>JANRMT010062807.1:52010668-52071650 GCA_026402145.1 Polypterus bichir lapradei
ATAGATAGATAGATAGATAGATAGATAGATAGATAGATAGATAGATACTTTATTAATCCCAAGGGGAAATTCACATACTCCAGCAGCAGCATACTGATAAAAATCAATATTAAATTAAAGAGTGATAACAATGAAGGTATAACAGACAGACAATAACTTTGTATAATGTTAACGTTTACCCCCCCCCAGGTAGAACTGAAGAGTCGCATAGATCTCCTCAGTCTGTCAGTGGAGCAGGACAGTGACAGCAGTCTGTTGCTGAAGCTGCTCCTCTGTCTGGAGATGATACTGTTCAGTGGATGCAGTGGATTCTTCATGATTGACAGGAGCCTGCTCAGTGCCCGTCACTGTGCCACGGATGTCAAACTGTCCAGCTCCATGCCTACAATAGAGCCTGCCTTCCTCACCAGTTTGTCCAGGCATGAGGCATCCCTCTTCTTTATGCTGCCTCTCCAGTACACCACCGCATAGAAGAGGGCACTCGCCACAACCGTCTGATAGAACACCTGCAGCACCTTATTGCAGATGTTGAAGGACGCCAGCCTTCTAAGGAAGTATAGTCGGCTCTGTCCTTTCTTACAAATTCTTTCTCATTTATGGTATAGTCTTTACCCCCGTAGTTAAATGAAATAGTACCTTTTTGGCTATATCAGTAATGCAGTGTGTTAATTGAGTGTTTTGAATTAGTCTCATTGCAAGTATGGATTGACAGACCCATTTGCAGTTTGGAAATGGGTAGGAATACAGGTTTCTGACCATTTTGAAATGGTTCGACTGTCAATGGAGGCTCCGGGCTATCAAGAGACTGATTGTGACATATTGTATATGGAGTTTGTGGCAGACGACCAGGAACCTTGCCTCACCGGGATGCCTGGAGCAGGGAAGGACTGGGAGAGGGGCAATATCTCCCCTGGGCATAAGAGGGCAGCCCCCCTGATTTCCATCAAGGACCATGGCTACGGAGCTGGGAAGCTCAACCCTGTGGGTGTCCGTGGCCAACCCCAAAGAGCGCCTGGATGGTTCCCAAGCCCTGGAGGACTGCACTTCTGCCACACCAGGATGTGCTGCCAGAAGACCATCTCAGAGCACCTGGCGCACATCCGGGGCATTATAAAAGGGGCCACCTCACTCCATTCGGGGAGCCGGAGTCGGGAGGAGGAAGACAGAGCTTGCAACAGAGGAGTGGAGGTGGCTGAAGAGAGGAGAAGGACTGAGGAGTCGTGTGTGAGTTGGTGGAACCCAATTGTAAAGAACAGTTGTAAATAAACCGTGTGTTGTGGACATTTGGTGTCGTGCCTGTCTGTGGCCGGGCTATCTTTTACAAGTTCCAAAATTTTATTAGGCTGACATTATAAATAAAATTTCAATGATATTATGAAAGGGAGAAGCTACAGTGCCCTGATGCCACCATGTATAGTGTCTGCATGAGTTAACATCTGGGTACTTTTCTTGTTTGAAGTCATCAAGCCATCCAACCTTTAGGCCTAGCTGTTTCTGACAGTAAAAACAGAGTAAGAGAGACAGAAGTGACTTATCATTTGAACAACATAAACCAAAAATATAGATAGCTTTGGAACAGACTCTGAAGATACCCAAATGCATACCAAAACAAAAGTCTATAATATGTGACAGCTACAATTCTTTGGAAAGATGAACCACCTGAAAAATGCAGAATGAGAAAAGAACAACATTGCTACTATATTTATTTTTTTCTTGATTTATATGGGACCCCTAGGTAAACATTTTATCATAGCACAATGTGTCTTTTCATTGCTTTGACTGCTTACACAAAAATCCTTTTCCAGGCCTTTCCAAAAAGTCATCTAGAATTATCCCATACTACCAAATGCTTCAATGATATTCAGTACTGAATAAGAAAAAAACTATTTGCAACTAAACAGTGGCAAAGCAGAAACCATTGTGGTGGGAACTCCACAACAGATAAAAATTTCTGGTTATACTCACATTACTGTAAATGACCAGGGGCCTCATGTATAAATCGTGCATACATACAAAAATGTTACATGCGCCCATTTTCCATACTCACTTCGAGATTTATAAAAACTAAACTTGCCGTAAAGCCATGCACATTTTCACGGCAGGGTCCCCCCTTGCATATGCACTTTTGCAAACTGGCGGCACCCAGTGTCAAAGCAGTGCTACTGTTTCTGTGGTCTACTTTTCTGTTTTAGATTAACATCTATGATGTGGGTGTTATCAAATACACTGTAATTAATTGCATATTGTTTACAAATGTAATTCATTTGATTGTAATCATTCTATAACAAAATAATGGTGCATGGAATAGCCAAACTCTTCTAACTACCATGGCTGCTTTAGCATTGTTATAAGACATCACAAATCAAAGAATTAGAAGAGAGTGCATATTTACAGATGATGATGACTTACTTCTAAGTCGATTTCGATTTCCAACAACTATCATCTTTTAGCTGGGTGCTAAACTGGCGCCAGCTTAACAAAGGTAGATTTTGAAGAATTGTGCTCTACCTGCTCTTCTGCAAGTTCTGTCCACTTTCAGGTTTTTAGCCACAGGAGCTTTTCAATGTGAACTTGCTAAACGATTGGGTATTTCTCAGTCATCGCTGAGATATGCCATGCCAGATGTACAGAATGGTATCATTCGCTTGTCATCCAGATATATAGAATTTCCTTACAATGTGGTTGAACTAGAAAACATGAAAGTGCAATTCACAGCAATGTCCAGTTTTCCAAATGTAATTGAAGAGGTGAGTTCCAAAACCTGCTAAGCACATTTTTTGGCGAACTATAGGTGAAGCATGGTTGTGACTCATCAAAGGGTTGGCTATGTGTTTGGTATTGAAGTTGGCTTCAAAACCTGCTAAGTACCAAAATATAGTGCTATAAATTTTGATGTGAGTTCCAAAACCTGTTAAATACATAACCAGCTTAGTTCCAAAAGCTGCTAAGTACACCAGCCAATCATCTCAGCGCATTTGCCTCGTGACAAAAAAAATGGTGGACATAAATATGGAGTTTTTTGCCAAAAACATCAATTTCAGAAGTGTTCTATGCCTGACAAGTATGGGCATATAATATGGCTTTTGTTATTCATTCTATGGATGGAAGGCGGCTTGCACAAGACAAGGAACATGTTTTTATTTACACCTGGTGTGAAAACCAGGCAGGGAAAAGCTCAAATGAATGCACCAGTACCATCTTGGACTTTTTATCAAAAGAAGTCCCAGAGGATGTGCAGCTGTTAAGGTTATTTTCAGATAACCGTGCTGCACAGAACAAAAATATCAACTTGCTGGCATCACTGCAGCATTTTGTTTGTAGTCGCCCAAACATTATCATTCAGCAGTGCTATCCTGTATGAGGACATTCGTACATGCCTCCGGACAGAGTTTTTGGCCGTATTGAACAAAGGCTTCGCCAATACAAAACTATTCTTCTTCCTGACGAATACCACAATGTGGTATCGGAATATGCCACACTCAGAGTTTTAGGAAGAGACTGGCAGGTGCTTAACTACAAGTCTGCAACTGCAAAAGTCTGCAAAAAAAAGCTCCCATTTCACTTGACAAACATTCAAGGGGCAGAAATAACAAGAAGCAACATAAACATAAAGACCACATATTCGGGTGACTTTTGCAGTCACACTATTGTGAAACGTGGCAGCAAAATAAAAAACTTGTCAGCTGACCCACTTCCACTGAATTGTTGTGTTAATCCAGCAAAAGCAAAGGATGTCGAAATGTTGCTTAGCAAAATGGGAGTCAATATGGACAATCCGCAATCAGAAAAAGTTAAAGAGTTCTACCTCCGACTCATTGGAACAGCCAACAAAAACTCTAAACCAATGGCAGACAATGATAACGAAATATATGATGAAGATCATGTAGAACATTGACATTCTAGAGATTGCTTATAACTTTTTAAATATACTACTTAAACAATGCTTAACAGGAATTCATGACTTTTAGCATTACTTTTTAGCTAAATAGTTTAGAGACTAAAAGCTCTGTATTTCATTTGTTATATAATAAAAGTATTTCAAGATCAAGAGCACTTTTGATGAAAGTTTCTACTTATAGGTTTATGGAATAGCATCGATTTAGTGTCAAAACCTGCTAAGTACGTTTTTTTCCTATTTTTTACAAAAATGTAAAATATTCAGATTTCTGAGATGTCCAGCAATTGACCTTAAGTAATGTAACAACCAACATTCTGCAAAAAGAATTTTAAAAATATCATTTCAAATACTTAAAAAATATTTTCCTCCTTTTCACAAAAAGTTGTCTCCTTTACTTAGCTAATTTTGCAACTCAGCTCTTCAATTGGAACGGTCAACTCCATAGACATTGCTATTGCAACGGTGCTGGTCAAGTTACATCAGCCAGGGATGAATCACCAAAAGAATGAGCTAGAATTACATCATCTATAGCAGGAGAGCCTATAAAAACAGCACCTCCGCATAGTTGTAAGTGCTTTTTCCAACTAGTGTGGCAAAAGGCAGGCAGTCCTTTTAAGGATAGTGAGTCACCTCAAAGTAAAGAGCAGAGAATCGGTCCGTTGTAGCACTCAGTGCTGTTGCTACACTATAAAGGCACCTTCAGAGAATGAATTTGCTTATGCAAATAAAAAGCATTTCCAGTCTATTAATGTTCTCCTCTATAGTGCAAAGAAAGTGTGTCGCAGTGCGCAAGCATGTACCTGAAGAAATGCGCTATGATGAACCTGACCCTGACCCACCAAATGATCAGCCAGATCAGACAGCATTACAACTTTGTGTGAATGTAATTAGAAGAATGTAAAAACAGGTAATCAGATGCAGCATTTATTTTTTTAACCAATTAATTTAATTTGTTGTCAATATCACATAGTATAGTCCTTATATTCCTTAGTTCATTAGCCACGTCTCTTACAGCATCCACTATTGTATTATGTGACTCCTGAACAGTCCATTAGCCAACAATCAGATGACCTTCCAGTGGGTTCCAAGGCAGAGGTGTGTGCGCAGCCAGCGCCCGAAGATGTACTTGGCACAGCAGCTCATCACTGCCTGAGTGTCACACAGGGGTCAGTTTTTGTAATTTTGTTTGCAACAGAATAAACAGACAGTGGCCTGCGACTCACCTTTTCACATCAACTGTGATATCTGACCACTTCATTTTTCTTTTGGGCACTTGAACTTTCAAGTGTCTCTGCCACGCTTTTGTTTCTTATACCACTGTGTAAGCCAACAAATAGTACAATTTTCCCTGACTCCACTTCACATTCCCTAAATTCTTCTTTTTCACATGCTTTTTCCATTCCACATTTCCACTTTTGTCCATACGCCATGTTGTAGTGTGAATTCTACACACAGCATTATATATGAGGCCCCAGATGATGACACTATCCTCTTTAGTTACAAACAAAAATGTTTGACCTTAGTCTTACTTTCAACGGCCATATTGTCCCTGTGTCTAAGACATCTTTCTATCATCTCAGGAATATATCCAAACTTGGATTATCTCTGTCGATGCAAGATGCTAAGAAGCTAGTCCATGATTTTATAGTCTATATGTTTTATATGTCTTTTTATAGTCCATTCGGACTATTGCAATTCTCTGTTAGTCTACAGCAAAAGACCAACCAGAAGTTACAGTTCATCCAAAATACTGATGCCATACTACTGCCTATTGATAAAAGTATTCCCATATAACCCCTATTTTAAGGAGCAGATCAAATATAAGATTCTACTCCTCGTTTTCAATTTTCTTACTGTTATTGCACCCACATATCTCCAGGACCTACAGTACCTTCAGAAAGTATTCAGAGCTTTCACCTTTTACTCATTGTGTTATGTTGCAGTCTTATTGCTAAAATCATTTTTCTTTTTCTCATCAAGCAACACTCGTTACTCCAGAATGACAACGCAGAAACAAGATTGTAAAAGTTTTTGCAAATTAAATAAAAATACAAAAAAACTGAAGTATCCCATTGACACAAGTAATCAAACTCTATGCTCAGTACTTAGTTGAAGCCCCTTAAGTAGTGATTACAGCCTGGTGTCTTCTTGGGCATGATGCACTACACTTCACACACCAGGGTATGCTGATTTTCTACATTTCTTCTCTGCAGATACTTTCAAGCTCTGTCAGGTTGGACAGCTATTTTCAGGACTCTCCAGAAATGTGTGGTTGGGTTCATGCCTCTGGATGGACAACTAAATGATATTCACAGAGATAAGTAAGCCACTCCTGTGTTGGGTTGAACATTTGGTCCACTCTAAGATCCAGAGTGTGGATAGATGTGTGCCTTTCCTAATCATGTCCAGTTAATTGAATTGACCACAGGTGCACTCCAAACAATGTGCAGAAACATCTCAACAATGATCAATAGAATGGGTTGCACCTCACCCAGATTGTGTCATAGCAATGGGACTGGGTACTCATGTCAATATGAGATTTCAGTTGTTTTTTTTTTTTTATTCCTAAAATCTTGTTTTCACTTTATCATTCTGGGGTATTGAGTGTTGTTTGATGAGTGGAAAAATTATTTTAAATAATTTAGTATAAGGCTACAACATAACAATCTTAAAAGGTGTTGAGGTCTGAATACTATGTGAAGGCACTTTACTTACTCCATCTCCATCTCTTCTGTCTCTCTCTGGTCTGCATCCTCTACCTTTCCTGGATGTTTCATGGACAAAGCTGTCTACAATGGGTGATCAAGTCTGTATGTCCGTGTCTGTGTGTTTGCCCTGTGATGGACTGGCACACTGTCCAGGGTTTGTTCCTGCCTTGCACCCTATGCTAGCTGAGATAAACGTCAGTACCACACCAGGACTCTGTTCAGGAAGAAGCGGTTTAGAAACATATATGGATACAGATTAGTTAAAATACATGAAAAACAAAGTAGAAACTCATAAACATAAGTGTAAAACAATAAAATCTGTGCATCGGTTAATCTTAGAACCATTATTGTTATTATTATTAATGCTGGGTGTTATTTGAGGAACATTATAATTCATGCTCAAAAGAAACATTCTAACAGCAAATTTAAAGAAAACACTTTTGAAATAGCTTAAAAATAAACACATTTTAAAAATCAGATCTAGTGGAACAGCAAGAACATCAATCAGATATCAAAAAGGCATCTCAAATTATGAAACAGAAACTGAAAAATGAATAGCAATGTAAACATGTTTCTAGTACTACTACAGTGAAAACAAAAACAGTAAGAAACTATTTGAAAAGTTTGTTATTATGTAGCTCAAAATCAGTTATTTCTGTTAGTTTTCTTTGGCTGTATTCCTTTTCTTGTTATCGGGAAAAATTTGATCACAAAAAAAGTTTGAGAAATGTAGAAGAAAATAAAAAAAACACCGTACTGAGTAATTTCAATTTGATTAAAATAAACATTTGCGTACATGTTTCACATTAAAGAAACATTTAGCCTAGCCATTTGTGAATGTTGGAGTCACTTCCTTTTTGCCTGTTTTCATTCGTTTTATTTTTTATTAACATAGCATCCTCACCAGCTGCTCTGGCTTGAATAAGCAGTACACCCTACATGCATAGTGTCACATCACTAGGTCTATTTTATAAAGGAAAAAAAGAAAATAAGTAAATGGTCTAAATCATAAAAGGAAAATGCTAATTTTTTTCTTATAATAGCAATGCTTACAAACACAATAATAATGATGAAGTACTGATCATTTCTCATAGACTTAGTATTAATGTGCAAATACATAGAAGAAACACAGAAACATATTATTCTGAGATTCTTCAGGTAAGAAAGACAGAAGTTTCTAAGCTAGTTACCTCTACTTGCTAATCATGGTGCCAGAGAGTGGTAATGTGTACATGCTTAAGAACGTTAAAAAATCACAAATGAAACCATTGAGACCATCAAGCTTATTTGTTTAGCTAATAGCTAAGTTGTCCCAATATCTCATCCAGATATTCCTTAAAGGTTGTACAAGTTTCTACTTCAACTACATGTCTCAGTAGTTTGTTCCAGATTCCCAAAAATCTGACTAAAGAAGAGCTTCCTGGCTTCAGTCCTAAATACACTTTCCCTCAATTTCCACTTGTGACGTCAAGTACGTGATTCATCATTTAGTTGAAAGAATTGATATGGGTCTACTTTATTAATTTCCATTGAGGATTTTGAAGACCTGGATTAGGTTCATATGCCATCTCCTCTATTCAAGAGGTTTAATGCTCTGTCAGAGTACAACACGTCCTGGGATGCTCTCCTTTGCACAGCTGTGAGTGCTGCCATGACTTTCTTGTAGAGTGGTGACCAGTCTCACTAGAGCATTATATATTCTGAGTATGATGTCCCGTGATTTATATTTTATGCAAGTAAGGACGTCACTATACCCTGCACATTTGACAATACTGATGCTAGAAATGCCACCAACAGTTAACCTACCAACAACTAATGACAATACAATATATATTATACACTAGCCACCCCCCACGGTGCCACCCATTTAGTAGTGAAACAGTACAAACTTTAAAAATCAATAAACAAACAGAAATCGCTACCTAAGTGGAGGCAAGATCCACTCAAAATTGTGGCCAGAGATAGAGTGAGGATGTGAGGATGGCCCCACTTGGCTCCCCATTCCTGATGTCACACTTCCCTCTCCCCTTGGCCCACAGCCTCTGTTTCAGATTAACATGAATAAATTGCTCCTGCAAGCGAACTATGATACTTGACACAATGAGAGAAGTCACAAAATCAACTGGAATATTCAAGCAAATTATAGAAACAAACCTGATCTATATCCATTAAGTAGTTCTCTCATGAAAAATGGACAAACAGATGTTGGATTTTATATATATTGAGATGAGCTAACTATCAAAAGATGAGAGAAAAACAAAAACTCCAGTCAGCAATACCAGTAATCCTGGGTAATTAAAACCACTTGCAGTCAATGGTTGCTTTTACCAGACAAAGTCACAGTCAAAGTTATCCAAAGTCACTCTTCTGGTGACTTAGACCAAATATATGCCCCTTGGCTCCAGAACATTCTTCAATATACAGTATAATAGGCATGTGTCCTGAACAGTCTAAAAAAGAGTAAATAATTTGATTCTAGGATTAAAAAGCTCCAAATATCTCCACTTCCTATAGGCAGGAGTAGCTCTTTGGCAATATAACAGTGGCATCAAGTACCACAGCAGGATACTGAGAAGAAATTTCTAATGATTGTCACACTTGTATTTTTGTGCAATTGAGTAACAAACAGAGATGCAACATGAAGAGCTAATCAGCAGATCTAATCAGGGTATTCCAGCCTAAAGTGGTGAGTCTTCAGTCTGGATTAAAATCCTGAGACTGATGGGGCATCTCTTATATAAGCAGGGGGATCATTCCACAGATTTAATCCCTGCAGTTAATACCTTGTCCAAACAGAGTTGTTTGATTAATCCTTGAAATCTACAGTAGGTTGGCATCTTGACCACTAGTGTTTTTGGCATTTTGGTATGCTGAATGTACATGGGAGAGAAATGCTGTTAGATGGAGTAGAAAATTCCTGAGAAGTCATTTAGAGTGTCTGTGTGTGTGGTTGTGTGCGTATGTGTGTGTGTGTGTGTGTGTGTATGCATTTCTGAGAGAGAAAGAAAGAGATGATCAAGCACTTGAAGAGCAGAATTTACAAGACTGGTTACTTTGCTTAAATCTATTGTCCTATGGCTGAGAAGGATCCTAGCTTGGATGGGTTCATGGAATTGAGAGGAAGTGAGTGAAGATGGTGTTGCCTCTGACCGCAAATGAGGGGTGTGGGGTGAAGTCGGCTGCATGAATGACCATTGGAGCTACATGTAAGGAGCTGTGGTGTTGTAAGGCAGCAGAGGAAGGACACAACCTTTTGTAAATCTCATGTGAAGAAGCAAGTGACAGACACTGATTTTCACAAAGTATTAGGCTACCAGCACAAGTGATGAAAAAAAATCACACAATATAAAGATCTATCAACACATCATCATATAGTGTAACCACCAAAATACAGAATCAAAGCATATCAACTTCAAAAACTCAACACCAGAAGAAGAAAAGCAAATGCATATTTAAGCATTTCTAGTTCTTATTGAATTGACAAAGATTGTATTATACAGGGTGGGCCATTTATATTGATACACCTTAATAAAATGGGAATGGTTGGTGATATTAACTTCCTGTTTGTGGCACATTAGTATATGTGAGGGGGAAAACTTTTCAAGATGGGTGGTGACCATGGTGGCCATTTTGAAGTCGGCCATTTTGGATCCAACTTTTGTTTTTTCAATAGGAAGAGGGTCATGTGACACATCAAACTTATTGGGAATTTCACAAGAAAAACAATGGTGTGCTTGGTTTTAACATAACTTTATTCTTTCATGAGTTATTTACAAGTTTTTGACCACTTATAAAATGTGTTCAATGTGCTGCCCATTGTGTTTGTGTTAACAAACAAACCCACCGCTATTGGTCTGACACTAACCCACATTGGATAGATCCCTCCAAGACTGTTGGAACAAAAAAATTGATGGTATGGTGTGGTATATGGGGTACAAAGATAGTGGGGCCATTCTTCATCAATGGAAACCTCAAGGCCACTGGATATGCGAAATTGCTACATGATGATGTGTTTCCCTCTTTATGCACTGAAGCTGGCACATTCCCTGAGTTTTTCCAGCAAGATGGTGCACCACCACATTATGGGTGTCAGGTCCGAGCATTCCTAGATTAACAGTTTCCTGGAAAGTGAATTGGTCGTCGTGGGTCAGTTGAATGGCCCCCAAGGTCTCCCGATCTGACCCTTTTAACTTTGGGGTCATCTGAAGGCAATTGTCTATGCTGTGAAGATACGAGATGTGCAGCACCTGAAACTACGGATACTGGAAGCCTGTGCTAGCATTTCTCCTGCGGTGTTGCTATCAGTGTGTGAAGAGTGGGAGAAGAGGGTTGCATTGACAATCCAACACAATGGGCAGCACATTGAACACATTTTATAAGTGGTCAGAAACTTGTAAATAACTCATGAAAGAATAAAGTTACGTTAAAACCAAGCACACCATTGTTTTTCTTGTGAAATTCCCAATAAGTTTGATGTGTCACATGACCCTCTTCCTATTGAAAAAACAAAAGTTGGATCCAAAATGGGCGACTTCAAAATGGCCACCATGGTCACCACCCATCTTGAAAAGTTTCCCCCCTCACATATACTAATGTGCCACAAAGAGGAAGTTAATATCACCAACCATTCCCATTTTATTAAGGTGTATCCATATAAATGGCCCACCCTGTAGATTACTAACTGACATGATTTATGATCATGAAGATGAATGCTCAAAATAGTGAGATGTGAAAGTTCACACACCCTTTAAATTGCATGACAAAAAAATCAACACATGAGGAAAGGTATCCTGAGAACACTGCAGGGTCCAAAGGCCTGCCCAAGCAACCTAGAAAAAGGGCTAGCAGCACCAGGCATGAAAAACATTTTGCAAACTTAATAAAGATTTTGTTTCTATATAAGAGATTGCATAAACCATCCTTCCATCCATCCATGCATTTTTAACCTGCTTATCAAGTGCAGGGTCATAGGGAAGCTGAAAACAATCCCATAAAGCACTGGGCACAAGCTGGGAACAATCCATAGGCAGGCTAGCAGTCCATTGTAAGGTGAACACACAAGAAAAACTGGAATAATATGATTATTGAAACTAAGTTTAGTTTGCTATAAAATCTTTCACAATATATTACAATATTGAGGCAAACATACAACTTATTTTCTTTTTGCCAAACAGCACCATCAGCGGGGAGACTGACAGGGAGCCCCCCACTTGCCCTAAATGATTGAGATAACAATTTGGGGTTCCTAATGTAAAGATAAGTAAATAGGATGTAGGCCATTTAAAACATTTTATGTAAAAAGAAGGATTTGCATATCAGTCGTAAAATTCACAACATGAAAGTGCCTGCCTAGGCAACCAATGTAGAATATTTGCGTCCATGTTTATACAATAGAAGATCTAGAAAGTTTAGAAACATTCATTAGTGTAAACAGTACTTTGTCAGATTTTTATCTTTTTAAGTCTATTTCTGAGTTAATTCCTCACATTTTTCATAATTATTTCAAGTTATTTATCATACATTTTGTTTTTTTGCGACTTAGATTCATTCCTTCACCTGTAAGAACTGTTATTAGCCATTCTGTGCCTCAGTTTTTTGTTCTGTTATGAAGAAAAAATAATACCTTTTGGTCTAAAATTAAAAGCATCAAAGAGAGTACAGTAGTATTCCAGGGCCACATAAAAATAGACACAGGGTAACCTCTAGTGTTGAGAGCTCAACTTGATATCATTACGTGGCTCCAGGTATCATTTGCTTACCTGCAGACATCATTAGTCTGGGCAAGATCCCATCCCCTACACACTATGTCTGTGCCTAATAAAGTAAATAAGAGCATGTGGAGCAGCACTTTCCATGAAAGGATGAGAATGGGCTTCTGTGACTTAATACACATCTGCTAGTAGTTAGAGGAAGCATGATCGACTGATTGAAACTTTGCCATTTGCGTAAATCGCAAATACCTTTAAGAGGTTAGCATCACTAAAGGTACTCTGAGCTATTTAGAAAGAGAGATTTTTAGACTTTACCACCATCTTACCCAATTCTGGCTACATTACGTATGTATTTTTTCTGTCAAACACTTATAATGAATCTCTATCACATTGGGGTGGGATAATATTTAGCAAAGTTGACTTTCAGTTGGCCGGCACAGTGGCGCAGTGGTAGTGCTGCTACCTCGCAGTAAGGAGACCTGGGTTCACCACCCGGGTCCTCCCTGTGTAGAGTCTGCATGTTCTTCTCGTGTCTGTGTGGGTTTCCTCCGGGTGCTCCGGTTTCCTCCCACAGTCCAAAGACATGCAAGTTAGGTGCATTGGCGATCCTAAATTGTCCCTAGTGTGCCCTGCAGTGGGCTGGCACCCTGCCTGGGGTTTGTTCCTGCCTTGTGCCCTGTGTTGGCTGGGATTGGTTCCAGCAGACCCCTGTGACCCTGTGTTAGGATATAGCAGGTTGGACAATGACTGACTGACTTTCAGTTTCATGGCCCATGATTTAACTCTCAGCCCTCTCCCTGTCCGTGTGGAGGTTTTATGTTTGCCTGGTGTCTTTGCATGTTCTCATCTTATACCTGTGCTTGCTAGCTGGGTAGGTGGCTCCACGTTGCAAGTAAATAGGGCTGTGTGAATGGACTGGGGTTCTGAACAGACTTGGTTGTGCTTTGCTTTCTTTAATTCTTCAATATATTCTAGTCAATTTTTCTAATTCTAAACTTTATATTTCAGAGCTAATTAAGTCCTAATATACAAAATATAAAAAATTAAATAATTGAATTATTGCTGTGGTGGGTTGGCACCCTGCCCGGGATTAGTTCCTGCCTTGTGCCCTGTGTTGGCTGGGATTGGCTCCAGCAGAACCCCGTGACCCTGTGTTCAGATTCAGCGGGTTAGATAATGGATGGATGGATGGATGGAATTATTGCGTATTTACTCATTTTGTTAGTTTTCATAAACTATATAAAAGATGTCAATAAATCACACATTGAGTGGTTTACTTAGCTAAAGAATATAAATAGTTTTGTGTTTAAGGTCTTTACGTTAGAAAGATAACAGTGGTAAAGGATATTTTAAAACAACAAATAATTGAGATTGTGTAAAGAAAGAGAATCTTTCCAAGAAAATGTAGGATAAACATTTGAAAGTGTAACTGAGGACTTTTACAAAGACATTTTATTCCTTTTTTTGTTTATATGGCTTAAAAAGGGTATAACCAAAATGTATCTGGTCAGTTAATACCTTTGCATTCAGATGAGATTTGCCTGAATATTTTGATAATTAGTTTAAGAGTAAAGTGTCAAAGCCTCTGCGGCATTATACTTTCAGAGTTATTTTGTTTTAGGAATGCTTTGTGTAGTGTTACTTGGCTGCTGGAGGGAGATGGCCAACATTACTGGTTTGAGTGCCAAGTTATATAACTGCATTTCCCTACAATCTCCCACTTCTGTCTATGAAGTTATGCAAGTACGCTTCACTACAGCTTTATACTTCAGACGTCAGATGAGAAGGTAAGTTTTATGAGCTCCAAAACTAACTTTGGAAACAGAAAAACTTAGTTTTAGGAGTCCCAGAATAAAAGTCAAATGGCTCCTTCAAGACAGGCAAAGTTTAGGACCACACACATTTTAGGCTTAACTTTATAAGTTCAACTGATCAGTACTCTCCCATCGTCATCATTACTGAGGTACATAGAGGGCAGCCAAAGGACCCGATGTGCCGCGCGAACCAATAAGACAGGGGAGGGGAACAGTGTACTAACAACTCTCTCTTTTTTCTCACAGGAAAGACGAACCGCAAAAGAGCTGGGTACCGTGAATTCACCTCCAACCTTCCAGCCACACGGCCAGGCTACTTTCGTGTTCCTCTGTCATGTACCGTCCCTTCCTGATGACGTCACCATCATCCCAGGATTCCCTGCTCCTCCCGGCATCCTTTCTGCCGTCCCTTCCTCCATAAATATGCCCATCTATCCACCAGAAGGTGGCTTGTAAATGTCTGCAGTTAACAAATTACTGTATAATCTTGACCAAGCTACACTATACGGGGACCGATCCCCAACCCTTAATGCAGTTTCTGTGTGCTTTCTTTACAGATGCTAAACAGAAATGAAAGAAGAGAACTACCTGGAGACTAAATATTTTGCACTATTAGCTATATGGTGGAATGCCACATCTATATTTGCTTTCGCTTTGACATATAAAATTATAGAGGATCAATATTTTGAACATTATAATATTAAACTGAGTTAATTGCCTGCTTCCCTAGTTTGCATTTCTATATACTCTACTGCTGGAGACTTAGTGCATTAGTCAGCCTAGTGGGATAGGATGACACTCCAATAGAATTAAACAGAATACAGTAGCATGATATAGAATTAAATGAAGGCTTTGTATCCAAGTGTTGTTAAAGGTCAAAATAAAAGAGAACTAAACATTACACTGTGGGTACATATTGAGAAAATCTGCATGGGGAAGAAAGGGTATACGTTTTGAGGAGAGGTGTGCCTCAAAGTCTTTCTGTGATAACACAGATCTCAATGATTAAAGAGTTTCCAACTTATTGAAGCTCCTAAATCAACAAATAGTTTATAAGAAATA
Source organism: Polypterus bichir lapradei (assembly GCA_026402145.1). Classification (NCBI taxonomy): domain Eukaryota; kingdom Metazoa; phylum Chordata; class Cladistia; order Polypteriformes; family Polypteridae; genus Polypterus; species Polypterus bichir. Next base: position 52,025,862 of record JANRMT010062807.1, read on the forward strand.
AAATCATCTCAACATTTCCACCTACAGCAAATGAGACCACTTCCCTGGTAGTGTTACTTGATGGACAAACAGAAACTGATTGAAGGCAGAAACCTTCTTGGGGAAGACATCACTGCAATCAAATTACTCAAGCACACACGTCCATGTCAGCCAATTGATCAGAGCACCCTTAAAAACTAAGCAGTGGGACACGGAGGTGAACTGATGAAGGACCTCATTATGTGGATAGTCATAAAATAAAAAAGCTTGAAACATTTCATGACTGAGATGGGATAAATGTCTAAGATTCTCCATATGACAGCCTTAATATTAATTAAGTCAGAAAGTTATTGAGACAAAAAATCTAGCAGACTTTTCTACATAATTAACCTCAATTATATTATCGACGCTTTAAATACTTGACAAAAAATTAGTAGCTGGACATGACAAAAAATGATTTCGGTCAAATTGTAAAATATTATTTTATGTCCAAAGTCATCTGAGAGTGAACTGTATTGTTACAGTCCAACATGATGTTGACAGAATTATTTTATTGTATTTTTAATTAACAGGGACAGGGATGATTCTGAAAAAAATGGAATCAGTAAAATATAAATACGTCTTTTACAACAAAGTAAAGCTGGGTCAATCAAAACCATAGCCTTCAAGAAGGACAGTGAAATAAGGCCAATGTTACTCTAGGATATCTCGTAAAGATACCAGAAGGTGCAAGCAACTTTGACTGGAGACTTTGCAGATTATAAAAACATGAATAATTTATTATCATTACATTTCAGATCTCAAGATTGCAAGATGCAGAATATAAAACATATTAAAACATAATTAATATTTATAATGCATATCAATATGATTTGATTTAAATGTCACACGGATATGGAAATTTATTTTCCTTAAATTTGTATTTTATATTGTATAACCTTAACTTAAACACAATCGTGGTTTTGAATGTATGTCTTTTGCTTCTATTTTTCTAATATTTGTGTTCTTTGTGTCAGGACTCCTTTGTTTGAATAACATTTGTAAGAGCAGTGGGAGCTTCATCTACATGAGTGTTATTTACAGTACATTGGCTGATTCCTAATACAATTTAATTAGCAGCTTCAAAGAGTTCTTAGTTTTCAGTCCATGATGGGATGCTAGTCCATCATATGGCACTCTTACACTCACCCACACTTAACACAAAGTCACTTTAGAGCCACACATTTGCCTAATTTTGGATGGCTTATGGATTTGTGAGTTAGCAGCATGAATCTCTATGCCATAATGCCACCAAATCAAATAATAATAAACATATTTGAAAAAAATGACAAATTCTTTTTACAGCTAACATTCTGTACATGCCACACGGGCTGGACGGACATCTTGACCAGGAAAGGATGTGGACCTGGAAGGAAGAGATGGACAGACATCCTCTATAAAAGTAAAGATGTTACTAGAGAATTGTTAGTTCCCCAGCATGCTAGATGGCAGCAGTCCTGGATATCCACACCCAGTGGGAAACCAGAAGGGCATTCTGGGAAATGTAGGCTGGCAGACCAGCCCTGCTGGGTTCATGGGGTGCCGCAAGAGGGTGTTGCAGGGAAACAAGCTCCCTACTCGAATAATGGACTTCCTTGTGACCCGGAAGTACTTCCATCGGACAATCGCCCAGGCACTGGAAGTACTCCCTTATTCAGGCGAGTTTGAGCTGGGTGGTAGAGAGGCAACACTCGACTGGAGGGCTTGAGGACTGATTGAGGTCATTTATGTTAGGTAGAATGCCTAGAGGAGGCTGGACGGTCTCATTGCCTGGAACCCCTGCACATTTTACTTTTTTTTCTCCAGCCGTCTGGAGTTTTTTTTTTTTTTTTTCCTGTCCTCCATGGCCATCTGACCTTACTTTTATTCTGTGTTAATTAGTGTTCCCTAATTTTAATTATTTTGTATATTTTTTCTCTTTCTTCATCATGTAAAGCACTTTTTAGCTAAATTTTTTTGTATGAAAATGTTCTATATCAATAAATGTTGTTGTTGTTGTTGGAGGTGGTTGGTGCAGTGGTGAGATAATATATTGTGGAGAGAGAAAGACAGACCAGTGTTTTATGCTTTTTTGTAATAAAACCTTTGTTTATTTGTATCTGGGATTGTGCTTCTGTGTTTGTGTCGGGGTTTGGGCAGGCTGACACCACCATTTTGTTTATCACAGACTACAAGGCTACATGATAGTGTCGAGGAAAACAGGGAAGTGTGAATTCATCTACAGCTTCACAAAACTGACAGTAAAATTAATCTTGCTTTGTATTTTGCAGTTTCACTAAACTCAATAAAAAGAGTTTTTGGGGAGTTTTAAAGGTTTTAGGGAGTAAAACCTAGAAATATTGCTCCCTAAAGACTTCTTCACACTTTTTTGCTTACCTGTGCTTGTTCCACAACTGAGCAATGAAGGTAATCGCCTGCACACCAGTCAAATTAATCCTATTTATGCTTTTCGTTCTCATCATTCACAGAAGAACATGCTGCATATTTTGAAAACACACTAAAACACAGCATTGTGAAAAGTCTTTGCATAGAAAGCCACTCACTATACATAAAGCCACATGCTATATAGAAGGCCTCCACCCCTGCTATTACATATTAACTGCCATTTCCTGTCTCTTGATTCCTGCAGATGAAGGTTTGCACACTTCAATCCTCATGGAGCTTCAAGTTTCATTTCTGTCTTCAATACATCTTTAAGATTATAATCGCCACGATTGTCATCATAATCGGCGATGTGGGCATCCTCTTACCAGTACCCACACAACACCCCTCTTATAGCTCAACATAATGTCTCCATATATGAAATCCACCCATCCATCCATTATCCAACCCGCTATATCCTAACTACAGGGTCACGGGGGTCTGCTGGAGCCAATCCCAGCCAACACAGGGCGCAAGGCAGGAAACAAACCCCAGGCAGGGCGCCAGCCCACCGCAGGTATATGAAATGAGTTCAGCAATTATTTACTAAACTGCATTTTGATGCATGTAGAATTAATAAATGGAAAAGCTTCCAGATAGGAAATAACCCTTCTGCTTGTGTCAATAGCAAGACTTTCACAAGAAACATTTGTTTCATGATTTCTTTTGTAAGTGAAAAAGTGAGTTTAGCTGAACATTTTACACTAATCATTTTGCTCAATAAGATCATTATGTATATGTTAGATACTTGCATTATATAGATTTTAAACTTCAATATATTTAAAGAACAGCTAGGGAAGAATTGAGCCTTAGAAAAAATAATGAGAGAAACAATTTGGTTACAACTAGTTTTGTTTTGACAATGAATGTGTTTTTGCCCTTCGAACTTTGGTTGCATACTAAAGTTTTCACCAAGGAAACTAACCTGTTGTTTTGGAAAGCCCTTTAAATAAAGACCTCAATCAGTCACTCATAAAGAATATTTGTCCAATGGGATTCAATATTTGTCCTATTCAAACATTATAGCTACCCACAACATACACATTGGAATAAAAAAGAAGCAAATATTTGGACAATGGTTTCTTTTGTACATAAATTTGAACAAATTTGTCCACCACATTTGGAAAAAGTGAGTTTTGATCACTCTCCTCTCGGATTGTTATGTTTCAGCTCAAGTGTGCTTTTATTTGTTTTTGTCTTTTAAATATTATTTTGTAACTCTAATTTGTTTTATTTTTGTTTCATGTTTTATTTTATATGATTTGATTAATATTATCTTGTTTATTTATAATTTTGGGCTTATGAATAATGTTAGCTTTATGGTGTCTTGTGCTTCTAGTTACAGTATATAGTCTTTAAGTCTGTATGCTGAGCATATTTAAGGAAAAGTGTTCCTGTATTTTGGTTTACACTTTTGCTGGATTTAGATTCTCTGGCTTTGACCTCTTTTTCTCAACTTCAAGAACTGATTCTGTTATTTAATTATTGAATTTAAATGCTTTTAGGTTACCCTGTGTGGCAGATTTATTTTGTTGCCTTTTGTTCTATATCCTTTAAACAAAATTATTCATTTAAAGGAACTGTGTTCTCTTTTTAGGCCACAGTTTTTTAATGGTTTTCTTCTTCCTCTTTTGTGGATATTTTGAATTTAAACTCCTCTTGAGTCAAAACCTGCTTCTTGAGTATGGGGCCAGGCTGCCTGAGGTTGGTGAAGCCTTCTTCTCTGACACAGAACTGTACTAAGAAAAGTTGTGGTATTTGCTTGTTACACAATGTTTTGAACTTGTGAACTGGCAGAATTATAATACTAACCACTAACACGTTAGTATTTGAGACATAATTGAAAAGGTGTTGGCCAGCTGAGGTTAAGGCAGGAGCCGGAGAGATCCAGAGGCTGTGTACCAAATAACCTGCTCAGTTCTACAAAGAACCCTGTTGCCTTGCTTCTAATGAACTATTTTGACTGAAGCGGGAAGCTGATGTTCAGTGTGCAAATATTTCAGCTCTACTCAGTAGCTGATATGAAAATATCAAGTATCATGCCAAAGAAAAAGTACACAGTGCCATGTTGCCCTTCAAATGTTTAGTCACTGTTCTTCATGTTGATTCTCGTTACATTTTAAAATATAGTAAGTACTCAACTGGTGCCAAACATCTTCTGATCACAAAAAAGTTACATCTATGAGAACCCAATCAACACCCAGGTATTAATAAACAATACAGATGTGATATATTTTGAACAAGTTAATTATCATTGAAAATGATCAGTCTAAGACTTCATGCTGCAGCCTTCATTAAAAAAGAGAAACTACTTAAGTTAAACTAACCTCAAAATACAAACTATTGAATAGCTCCATGAAAGAAGAAACAGATTTCAGCCTTAATTACATCATAAAATCAGAATACTGAATATTCAGATGTAGCAGTAATGGCCCCCAAATGCATGTTGAAATACAAATATTTTTAAGTGGGCCTTGAAGGGTTCATTTAATGGTACATTGTAAAATCATAAAATGAGAAAAGAGAACTCCCAGAGTAAAAAGTATATTCTATCCGTCAGTTGCGTTCTTTATAAAAAATATTGATTGTCTGTCAAAATAGAGTGACATTATAAAGGTTTTATGGCAAGCCATGTTCAGATTGCCTATATGTTACATCCAATATATTACAACTTATTGTGCCTGTTTTTGATAAAAGTAACTATATTTTTAGAATGTGAATAAGTAATAAAAGGGGATTCTGCCACCCAAAAACTGATAGTGATCCCAAAAGATTCAAAAGGATACATTATACACTATAAAGGGCTTTTTTATGTAAATGCTTTCAAAAACAGATACAATGGTGGTCCTCCTTATGGTTACTGGTGTTAGCAAACAAGCCACATTAATGTTCCCATGTGCCCTTCTGCAAAAGAAAGCTGAACAGTCTTTTCCTGAGTTATTATCTACTCCAGTGTAGGCCTAGCTTCACACCTAAACTCCAAAACATTTTAAAAGAACAACAGATGATGATGTAGATACAGCATTAGTTCTCTGATCCAACATGAAAAGCAAAACGTTCACCACAATTTTAACACTTTATAATGTGGTTTACTGAGATGTTGATACTATTCACTTAATGGTGTGTAACAAGACCTTAACAAAGGTTTTTAGTTATATGGCAATATGGTATACAACAAGCCCCTTTTCTAATGTTTTAACAAAAATAATTGTATATTTTATGCTCTGTCCAGGCCCATTGACCAACTCTACTGAACTGTCCTGCCACCCCCGGGGTTTTAGGCAAAAGGATTTTTGAACACTTTCACCAACTTCACTAGCATACTTTTTGTTCTATTTAAATAACTAAATAACTGCATTAAGTATTAGCACCCCAAAAAAGAATACCACAGCAGCATTAGTGCTTCTTCTTCCTAACCCTAACTGCACACTAACATTCTGTATTTAAGCACAACAGATATGAATTAAAACAGCAGCTGTAGTTTTTGAACAATATTGTGTACTAATAATAATGTTAGTACTAGTTTTGGTATTTCAATAATGATTTTAATGTAATCACAACAATAATAATAACTATTATTATTATTAAAAGCAATAAGTTATTTGCTTAATGTACGATACTTGAAATCAAAGAAAACTTGAGAGTGTATATATAGATTGACAGTGCCTTATACCCCTGTGCAGGTGTTCATTTCATGAAGTGGTAATGCTTTATTATGCGTCAGTAATTTGAGTGTCCTCGCACGTTAGACAGCATGTGCAGCCCTATTAAATGCATAAATGTACGTGACGTACATCCAGTTCATTTTCAGCTATACTGTGATCCTCTGCTGCTGATTTAATTTAGAAGCATATTAATAAGATTGACCTGAAATGCAGCCATAATTACAAATGTAAATTCTACCACTTAAGACCAAAATATATTAGAGAAACAATATGCATGCTTGATTAGTTGATTACCATATTCCAAAACAAAGCCAGCTTACATGCATATATTTTCCTTTTTATAACTGAAAAAAAAACAACTTGGTAACATCATTTGGCAATGGGACAAGAAAAAGTGGTGCATTTTAAAATTAATCCCAGACCATGGTTTCTAAATTCCATTTATAAAACTTTTTCATATTTGTGTATTATATATTTTCCTTTAAATGATACATCTGTTGTACTGTTTTTGAATAAGACAAGCATGTTTCTCCAGTTATCTCCCATCAGGTTTGAGTAAGTGTCACTGTGTGTGTGTGTGTGGTGAAATGGCCCATCTAATGTTGGCCCCAATAAAACGGATTAAGCATGTTCTGAAAAATGGATGAATAACTGAAAATCAACTCATGTTTAAACAGTTGTGATTTTTGTATTTTTATTATTGGGCACTGATTTGATGAACAAGGCAAGGAGGCACGACATGTCCCCTCCAAGGACTCTTCTCATACATTATCCTCAGAGAAGGTGCAAACTCTTTGGCCAATCATGAAAAAAGTGACAGCCAATCAGACTTGGCCGTCATTCTCATTAATCGCTACAGTACTTTGAAAAGAAGAGTGCCCTGGAATTATTACTAGTTCTCCATTAGGAACCCTACTGTTTTATTTTGTCTTTATTACTTTCTGGCTCAAGTAATATTGCAGTCCTTACAGAACAAGCAAAAGACCAAACTTAATAGGGAAAGGAAAAAAAATTGACTTGATTAAGGCAATAACTCTTGCAGCTGCTAATTACAAGTGGCTATAAAATAAGAAAAGCAGGCCTTCATAATGACCACACAAGAGACTCATTGTTGAAACCTGTAATATATAGGCACACTTTTTTCTATTAACTTCTAAATGTAGAAATGCAAGAATCTAATATTCAATTTTAAAAAACAATATGGAAAGCCATTTTTTGATCTTTTCCCAGAATTCCTTATTGATTTCCAGTGAGATTTTATTTAAAAGGAGTGGGCATTTGTTTCCTATACACAGTGACTGTGATTCAGTCATAATCATTAGATGATTATTGATCACTTAAATATGAATTTGTGTAACACCTCACATCTTAAACAATGGCTTCTCTGACAGGATAGATATTTTGTGACTGGTCAGCTCATAATTTTTTTTATTAAACTTAATTAGTAGCATTTTAAAAATCACATATAATTCTGAATGCCAATACAAAACACAGATATTTATCATCTTATTTTATCACTGGAAGCTCACCTTTGATGGGTAAGTTGAACTTTACTGTCACTAATTTTAGTACATACAGTAAAGTGAGTATCATCTAGCCATATACTAATGTACCTAATGTAGTACAGGGTCATAGGAAGTTGGATTTGCACTGGACACAGGATAAGGATCACCCATGAATATTATTTGTCTCAAATGCAGTGCACCTCAAAATCTGGAGACAGACTGAGAGAGAAGAAAACAGAAAAAAGAAAGGAAGTTTGTTGCAGCAGTGCTCTGATGTACAAGTGGGAATGCTGCCCCAAGGACAGATTCAACACCAAATCCTCAAGGGACAACATTATTTCGATTCCTTTATTTTATACTTTGAACTTTTTCTTTATGTGAATTACTCCATGTAGTTAATTTTGCTCATAAAGAGACACATTTTTATGCTGTTGTCAGATGGTCATCTTCTATCACACTGGTTTAAAGCTACATTTTTAACCACAAATACTCTTAAGAATTTGCAGTATAGTACTGGAAAAATTTAAAGTTCTTTAAAGTCTTGAATCTTGTCACAAAGTTATCATTATAAGCTGCAATTCCTGTAGGCAGCAGGGTTGGAGGTCTTTCATTGTGGTTTTTTCAAACAGTCCTGTCCCTAGCATCCATCTATTTTGTTTTCCATAGAATCTATCTACAGTACAATCCCTCTTAACCGGGACTGGACCCATGGCCAGTTGCTGTTTTGGCTGGTTAATCCGATGCATACCTATTTTCAAGTAGAAAAATATTTCTAAGGTATGTACTGTACCTCTTCAACGTTCCTGAAGAAACCATATCCACAAGGTTTAATCCACGATTTCGCACACAGGTTTTTATCTCGTACAACCACTGGACAGTGTGGTGTAGCGGGTCCACAGCTCAAGTCAAAAAGGCCACTTTTTAAATAAATAATTGCCACACTCGCAGCTTAACGAGGGGGCATGATATGTGTGGCCGATTGGTTCCCGGGGGATTGATGCGGGCAATCCTAGCTTAAGTGCACAGGTGAGGAGCCCAATTCCTGGGAACTGCTAATTGCCACATCTGATCCACGTCCCCGTGATAAATAGAAGTGCAAGGTGGCTAGGGGGAGAACAGGAAAGAACAGGAGCTTAATGGAGAAGGAAGCCGATAGAGGAAAGCCGGTGCAGGACAGCGAGAACAAGAGAGAGCAGATTCGATGGAGCCAAGGCAGGCAGCTGGGAGGTGAACCCCTGGAGAGGAGTGTTTGGCCGACACTCGGTGGGGCTGAAGAAAGCAGTTGCTCCAGCTGAGCGATCACTGAGCTGGAGTGACCGGTATTGAAGACGACTGACCGTCGAAAGGCAGCGGCAGTCGTGGAGGCTTTGGGCTGGTTTAGCCCCAACGTGAGCGCCCTGGCTGCTGGGGAAAGAACCCAAGTCTCAGTCCAGATGGTGCCCGAAGTAGCCAGGGAACGGAGGGCTGCCGGACCAGTGTGGAAGGCAGCTGCACCTGCAGGTAGGGTGACTCCCTTGTTGCGAAGCCCAATGGGAGAAGGCGGCGATTTTAAGAGACTACTTCCAGCCATTGTTTTAACCTCGTATGATTTGTTTTTAAAGGACTTGTTTTTTTACTAATGGATTTTAACCTCCACTAATTCACTCATTTTTATGGATTATTTATTTAAAGAAGACTTTTGATACACTGCACTTTATTTAATTTGAACACTGTTTTGTTGTTTGCTGGTTTTAAAATACCTCTCACCTTCCAGGAAAAAAGGAAGTGCATACAGTACATATAATATAAAGAAGATCCCAGGATTAAAAAAACAAAATTTTATTTTATTTTATTTGAACAGGCCGGTTAATCCTTGAGACGGTTAATGCGAGGTCAGTTAAGAGGGATTATACTGTATCTATCTATCTCTATCTATCTATCTACAGTCATATGAAAAAGTTTGGGAACCCCTCTTAATTCTTTGGATTTGTTTATCATTGGCTGAGCTTTCAAAGTAGCAACTTAACTTTTAATATATGACATGCCTTATGGAAACAGTAGTATTTCAGCAGTGACATTAAGTTTATTGGATTAACAGAAAATATGCAACATGCATCATAACAAAATTAGACAGGTGCATACATTTGGGCACCCCAACAGAGATATTACATCAATACTTAGTAGAACCTCCTTTTGCAAATATAACAGAATCTAGATGCCTCCTATAGCCTTTGAGTGTCTGGATTCTGGATGAAGGTATTTTTGCCCATTCTTCCATACAAAATCTCTCCTGTTCAGTTAAATTTGATAGCTGCTGAGCATGGACAGCCTGTTTCAAATCATCCCATAGATTTTCCATGATATTCAAGTCAGTGGACTGTGACGGCCATTCCAGAACATTGTACTTCTCTCTCTGCACGAATGCCTTTGTAGAATTCAAACTGTGTTTTGGGTCATTGTCTTGTTGGAATATCCAACCCCTGCGTAACTTCAACTTTGTGACTGATGCTTGAACATTATCTTGAAGAATTTGTTGATATTGGGTTGAATTCATCGGACCCTTGACTTTAAAAAGGGCCCCAGTCCCTGAACTAGCCACACAGCCCCAACAGCATGATGGAACCTCCACCAAATTTGACAGTAGGTAGCAGGTGTTTTTCTTGGAATGCGGTGTTCTTCTTCCGCCATACAAAGAGCTTTTTGTTATGACCACATAACTCAATTTTTTGTCTCATCAGTCCAAAGCACTTTGTTCCAAAATGAATTAGGCTTGTCTAAATGAGCATTGGCATACAACAAGCGACTCTGTTTGTGGCGTAAGTGCAGAAAGGGCTTCTTTCTCATCACCCTGCCATGCAGATGTTCTTGTGCAAATTGAATTGTAGACTGATGTACAGATACACCATCTGCAGCAAGATGTTCTTGCAGGTCTTTGGAGGTGATCTGTGGGTTATCTGTAACCATTCTCACAATCCTGCGCATATGCCACTCCTGTATTTTTCTTGGCCTGCCAGGCCTGCTGGGTTTAACAGCAACTGTGCCCGTGGCCTTACATTTCCTGATTACATTCCTTACAGTTGAAACTGACAGCTTAAGCCTCTGAGATAGCTTTTTGTAGCCTTCCCCTAAACCATGATACTGAACAATCTTTGTTTTCAGATCTTTTGAGAGTTGCTTTGAGGATCCCATGCTGTCACTCTTCAGAGGAAAGTCAAAGGGAAGCACAACTTGCAATTGACCATCTTAAATACATTTTCTCATGATCGGACACACCTGTATATGAAGTTCAAGGCTTAACGAGCTAATCCAACCAATTTGGTGTTGCAAGTAATCAGTATCGAGCAGTTACATGCATTCAAATCAGCAAAATTACAAGGGTACCCACATGTTTGCACAGTTTTTCACATTTGATTTAATTTCATACAACTAAATACTGCTTCACTAAAAATCTTTGTTTGGAAAACACCCCAGTACTCACATGTTCCTAGGAAAAGAAAGACATGCCACTGTTATCTTTTTTCTTGAAAGTACAGTAAATTATTATGCAGGCTGAGAGGGGTTCCCAAACTTTTTCATATAACTGTATCTACCATGAAGTATAAAGAACACAGACAGAACAGATTAAGAGTTGTGGAACTGTATGGTGTGTACCACTCAGGCAGTGAAAACAGCACTGAGGTACCAGTCATAGGCATACAAACTGCACAACAGACAAAGAATAGATGACAGAGGGAGGTTTTATGGAGTCGGAACCAGAAGGATTACAGATGTAGGGGAAATGAGGGTAACATAAAAGGGGTGGGATGGAGGTAACGTCATCGTATTGAGCCAGACGTGAGGACATCAGTGAGAGACCTGAAATGAAGTCATCATGGGAGGACTGTAAGCTGGTGTGGAAGTGCGTTGTATTTTGTTGTCGGGAGGGTGTCTTCGGAATGTCAGTTTATGTCTAAGCAGATCTTGGATCTTCGTGTTTTCTGGTAAGGAAGAGAGAAGGTACCGAAACAGTTCTTTCAGCTTCTGCAACAGCCTCTACCCCTGGGCTGTGCAGACTATAAACTTTGTGCTACCTCCTCTCCTCACATCTGCTTCTAGTATGTAGTACATTTATTACTGCTGTTGACTTTGTGATTAGTTATTATTACTATCTGTTCATTATCTATTACACATATTTATTTATCTATTATCTAGTATAGTATAGTACAGTATAGTATAGTATAATTCTTCACTTGTCTTGCACTTGTCCTGTGTTAATGTAGATATTGTACCCTGTTCCTGCAAAATGTTACTTTGTACCACTATCACTACCACTTAGCCTTCATTCTCTACACTTACTTTATTAGTAATACGTTGCCCGTCCACTTACTTGCATATCTCCTCATTGCTCCCAGTCTTCAGCAACCCTTCAGTGATAATTCTCAGCATTTTTGTTTCTGTGGTTTCAAGTCCTCTCTCTTCTTTTTTCTCAAAGAGGTTGTTTCTGTGCTTTATAGCTATATGGGTTTAATGACTGTGGGGTACACTGTAGCTTTTAACCTGAGTGGCACCCTCTTGGCATTAATTCCACTGCACACACTTCTTAATTTTGGCCATACTGCTTTTATTTATTCTTTGACAGCTCTTTTGCACTCTCCACCATCACTCATTATAGAACCTAAGTACTTAATGTCAGGTAATTGATTAGGCTGCTTTGCATTTGTGTCTTTAATCATTTTAATTTCCAATTTCATTACTTCTATTTTCTTAGTCCTTTCTTTTTTAAACAGTTTTGCCACTTAAGTACCTTCTGCTCTTATTCTTCTATTGTCTTTACCATTATGATCAAATCATTTGCAAAAAGAATCACCCAAGGGAGGCCTTCTCTGCCCTCTTTTGATAGCACATCAATCACTAAGGCAAACAGGTTCTGGCTAAGTGCTGATCCTTGATGCAAACCCCATAGGTGTTCTCACTTCTGTCATGGCATCTATGTACATTCAATAAGTTATATAACTAAACCTAATTCCTTGTTAAATTCTCTTTTTCTAAGACAGTACCATATATATTCTGGCCTTCCTTCATAAGCCTGTTCAAAATCCAAAAAACAGTAAATTTTGTCTCAAACTTACTCCAGTAGTTTCTCTTAAGATAAATATTGCATCTGCAGGACTAATGTTTGGCATAAAGCTGAATTACATTTTGTTCACATATGTTAATGTTCTACAACTTTTTTAAGAATTTTCAGGTCAACATTAATGAGTATTATTCCTGTATAACTGTCACAATTTATTGTTCTCCAACCTGTATGTAAATAGGAATGGAGATACTTCTCTTCCAGTCTTTAGTTAATACATTTGTTATTTTGCATATCCAAGCTTCTCCTTCCTCTCCTGCCTGCCCCTACCCTCGTCCCAATGCAATTTGCCACCACTGCTCTTGTAACATCCATTTCTGGCCCATCTATCTTGGGGATCACTTCAAGAATTCATGTTTATTTTCCACATTAAAAATACTAACCTCCAATTCCTGTCCTTCCTTTTTTCTCCAAGTAACCAATCGCCATACAATCAGCTCTGTAATAGATGCCAAGCCATCTGTAACCTTAGAATCCTGATTCTTCAGAACTTTTATGGAACATTGAAATATCTTCATAGTACATGTTTAATTATTCCATCCATCTATCCATCCAGGGTCGTGGCAATCCCAACAAGCACACAGCATGAGGCAGGAGCAATCCCTAATCGGGGCGCTAGCTAATCGCTACCACTGTCCACTGTGCCGTCACATGTTTAGTTATTAACAATATACATTTATTTAAATGAAGTTTAAAATTTATCTGTATAATTTAATAAACATACTTTGCTGTATTTCATCTTAAAAGTGATATCAAGAGCTCCAAGGAGATAGCGCTTGGAAATCTAAATCGACATAGAAGCCAGTCGTCATCATATTTTATAACTGTAGTGCAAGTTTACCGTGAGGTAATTGTACTTGATTAGAGATAATGGAACTAACAATGCCATTCTATGAATTACTTAGAAAAAACAAACATATATTGTGTCATGCATGCAAGGCTTTGTCCGGGTATGTAATAACTCACCTGGGCCAGAAGGGCACTACCATTAACATTGTCATCTCTTTCTCTGACCAAAGTGCCAAGAAACTGACTCCAATCCTTTAGGTTCACCCTCTATAAAAGCCTTGGTTTCCCGAAAGGATGCGTCATTTTAAGAAGAGCTACCCGCTGGATGGCGCTCCCTACCAAAACTGCAGCTAACATCACTACACTTTTATGTTTCATTTTTAGCCCAGAACTTCATAGGGCAAATACGCCAAAGATCATTTGAATTGTCAGACATTAAACTTGAAGCGACAGTTGGCACTTCAGATTTTTCCTTCTGTGGCCTCTCATTCCTTCAACCAGCTACGTAAGAAGATAGATAGTTGTACATGCAAATACAACTAAACGGATTATGCAGAACACAAACTAAGTAGACAGATTGTTATTAAAGATAACATTTTAATAGTTGTTATTAAACCTTTTATTGCTTAAATAACTGCAATTCGGTAAGCGAAATAAACAAGAAAAGTCTGTGCAATCAAAGTTATATCAATTTTGGGACTGTTGTAAGTTAGTAATTTGTGTTTTAAATTCTAAGAAAATAAAATTTCATCTAATTACCTTTAAATAGGGCCATCATAAATAAATGTCGAAGAAGTACATTGTGATGGACTGGCATGTTGTCCATATCTGAATCCTGTCTTATGCCTGATGGTGTTCACATAGGCTCTGGCTGAGGCAGTGAATGAATAAATGGGTAAGTGATAGCAGCAGATCATCTGCATATTTGCATTCCAAGTCTACTTATATAAATCAGTATATCATTTCTGAACAAATCTGAATTTAGGCAGCACATGTTAGTTATGACTGTGGAGAGATAATGCCCTGTCTATAAGACAAAAGTTTCTATTAATAAAGTCTGTTAATAATAATTAGGGAGACATTAAGATATTCACATTGTCTGCTAATAACTGTTCTCTTCCCTAACTTATAAACAGAAGAAGACTTTTTTTACCATACTGGATCTAATACAGTCCATGCCCACTCATAGGTTATGGAATGTCTTTGAATGAAGTATCCAAATTGCACTTCTCCTGCGGTTTAGTGCTACAGAAAGCCTTACATTCAAATCTTTGTTCTTCTTTGCATCCTTTTATGCTGCAAGGGGCTCCCTGTACAGAAATTGCTTCTAAAAATTTGCAATGTATGTCCCTGTTATTTATAAATCTCTTTTTAGCTTTGTAACATTGCTATTGCCAAACATTTCCTTGCCATTTGTTTTAGTAGATAGCATTTTTCACCCATTCATCACTTTCATCAATACATTTCCCTTAACCATATCATCAATATAGCACTATTCAGCGATATGCCACTTTATATCTATACATCATTTTCCACTTAGCCACCTTAATGGTAATGAAACACCTACAAAAGAGAAAAAAAAAATGGCTCTGCATTCATAACTTATAAAATGCTACACAATGTGACAGGTAAACATCTGGGAGCAGTATGGCAATTGCCTATCGTGAGTACTTTAACTGCTTTATTAGCATAATGCAACTAGAGGCAATTAAAGAGTTGCACAATCCTGGAGGATAGAAATGTACAATTACAGCAAAGCAATGATGTAAGCTATTAATGCACCAATTCTTCTGCTTATTTTATGCCAACACATGCATATGTTTGTGCTACCAGCATTGCAGGTTGTAGGCTAAGGTGATAATGCAGCAAACTGCTGATGGCAGAAGAAAGTGAAGTATTTCTTTGAATGCTCACCACTTAACAAAGTTTTATACTAAAACATCAATCTCTCTTCATAGTGAGCACAATTCCAAACTAAGTTAAGCAGCAATTGAAGGAACTGCAATCATATTTCTTTTTATTTCTGCACCATATGTTCTGGTAATAGACATGGTGATTAAAGGATGAGCAGGATAGACCAGGTTTCAATTAACTGATCAACCACTTTCAGCTACAGGAAGGAATATCCCACAATAGCCAAAAGATATACAGTAAGCATGCCAATGAGTCCTGAGTCTAGCCTACATTTCCTCCCAGTGGTTCCAGACTGATACATTTGCCATGAGAGGCACTCAGAAGGCATTCACTGCCATTGGCTCTTCTTCCCAAGTAGCTCCTGCTCAGTTTCATTTCCTCCTGGATTTCTTAGGTTCTTACTCTTACAGAGAACAACTACTGCAACCATCCACAGGAAAGCAATTTCTGCCCCGCAATGTGGTTCTGTAGATTGTTATCATACTGTGAGGTTTTACTTTGACTTTTTTACATCATCTAAGCCAAACTGATTAATCACACCAAAGCCAAACTGTCCATTCAGATTGCTCTGAGTGACAGGACACACACACAGACATTACCGTTTTATTAAATAGTACATTTTATGAGTTGAATTAAGTCCTTCACGATTACATCATGTATTACTGAGAACAGTACCTTGAACTTAACAAAATTTAGCATCGGAGATAAAGTGCACTCCCCACACCTAGCTGCTTCACCCTGTAAGTAAATCATTCTTAAAGCAGAATTATCAATTTACTTTCTCTTGTGCTCTTTAATATGTGACAAAAATGTTCTGTGACTATAGGCAAGGGTGGGTGTGCATATTTCCCAACATTTCCCAATAGTAATCAAATAACATTATGAAATTCATTGCATTTACATGCAGAATCTTGTGGAGTTCTCCTTTATGCTCAGATGTTATTAAACTATGCAAAGAAGAGTTAAACGTCATCATCGGTCACTGTGAATCTAAAAATATGCATGAAATCTGCAATGATTTTCTTGTGTTGTACAAATATGTTTAGTCAAATCAATGATTTATTTATAAGTTTCTGTTACCAGATTGCATGCAGCACAGTCTTTTCTGCTTGGCTGTGTGATTTAGGAATGCAAAGTGTTGCATCTTGGGTTTATTGCCTAGTAACAGCACAGGGTGTTCTTACTTCAATAAGAGTTATATATTGCATTAAGTTACTCATTACTTTAAAAAGTAATCGAACTACTTGGAGCACATCACTTTTAATGAGTTTCCATATTGTTATTGAGATTGTGTTACTTAGTTTAGCTATATACGTTGTCATAATTAAGAGTCCAAGACATTATAAAGGTTTGGGGCAGCCACCCGTATATTGTTTTTCCCAGCTGCAAAAGGGTTTTTTGAATCACAAGCACGATGTGTATATCACAGAGTCCAAAACAGAACTGACTATAGTAGCCCAAGATGGAGGCTTTAAAGGTCTGGAGAGGAAATAATGTCATCAGAATGGCCGGAACCAGAAGTGACATCAGCAAAGGGGGGGGCTTCGGAAGTGACGTCACCAAAGGGGCTGGCTTCAGAAGTGATGTCTTCTGAGGTGCCGGAACCTTGCAGTATTTCCCGGGAAAGGTCTGTAGGGAACTGAGAAAGATAGTCAGCACGCTCCGTCGCCCCCATGTCAGATGTTTTATTACACTTACTCAGACCCTTTAGCTGCCTCCTACTCGCACGTGTGTGACAACGTTCAGTTCATCAACATAAATTGAGAGATGTCTGAAATACTGAGACAGATTATTTCAGCCAGGAGATGGAATAATGCCATTACATGAACATTTGCCTCTGGAAACGTATTTTGTGGACACTTCTTCTCATGGCTGCTGAAAGCATTTGTGAAGCAAATGCATGCACAGGCTGGCAGAGTACAACGGACATGTGCAGAATACAAATTCCTTAAAAGTAACCCAGTTAAGGGACTACATGGCCACATAATTAGATTATTCACGGAGAAATCTACCTCTTTTAATCAGTTTTCCAGAGTACATTAGCCCGATTTCTCTAATCTAATCTAAGGGCTAACATGGCATTTTAGAAATTAGGGTTT
The DNA here is from genome assembly GCA_026402145.1 of Polypterus bichir lapradei. Classification (NCBI taxonomy): domain Eukaryota; kingdom Metazoa; phylum Chordata; class Cladistia; order Polypteriformes; family Polypteridae; genus Polypterus; species Polypterus bichir. The sequence continues at coordinate 52,043,365 of JANRMT010062807.1, forward strand.
ACATGGCAATTTAGAAATTAGGTTTCTATCAATAATCAGGTTATTAAAGCTCATGTAAACATGCTAATTGTTAACCCCACGTAAGTAGAAGCTTTATGTTTGGACAAAGACAAAGGTCTTCTGATTACCACCATAGCAAGACTTTCATATATTCCTATGGAACTGGTAAGATAAAAGACCTCCAGGGACTGAAGAAACTCATAAGCATATATGCACCCAGGATTGAAGTGACATTTCCTACTTTTGTTACTATTGGTTTTACTATTATGTTATTAACTTTGTCTAATTTCAATAATGAGTATATATTGTTTGGTTAAGTCAAGATGTAGTGCTAAAGTGTCCACAGGAGTTAGCAGCAGAAAACTGACAGCTTCAATAGAAAGTAGAACAGTGGATGGGCATTGAGTGACACTCATATGTAAAGGCAACTGTCTGACTGTTAATACCAAGCTGCTAAGTCTCGTTTTGCTTAAGGTGTCTGACCAGATGTGGATAAAGCCGTTCATGTGAGTCGCTATTTAGAAAAGCATACCAAGCATACACACACACATACACTGTACTTAGTTATAACTACATGTATGTGGAGCAAGTGAAGCAAATTAATGAACAGGCAAACTTATGTGCATGTGCACAAGTGTATTAGTGAACATTTTACAAGGGTATAGACAGAGGAACTGTCTTTCACTAATGTGGGGAAACAATAAAATAATGAGATCATTATAGTACTGTACATAAAATATTATTTATTTTGACATTAAAAAAAGGTTGGTAAGGCACCTTAGGGTAATGGTCATGCTAAAAGATTGAAAATCAAGTCACAGTGTGAAACTGGGTGTAAAATAAACATAGAAAGCAAAATAATTTGGTAATGATTAATCAGAGATGATTGCTGGGACCTCTTCTCTTTATAATGTATATAAATGACTAACATATACTGTACAATAAATTAATGGATTAGTTTCCAAATTAGATCAATTGTCAGAAACTCTACAAAAGATCAAATCTTTACATATATACCTGGATAGAATCCAGAATTAGTCAGATATGTGGTAGAAGAAGAAACATAACATTTGATATTAGGAAGTAAAAATACTTAAGATACATAATGAGGTTGTCTGTGGGCTGCAAGTAAATCTTATAGAAAAAAAGACATGGGGTAATAGTGGCTTCATACTGTATCTGCCCATAGCCATACAGTGCACAGAAGTGGTTAAGAAGGTTAGTCCTGTAGGATGCTGGGTCACTTAGCACAATATGACAAATCAAGACAATGGTAGGTATTCTGCTTCACAAGACCTAACATCACTGGAGAAGGTTCAGGGATCAGTTATAATACTAATTTCAGGACTGAGAGGCATGAACTGAAGGAACAGATTGATGGAGATGAGCAGATTACATACTGTAGGATCAATATTTAAAATTATTAAAGGAGTAAGTCGGATCATTACCTGTTATTACTTTAAACCATGTTTGCTTAAAATGGTCAAGAGAGCAATTCTTACAAAATAACTTGCTTATTCAACATATTCACAAGGAAAATGTTTAAAAGTAGTAAAATAGTTGGTAGTAGGAATCAGTGTATCTTAAATTAAATTTTTACAAAGGTTAAGTGAATATGCATTGAAGATGCATGTTGGACTGAATGGTCTCTCCTCATTAAAACATTTCTTAACATTATGTTTGTACTTTCTAAAATGGTACCCTACATGGAATCTTACTACTATATTAATCACAGTTTAAGGTTAAAAATACATTCAATTAACTTTCTGAAATGCTAGAAAATAATAAAAAAAAATTGTATTTATCTCAGAATTTTTCACGTTTCCATTAAGAAGTACATATGCCTATCAAGACAAATATTAATTTACAAATCTTAAATATTTATGTCATAGTTGCAATTGGTGAGAACGTTAGTGCCAAATATAATAAAGGTGTGTGGACTTGTTTTGATTAAATATCTTTAAATATTTTAAAAACTATAGTCTACACAGACAAACATACTTTTTTCATAATTTTAGTTTATTGTGCTCCATTATACAGTAGTCAGGTGGCAAAACATCCACTGGCAACCTTTGCTCTAGACTGGATTGCATGGTTGGCAAGGGGTGGTGGGCAGTGAAATGTAATATGTCTTGCCTTCAATTAGTCTGATTAGGAAAGAAAAGTCAACAATACACAAGCAAATCTATTTTTGTGATTATTTTAATTAAATCAAAAGTAAAAAGAGGAAGTAAACTGAGTCTACAGTAGTTCAGCAGTAAAGGAGACAGCCTGCTAAGTTTCTAAATGAGATATACAACAGAAAGACCACATTTTAAATATAAAGTTCTAACTTAAAGGATTTAGAATTGGGATGAGGTTTAGTTATCCAAAATTATTCAAAATATGATTTAATGCAAATGGTAGTATAGGCAGATGAAAAGAGAGAATAAGGAAAGAATCCTACTTTGGATTATCTGAGGCAAAATATCTTGGTTACATTGTGGGTTGTGGGTCAGGTAGAGTAAAGCTGCATTATCCAAGACAGAAACCATTACCCGTAAACTGAGAGCCAAGTGTAAGCTTTCTTTGGATTAGTGGGTACACTGCAATGGTTATCTGACAGAGCTACACGTCTTACTCATTTATGAAAGAATGCTCACAATTGAGTGGTGTGGACTACTATATTTCTTGACCTTAAGGCACCACTGATAATGGCTCCTCGTCTAATGATGCCTAATTTATCTTCTCTTCCTATCCTCCAGAACATCAAAGGAGCAGAACACTTTGTTATGTACTTATGCTCAAGATTGTTGGAAACAATACGCAACAAAAGCTGTCACAAAGGGAGATACTCTGTCCATAAAATATGCCATCAGGCAAATTATGGTACTACATATTCTGGCAAATATTCAGCTAGATGATAGACTTTATATTAAGCCAAAAGGAAACTAATGCCAGTGTCACAAGGTGGTTCCTGGAACTTCAACCTTACCAGTTGCAGGTGGTACACCAGAATAAGAGTCTTCACAGAAATGTTGATTCTCTTCCTTAAAGTTAAGTCCGCTCTGATTGATAGGTGAGAGCCGAGGGGGATCCCATGACAATTCACGGATCTTACTGGGACCAGAGGTGATGATGGTGATGAGATGTGGTAGCACTACAACTTACTTTTTGCACTGTTCCTCTCTAGCAAGGAATATAATGGCCCAGAAGAGCAGCACTAAGTCCACCATATATAGGTGTCAAGAACCTGCCCCTTTGTCCCTGCAATTTACATAAATACCAAAACAGAACAAAATTTGATCAGTTTAATCTTTAAACCTTAATAAATCCAAAGGGTCAAATTTTGAAACATACAGCAGCAGAAATATAAAAACAAAAAACTAAGATACAGATTCACAGAACAAATAATATTGTCAATATATACTGTATATTGAAGAGTATAAGCATTTGTTTAGTCTTCGGGAGGAAACCTGAATTGCCTAATAGTAGTGGGCAGAAAAGTGTCCCAGAGTTGCTTCTTAGCCCACTGCGGTGGAATGAGTCTGTGACTAAAAGTGCTCCAAGAGAACGCTTCCTGGAGGGGATGGAGGATATTTTCCATGATGGCATCCAAGTTTGGCACCACAGCTTTTTTCCACAACAGCTTCCAGAGTGTCCATAGTTCACCCTTTGATGGAGCAGGTTTTCCTGATAACTTTGTTCAGGCATTGTGCTTTTTTTGAGCTCACATTGCTTCTCCAGAAGACTGCAGCATAGAACACCATAATGGCTACTATGGACTGGTAGAACATTTCAGCAGCTTGCTGCATACATCAAGATACCAGAGTCTCTTTAGGAAGTACAATCTGCTCTGCTTGTTCCTGCACATTGCCACTGTGTTTTTCAGACCAGTCTCCAGTTTTCTGTTTATGTGAATCTCCAGGTACTTGTAGCTCTGAACCGCTTCCACATCCTTCCTGTAAATGGTGACTGGTCTCAGGGGCTCCTTGGCACACTGGAACTTTACCACCAGCTCTTTTGTCTTGTTGATGTTGAGCTACAGGTGGTTCTCCCTGTACCACATGTACTCTGACTCGTCTCCATTATTAATTAAGCCTATGATGAAGGAGTCATCTGAACATTTCTGTAGGTGGCAAGTGCAGGTATTGTGCTGGAATTGTGCTGGAAGTCTGTTGTGTAGAGGGTAAACAGGAAAGGAGAGAGGACAGTTCCCTGAGGTGCTCCAGTATTGCACACCACCATTTCTGAGACACAGTCCCTCAACCTCACAAACTGCTGTCTACTAGTCAGGTAGTCCATGGCACATCAAGATGCATAGCCATGAGCTTTTTCCCCAGTTGATGAGGCAGAAAGGTTTTAAAGGCACTTGAAAAATTAAAGAACATTCTCCTGACTGTGGTGCCAGTGTTGTCCAAGTGGGAGTAGACTCTGTGGAGCATGTATATCAGAGCATCTTCAACACTTACTGTATATGTGTCTGGTGGGCAAACTGCAGAGGATCAAGATGTTCTGAAACCAGTGGACGGAGCTGTTTCAGGAAGAGCCCTTCAAAGGTCTTCATGATATATGAACTGGTCTGAAGTCCTTGGAATTACTAGAATGTTGTTTCTTTGCCACTGGGACAACACGGGATGTTTTCCACATTTGGGGAATCTTATGCAGACTCTGGGAAAGGAAGAACAGGTGCCGAAAGGACCCCACAGACCTGACTAACACATGTTTTCAGAACCCTGGGGCTGATTCCATTTGGCCTTGCAGCTTTGTTCATGCAGAGTTTTTCCAGCTCTCTCAACACTTGATCAGCAGAGACAGAGGTTCCACAAAGTGGAAGGAGATGTGATGTCATTGTAGGGGAAGGTCTTGCAGGGTAGAGATGGCAGATGGGATACTGGAACCAGTTTGGCATACTCACAGAGGCTAGAAATGGTGGGGGGAGGGCTGGACTTACATTAATGAGTCAAACATGTTGAACAACACAGTCAGTTTATAAGCTCTGTTCTTGATCCTTTCTTCTGTGTCTTATACAGCTTGCTTGTAGCCAGTGACAGTCCTCATCAACATTTCTTTCACGTTGTTCTGCTCTAACTTTGCTAAAGTTTGTCTCTGTAGTGTACCTATCAGAACCAATCAGCACCCACTTGATTTCCTCCTTATCTCCAGACCTGAAGGCTCTCTTATTCTTATTATTCAGTAGGGTATTAAGGCTTTTTGAGATCCATATTTGTTTGTTGGGAAAACTGCACACAAAACTTCACGTAGCCTGTGAAACAGTAGCTGAATGTTGTTGTGGTTGAACACCTGAAGATATGTACATATGGATAAAGGCACCTTCGGCTTGTATTTAATATTATTCTTGAATAAATGAGGAGTCCTTTGTATTGCTATCTTTTTTGTCATTTCTCTGTTTTTGATTTATCCATAGCTATTTGAGGCAAAAATATTTATGAACCTAAAAATGAAAGCAGAACAGAGGCAATGAGAAGCAACACATTTAAATCTAAAGATTTATTAATTATCTCTCACAATCACTTTGGAAGGAAAAGATTCAAATGAGATATTAGCTCAGCAAAGGGCACTTAAAGACACTCACACCAGGGCAAATAAGACTTAAAACAGTGAAGAAAGTGTGTTTTCAGAAACTGGAAGAAATGTTACCATCCTACAGGCCAACTATGATGACCAGAGGATTGCTGAAGGCTGAAATAAAAATTTCTATGAGGCACAACATAAAGGAAAATAATAAAGAGTGTATGGCATGAATTAACTGATCTCAGCCTTTTTACATCATAATAAGCCATAATAAATGTGGGAAATTACATTTTCTACAGAAAGCTGATTGCATTGAATAAATATGCACATTTTGTTACAGATATATTACTAATTGTCATCCCAGCTCATTGGCATGCAAAACTCCCCCACCCACAGGCTCAAATCAAACTCAGACTATGCTACAAAATAATCCTGTTAATAATGGGACATGCAATGGCCAGGTTCACAACTAATGGAGGGGGTATACTTTTATTTCTGAATTTCTATTTTTCTCATTCAGTCTAACTGAACTGTGAAATGTGTCCATTTACTAAAAGCTCCACCAAAATGTAATTGAAAATGGCTAGTTCTTCCTATTACAAAAGCTATCATGCACAAAGAAAAAGATTTGTACAGCTGCTTCCAAAAAAAGGCCACATTTGTTTCAGTCAATGTGCAAAAGATTTTCATTTTAAGATTGATAATCATCTGGCCTCCACCTACATTTTAAAGCCCTTGACTGGTTTTAATTAGGGTTGGGAAAACTTCACACACCCACCAGCTGCAGAAAGACACGGTCCCATAATCCGATGCCAAGAACAAGAAGGGGTTTTCTCTGACAGCTTACTTCCACACATTACTCAGGCACATTGGATTTTCTCAGTGTCTCGTTCTATATGGCAGTCCACCGCAGTGAGGATCCTTCACAAAGTTTTCTCATAGGTGATGCACATCTTTGGCACTCTCCTCTAGCAAAACTATTCTGCTTTGTCTCTGTGATACAGGGGAAGCAAATTAATTAACTTTTGACAAATTTTAACCAGAAATCAGAGTAATGTAGTGTGCCCTATGAGATATTTAACTGATTGGAAAAAGTTGTGCCCTAAAATCTTTGTTGATCAAACTCTTGTTCAGAATATTTTGGTGATGAAAACCAAATTGTTTTAAGTGATATATTTTCATATAATTAGCTTATTAAAATGTTGTAGTTAGCTGTAACATATTCAATTTAATTTAGTTTATTGTTTCATTTTTGCATCCCTGCAAACAGACTTAGAGTGCTTGCAGTAATTTAAAAATAAAGCCGTAATGTACATAACGATACATTTACATATATAACTGTACATATCTAGTTAAATATCCAATAACAAAGATGCCAATGGCATTACCTAAAATGTAGTAAAAGTCATACTAATTTAAGTTATAACTAAAAAAAAAAAAAAAAAGAGTATAGGTAGTTGACAGTGGAGAAGAGAATGCTAAAGCCTTAGGGCTCCTCTTAGATCTGAGTGCCGCATTTGACACCATTGATCACAACATTCTTAGAAATCACCTTAGTCAATGGGTGGGCCTCTCTGGTAGTGTCTTAAATTGGTTTGAATCCTACCTGGCAGGTAGAAAATTCTTTGTTAGTTGTGGTAATTACAACTCAAAGACACATGATATTCTATACGGTGTTCCACAAGGCTCTATCCTGGGTCCGCTGTTCTTTTCGATCTACATGCTTCCGTTAGGTCAGATTATCTCGGGGCATAACGTGAGTTACCATATCTATGCTGATGACACACAGCTGTATTTATCAATAGTCCCTGATGACCCCGACTCTGTTGTTTCACTAACACAATGTCTTACTTGTGTTTCTAAATAGATGAATAGTAATTTTCTCAAGCTAAATAAAGAGAAAACAGAACTTATGGGTAACCGTTGACTGTAACCTGAATTTTAAATCTCATATTAATCAGATCACTAGGACATTTTTTCACTTAAGAAACATCGCAAAAGTTAGACCTCTTATATCATTGAAAGATGCTGAGAAATTAGTTCACGCTTTTTTTTTCAGTCGACTAGACTACTGTAACACATTTCTCTCAGAACTACCCCAAAAAGACATAAATCATTTGCAACTAGTGCAGAATGCAGCTGCTGGAATCCTAACTAGGAAAAGAAAATCCGAGCACATTTCTCCAGTTTTGATGTCACTACACTGGTTTCCTGTGTCATTCAGAATTGACTTTAAAATACTGCTTATGGTATACAAAGCCTTAAATAATCTCGCTCCATCTTATATATCAGAATGTCTGACACCTTATATTCTAAATCGTAACCTTAGATCCTGAAATGAGTGTCTTCTTAGAATTCCAAGAGCTAAACTTAAAAGAAGTGGTGAGGCGGCCTTCTGCTGTTATGCACCTAAAATCTGGAATAGCCTGCCAATAGGAATTCACCAGGCTAATACAGCGGAGCACTTTAAAAAACTGCTAAAAACTCATTACTTTAACATGGCCTTCTCATAACTTCATTTTAAATTAATCCTGATATTCTGTATTTTCAATTATTTATCATAACTATTCATGGTGGCTCTAAAATCCTTACTAACCCCTACTCTCTCTTCTGTTTCTTTCCCGGTTTTCTGCGTTGGCGACCTGCGCCACCACCACCTACTCAAAGCACCGTGATGTCCCTACATTGATGGATTAAAAGCCAAAAGTCTACATGACCATCATCATCTAGTCCTTCCATGAGAACCTTAAATACAAAGAGGACTGTTTCATTTATGTTAGGTAGAATGCCCAGAGGGGGCTGGGCAGTCTTGTGGTCTGGAATCCCTGCAGATTTTATTTTTTCTCTCCAGCCGTCTGGAGTTTTTTTTTTTTTGTTGTTTCTGTCCTCCCTGACCATCGGACCTTACTCTTATTCTGTGTTAATTAATGTTGTCTTATTGTATTTCTTACTTTGTCTTTTTTTCTCTTCATCATGTAAAGCACTTTGAGCTACATTATTTATATGAAAATGTGCTGTATAAATAAATGTTGTTGTTGTTTATACTTCAAGCTCAGAACGCGGATGCACACACATCATGGCTGCCACGCATTCCCAGCGTTCATTTGACGCGTCCTCTGAGCAAGTCCTCAGAAATTAACACAACACATGCGTGAGTTGCAGTACCAGTAAAAAGTCGGGGGGCGCAGTATGATAAAAGTCGGAAACGTGACGTCAGAGTCTCTGTTTACTATATACATGTGACAGAAAGCTGCTATGCGGATCCTAGTGGTTCGATGTGCGCTCTTCGATGTTTGATGAATGGTTTGATGTGGTGAAGCAAAATGCCGACATACAAATGAAGAAAAGTGTTGCTTTTATATTCAAGCTTCGCAAATTCCCGATCGTAATAACACGATAAATTTTAAAAGTCTCACATACCATCTTGTATGCCGTCTTTTTTTCTGGGGCTTCCTCCTGACCAGCAATCACCAAACAGAACACACTCAATTTATGATATTCCAACTCTCTGCACATTTGGAATCATAAGATTTATACTTGATATCACTTTCATGATGAAATGCATTAAAATATGTATTGTTAATTTTGTTTAAATAATGAACACTGTTAATAATTACACACATGGGGGTGACATGGTGTCGGAGCAGTAGCATTGCTGTTTCGCAGGGAGTCACGTCGCTGGTATTCCTTGTCTGGAGTTTACATGTTTTCCTGCTGGGTTTCCACAGTGTGCTCCAGTTTCCTTCCAAAAATATGCAGATTTGGTGACAATAAAAAGACACTAGTGCATGTGAGTGATTGTATTCACCTTGCAATGAGCTGATGCCCTGTCCAGGGATTGTTTCAGCCTTGTGCCCAATGCTGTCTGGAATGGAAACATCCCTGGATTGATGGGTTCAATCATTAAACATCCTTTTCCAAGCTATTGTGGTAAGGTGTCTGTTATAATACATTTTTCTTTAATATTTATGTCACTGTCTCTGGACAACACTGTTAAAAGGATCCATTCACATGTGCTTGCTAGGTTAGGCACACAGGGGCTCAGCATTTAGAATTGCCAACAAAGCATTGAATTAGATAGCCAAAGACAACTGGAGGATTGTATAGTCAGCCTAAACACAGAATAGTATATTTCTGTCCTCTGTCAGCACAAAATCTTCTTTCCTTGTTGGGAGAATGAGAACTGCTGTGTGAGCATTGTACTATTCTTGTTGGAGGTGGGGTTACGTCTTTACTGTCCTTGTTTGGAGACCAGAGAAGACCAGCACGTGAAGCAGACAGTATAAAAGGCTTGGACAACAGCCAAAACCTTTGAAGCTGCTCGGACCTCCATCCAAAAATCCTCTCAGCGTGGTAACGAAAAATGGCAGCCTACGTAGATGAAGACTCCCACCTTGATAAGTCTGTCATCAGCTTCCCGTTTGTAACCGCGTAAACCATCAGTAAATGTAAGCTAAAGTATATTTTTCTCATGTGATTCTTATACCACCGTAATCACGATGGGAGAGATATCACCTTTTCTGTCATATTACTATATTGTTTAGTTACTTAATATGCCGCAATTTCAAAAGAACTCATTTCCGGAGAGCTAATGCCTCCTAAGGAAACAGTGCCATCGGAATTTAATTGGTGTTCCTGGCAATTCACAACATAGCGAAGCCAAACCTGTTCTCACTGTGATAATATCTCGCACTGCCACCTGGTGGAATTCTCCAGATTTACGTAAAGTATGCGCGCAAGTATAAAAAGTAAAATGCTTGCGTAGCAGGAGCGTCCACTGCAGCATGCATTGCGTCACATGAAGTATAAACCCGGCCTTACAGAAGCTGATCCTTTAGAACAAGCATATTTACAGTTCTGCTGACCAAAGCCAAGATGTTCTTCAACATCACACGTCATAACTGTAATGTGATATAATGATCCGGTGTTGTACTCTGATGATGAACAAGGTTTTTAATCACATTTTCATTTCTTTTCCCAAAGAAAGCTGTTTGATCCCAGTCAAAGTGTTAGCAAGTTCCGCAGCATGATACCAAAAAGAAAAAAAAGTTTGAATTAGCTTAACCCATTGACTGTTATACCATTTATTACCATGGCACTGGAGTGTAGGTTTATGCATATAAGATAAATAAAGAACTCGAAAAACTGAAAATATAAAGAAATGCATTACAAAGCAAAGGTTTTATTATAATAAATGTAAAGAAACTAATTACTTTATTTTCGCTAGAAACATGACTAAAAGTCTGCATTTCCATGAGAGTCCTAGAAGCATTGTAGAGTGCAAGCTCAGAAGCATATGTGCTCCAAACTTAACGTGTTTCTTTGCACTATCCACACTTGTTGCACACAATATACTGTATTTAGTAGTTGGTGATTGTTTACACTCAGAAGGCGGTAGAATATCCATCTAGTGCTGATGAAAAAACAACTTTGGGGTACCTATCCACATCATTACCAGAGCCTACAGGTTCTATCTTATCCAATTGATTGTCACTATCTTGATCACTGTCATTATCATCAAAAAATTCATATTGCAGTAAATCTAGTTGTTTCAAAATATCAGCAGCTTTATACATTTTTCGCAACAACATAACTACAGACCCTATTTATAGCACTGTTTTCCACAAGCTGTTTCCACCCAAAAAAAAAAAAATCTATGGCTATCCACTAGTTGGCAGCACTATAGCAGCAAAGCGCTCCAGCAAGATGGCTGCATCTTGAGCAGCTGTATACTGAGATACAAGTTCTCTCATATGTTGTGTTTTGACGGGCGCAATAAGATTAAACTTAACTCATACCTTGCGTTCAAACTTCTAAGCTGACTAATTATGGGTGTTCATAAGAAATGTAATGATTTACTTCAAGAGGCATAAGTGCATAATTAACAAAGGATAGACACTTCAAATATTTGAAATATTAAATGTGTACTTCAGTTCAAACATTTAAAGTCTAAATATTCTCGATTGTAATAGAACTTTGTCATTTTGCACCTTCTGATAGAAGTCCATTGAGGGTCAGATCTCTAGTAAAGGATCAAAAATAACATCATAACATCATTTGTAATCAATGACCTTGAAATTATCCCACAAATGATCTCACATTCTTATGTTTGACATGTTTCCTTTTTATTAACCTTCTGGGAGTGGCTGCTAGAGAGCTAGGTCCACTGGTAAAGAATTACTGTATATATTCACGTATAAGTCGGGTCTTGAAACCCGAAAAATCGATCATAAAATCAGACCCCAACTTATACGCCCATTCAAAAATGCAACATTTAATTTTTTTTTTTTTTAACATCTTCTTACCTCAGATTCTCAGACTCATCGAATTTTGTTGCAGCAGCACAGTTACCAATTTCTTTCGCTACTTCAACAATGTTTAATTTAAAACCAGCTTCATATTTTCTTCTGGTCAAACACTCCATCGTAGGTAAGGGATGTTCTTACGATAAAGGTGTATGAGGGTGTGAGAAACAAAAAACACAAATCGGTGTAAACGTTGCTTCAGAATATTTCGGGTATTGCCGTGTGGTCATGTAGGCACAATAGGGAGAGAGAGGTTAGGAGCATGTGCTAATACAGCGCATTGCTGCACAAACATTGAAAAATAGGCATTGTGCTCCGTGATTACTCTCTCAGGTGGGCGTTAGTATATCACAATCCCTTGTTCCAATAGCGTGAGTTTTTCGCATTTGACTTATATGACTGACATTATAAAATACTAGAAATTCTACTGTAAAATCAAGTCCCGACTAATCTGCGGGAGAATTTATCCATGAGTATATATGGTAAATGTCCAAAATATTACAAAATTATGATCAGCAATCTCAAAATGACAAAACGACACTCCACATGCCTATTTTACCAATCTGCATTTTAGTGAAGTTTTGTTGAAATGACAAACTTTGACCTCTCATATCCCATTAGACGGAGAAACTTCTGATGATCCTTCTAATCATTTTTGCTGAAGACACCATGGTTTACTATTTATCATAAGAGTGTAATTTCCTGTGCAAAATATGGTCCAAAAATGGCCAAAAAAGAGGATTTAGTTCTAAAAGGCCAAAAATGGAGAAAACCCCAGAAAACTCAACATCTTGCATAACTAGAATTAAGATGAGTAGAACGGTGTATCATTTTTTTTTTTGTACCAGTGAATCAGCTATTGGGCTGGCATGGTAGTGCAGAGGGTAGTGCTGCTGCCTTGCAGTTAGGAGACCCGGGTTCGCTTCCCGGGTCCTCCCTGCATGGAGTTTGCATGTTCTCCCCATGTCTGCATGGGTTTCCTCTGGGTGCTCCGGTTTCCTCCCACAGTCCAAAGACATGCAGGTTAGGTGCACTAGCAATCCTAAATTCTCCCTACGTAGTGTGGGCTTGGTGTGTGTGTGCATGCGCCCTGCGGTGGGGTGGTGCCCTGCCCGGGGTTTGTATCCTGCCTTGAGCCCTGTGTTGGCTGGGACTGGCTCCAGCAGACCCCCGTGACCCTGTAGTTAGGATATAGCGGGTTGGATAATGGATGGATGGAGTCAGCTATCTGAGTGAAGTGATTTCAAAGCGTTCATAAGTAATTCTTAAAAACACAATAAGAATGAAGAAGGCTCAGTAATGGTATTTATTAGTTCCCTCATTTTTTACATAAATAGCTAACAAACATAGTTACATTATGAATAGATAGTACAGTTAATAAGGGACTACTAGATCAAATAGAGATCCCCAGTCCAATTTTAAATACCGAGGCCTGTGGGCAACTCTTACACTAGCACGCAGACTATTACATCATTTGGAGTCCTTTTAGCTAAACATAAGTTGATATTGCAGAGATTCGTAAACTGTTTAACCCAAGGACACAAATAAGAAAATTGCTACCATACCAACACCCAAGAAAAGGATTATTACCACAATGACAGCAGACCTATACATAGGCAAATAACAATGGCCAAATAATAAAAATCAATAAATGTTTGTTTCCATTCAAGTGTATTTCACACATGAACATTAATAAAAAAAACAAAAGTGAAAAGCATTGTTAATAAAACAGTAATTACATTTACAGTTGTTTTCTCTTTGCTTTTTGTGCTTTTGTGTGTGTGTGTCATTTGATATTTAAAATCCTACTTTTTTTACTGAGACTTTGCATTCTTTTATTTTAATAAACAATTGTTACAAAAAAGAAATCAAGCACAGCTATGGTCAAGCTCTTATGGCCACAGTTTGTGATTTTAGTCTTAGTAAGAAATGTTGTTTAATCATTTGACCACAACACAATTGTACTTAAAGCTTTGCATCCAGTAATTTACAAAGAATGAGACATCCAGAAATACACTCTGTTCTTTTAAGACATTGGTAGCTGGTCATGAAAGGTAAGAAGGTTAAAGGCCTCTGGTGGCCCTACTTCCATTAGCACTATGTAGACTTTATAGGATTGGGTCTTAACTTTACACACGCCTGTCTTCTTAAAATAGCAACATGGTTCTACTCATTCCATTTAAGGACAGCATACAGACCCCCAGCACTACCCTCCTTGCAACTCATATTTGGCCTTGCACTGAGAAGATCAACCTGTTTCTAGCTTCTTTTTCTACATTTTGTGAATGGTCTCCCATATATGTGGTGTTATACTGTACAAGATTAGGATACATTACAGTTGTTTAAATATTTATTTTTTTCCCTATGGTTCACACACAGATTATTGCTGTTCATCTGTTTATTCATTTCTGTGTACGTTTTCCTTTGGGGTTTGTGCTTATTTAAAGCTCTCTACTGGGGTTTTCTTCTCCCTAGATTTTGATTCTGGCATCATAATTTTGATTTATTGTGTTATTCCAGTTATGAATATTTATTTTGAAATGTCTTCAATGCCAAGTTGTTTATAACAGAAGTAGTTGTTTTTGTCCACCTGTTGCTGGACAGCTGTCATGGTTATTAGAGGCGGAGTCACAGAGGTCACGGCCCTGTCATTAATCAAACAGTTTGAAAGGTCAGCTATCAGAGCACTTCCTGTTCCGTGATTGAGGATAGAAAGCTACCCTTTCCCTGCTTTCTCCTCTTTTGTATTTTCTGAATATGATCTTGCTGTAAGATTTTTGATTCATGTCTTGGTTCTTTCACCATGTCTTATTTATGAGTGTTCTTGTGATATGTCTCATAAAATCTTCCTGAGCTTCTTACAGCACAATACAGATTAAGTGGCTTGCTCAAGGCTACACATCAAATCTTATATCATAATATGAATTAAAGACAGCATAAGAAAAAATGTAAACAAAACCTTAATCTTAATAATGAGGGCTTCAGAAATGTAAGGAACCCTTTTCTGCTAGAAGAAACTTTGTGGATAGGGCCTTATAGCATTCAGAAAGATCCAAAAATGTGACTTCTGGTATTGCCCAGGAATTAACAATGGAATGGGATTTAAAGTCTGTTCCACTGCAGTGATTTTTTTATGTCTAAAATCAGTAAATGATCTGGGGCGAGGGTTCACTAGCAGGAAGAAAAGATGCTAGATTTAAGAGAGGGCAAGACAAAGGGAGGTGAGCAAAAGGAATGCTTTGTTTGTTACTTTCAAGGGTGCATTTGGGCACGATAATCCAACTAGTAGATGGGAAATAATATATGTCAAGAAGGGTCCATACAGACTACAGGATTATTTTCATTCTGTTTATATTGATGCTTTTGTGCACTTTTGAAATTTTCTGTGCTTTAATAAACTTCATAAAGCACAATATTTTTGTACCTCTTGGCATTCTGGCCATTACTTTAGTTGTGAACGTTCACTGCAAAAGCATCCCTTTTATTATATGTTTATTTACTAAGTGGTCAGTACAGTGGCAAAAAATGTTCAATAGCATTCTTCAGTTCAATTGGATTATATACTGTAGTCCTGTTCAGTCCTTTGATACCTTCAAAGAGGTAATTTTGAGCTAAGTGGGCATTAAGGGACCTACAGCTAAGGAAACACAGATCATATACTTGTAATTTTCCAGAGAAAATTATTCTCCTAACTACAATTGTGGTTTATTAAATAACTTAAGGCCTTTATCCAAAATGCCATACTATACTGCCATTAGGACTCATTAGTATATGCTGCATGGTAGAATTACCTTTCATGTTAATCTGAAATAAAATGTGCAATCATTTGAAATTTGTATAAAAAAGGTAATACTGCACTAGGGCCTCTGAAGCATCTTAGCATCTCACATTCACTTCAAATGTGTTTTTATAGCCATGTAATTTTTTTTTGCTTTATTGTATTATAGTGGTATAGTTTTACGAAGGACAGAGTGCTGAATCCACATCTTGCTGGCTTTTTGGCAGCTTCCAAAACATTCATAGTAATGTCACTTTGAAAACGAAGGGCGTTGAAACAACTGTCATGCACGAGCGCATAGGGAGCCGCTTAAAGACCCGACGAGCACCGCAACATATTGTACCAGGGGTCAACGACGGGGTATTGTTCTCTCTTTCTATGTTTCCTCAGAAAGAACAAAGCACCACCGCCATGAATTCACCTGGACTCGCTAAAGAAACAAGCCACTTCCGGGTTCCTTCCTTCCTTCTGTTCCCCTCCTGATGACATCATTACTATCATCTACCACCACGGTTCCTTCCCAGCATTCCATCTGTCTACTTCCACCTCCACCCCATACATTGTCTGCCTGTCATTTCCACAATGTCTAATGTGTTCTGTATGAACTGACTGACCATAATTCTTTCCAGTATATGAGGATGGATACCCCAAACCTTTATGCTTGTTTTTTTGTATTATTACAGTGGCATAGTTGGCAGGATTCAAGCCTGAAGAATGTCAGAAGGGCAGGACTTGAACACTGTATTAACAACGATGATGAATAAGCTCCAGTCCATTAAACTGGAGCAGGCAGCCATGAAGGCGGAGCTGGCAGAGACCAAGACACGGCTGGCGGCAGTGGAAGTGGTAAAGCCGGAGCCTGCACAGCTTCCACCTCTTCAAATCGTCCTGCTTGCCGAGTCAGACGATATTGAATCTTATTTAATGATATTCGAGAGGACTGCCTCTTGGAATCAATGGCCGAGGGCGCAATGGGCGTCCATACTGGCTCCGTACTTGAAGGGCGTCACACAGTTGGCTTATCATGACCTCCCGGAGGAGGAATCCGCCAATTACAACCTCCTGAGGGACAAGATATTAAACCGCTACAGCGTAACCTCGGGCCACCAGGCAAGGGAATGGCAGCACTGGAAATTTTACCCCAATCGCCTGGCCAGGGCCCAGTAGTTCGAGTTCTGGGGCAAGGTGGGGCGCTGGCTAAGGCCAGACATCAACCACGCCCACCAGGTGGCCTGTGAGAGGTTAGTGAATGCCATGCCGGAGTGCCCCATCATCAGGTCCGCAGACATCCCTATAAGGACATGAACAGCCTTCTGAAGGTTTTGGAGCGCCAGCTGGCGGTGAACTGAGTCAGGGGGTCAGAGAGGTCTGCTCATGGGGTCCGACAGGGACATGTCGCTACCCCTGAGCCCACCCGTTGTGCTGCGGAGGCTCCGGTTAAGCCCAGAGAAAAAGGTGCCCGCCCCGCCATGCTGTTTCAAGTACGGGGAGGTGGGACATATCCATATCCTCACCACCTGCCTATTGAACATCGAGCCAATGGATTGCATTTGGGCCAAAAGAGAGAGGTTCTGTGCTCTGTCAAATCCCCTGGCTGTTCCAAATATGGGAGTGGTGTTGGTAAATGGGCACTCGGTTGTGGCATTATTTGACTCCAGAGGTGTAACATCACCATTGCTGCTCGCCGTTATGTTCTACTGCGACAGTGGGTAGCTCAAAAAACGAGCGTGACCTGTGTACATGGAGGGGTGACCTGAAACAACTGCTCGTCGCTGTATTGCCAGAGCCCCCCTTTCTGGTTATATTAGGACAAGACTGGTCAGAAAGTAAACGTGTAGCCCAGAAGCCACTCCTAAATCTAGGTTGGGTCTAATTATGAAGGGGCAAGGGGCCATCCCAGCTGCTCCCACGCCATGCTCTTCAGCAACTATTGATGATGTGGACAACCAGGGGGAAGACTCTCCGGTGACGGACCTTGACCCGGAAGTACAAATGGGTGAGGATCCGGGCCAGATAGCCGCTAACCTAGTAGACCGAAACTCGTAGTCTATGCCGGCTTCTTTTAAAACACAACAGTGGAATGATGATTCCCTGAAGTTTGCCAGGAATGCCATAGGTTTCTATTCTCCGCCACAGGGACCCAACTTTGTTTTAGAAAACAATCTGTTGTATCGAGTAGTGGAACACGAAGGCGAGGTGCAGAAGTTGTTGTTAGTTCCGCGGATCTACCGGCGGGAGGTCTGTGAAATGGCTCACATCCACCTCTTAGGCGCCCATCTCAGGCCCGAAAAAACCCTAGAGAGAGTGAAACTTCATTTTTATTGGCCCAGAATCATCGAGGAGGTCCGACGTTTCTGACAGTCCTACCCGGAGTGTTAGCTATGTCAGATACCCAGGAGGGACTGTGCTCCTCTAGTTCCGATTCCCCTCATCGATGTACCCTTTGAGAGGATCAGTCGATCTTGTAGGTCCCTTGGAGCCTTCGATGTGAGGCCATAAATACATATTAGTTATGGTCGATTACGCGACTCGATACCCAGAGGCGGTTCCCCTGCGAACTAATACAAAGAATATCGCACGGGAGTTGGTAGGACTTTTTCCCTGAGTGGGTATACCCAAAGAAGTCCTTACGGACCAGGGTACACCCTTTACTTTGGATACGTTCAGGGAGGTTGCCAAGTTACTCCGTATTAAGCATCTTAAAAAGTCTGTTTATCATCCTCAAACAAATGGGTTAGTGGAAAGGTTCAACCAAACCCTTAAACTGATGCTCCGCAAGGTAGTCAGCGCAGTAGGTAGGAACTGGGACCAGCTCTTACCCTTGGTACTTTTTGCCTATCAGGAGGTGCCGCAAGCCTCCACGAGGTTTCCCCTTTTGAACTTTTATACGGACGCCAACCCCGGGGTATTTTGGACATTCTAAAAGAAGGTTGGGAAGGGGAGGCACTTCTGTGTTGTGTATGAACTGACTGGCCATAATTCTTTCCAGTATATGGAGATGGATACCCCAAACCTTTATGCTTGTTTTTTTTGTCTTATTACACAACATAAATAGATTCTCAAACCACTTAATTCATTTCTATGGGTATACCCCAAGAAGGGCTAGGGGATGTTACTCGGAGTATGGAGGCCTGGTCAGCCTAGTACTGTTCAGTGTATTCCTGTTATGACCCTATTATAACATGGACGGTATCACCGAATTAACAGGATTAACGCATAAAACGGATTTTAGATTTAAAAATGGAAATGTGCGACATTTAGAGACTGAAGGGGTGACTGCTACAAAACTTCCCAATAAATTAAACAATTGAATTCAATTCTGTGTTTCATGGGGCAGCAGAGGTTACAAGGCAGAAAGCTGGGCATGCTTCTTGTCTATCAAATGGCCCACTGATACACATACCCAAACTCACTCACTCAGTCAACTTAACATGGAAAACAGGAGGAAAATATGAAAAGAATTTGCAAACTCTGCATAGATAACAAACTGGCAAAAGATTCAAAGTGGGTATGGTGAATGTATAAGACAGCCGTACCAAGCAATGCAGCATTCCTGTGGCTCTTTGGTAAAGAAAATGTCATGCATTTTTTTAAGTTATGCTGAGATTAAGACAAAAAGAGACAACTTTTTAAAAGGACGACAGAATGAAATAAAAGATAAAAATAGGCCTGTGTTTTGTAGGGTGAGAATAAAAAGTGTGAGGAGAACATAAAGTAACTGTCATTACAGGATGAGTTTAGGCCACTCTTTTTCAGCTCAACCTCCATGTTAGGGTCTCCCTGGCAGGAATTTCCTATAAAGTTAAATTAAAAAAAAAAACTGCATAAACGATCCCTTGATTTATAATAATTAATATTAAAACGCTTAATTGCATGCCCCTATATAATGTTGAGATGTTTTTACTTCTTCCTTCAAAGGCCCCTAACCTGCTCCATCCTGGATATGATGTTAACCTGCATCCAGCCCTTCAAGCAGGTCCTCCAACTTACAGGGAAAACTTGGGGGGCTGGTGGCAAGATTGGCACCACAGTCACTATAAAAAAACATCACATTGTTCCTTTACATTCAAACTAGTGTGGTGACAAGGTGTTGCATCGGCTGCGCTTGAGTCCTAATTTAGGATCCTGAGGTGGTTCGTCACATGGTGAATGTGGGAATGTGCTGTATCAGTGCATACTCCCATCCTCTTTTTTCTCTCTCTCTTTCTCTCTATCTTCAAAGCTGGATGAAATTCCGTATTACAGTAACGTCCCCCTCCCCAGGCATTCTTAAATGTCTCAATTCAATTATGTTCATTTTGACTGACAGGCTATTATTACCTACTAAAAAGTCTTTAGCTTCAAACAACATTCCATTTAACTTTCTATGTCATGTTGATCACCGGATGGGTCTGTCTGAATGTCAATAGTAGAGTGTCCTCCATCATTTGTCATCTATTGGATCGCTCATTTGTAAATCAAAGTGACAGGCAGGTTATTCACCAATCAGCTTTCTGAATTCTCAAGGTTCTGCAATTTCACACAAGGTAGAGTTGGACTTTCTACTGCCTAAACATCGCAAGATATTAATAAATAAGACACAACTCCTCATTATTTTTAGAATGGCAAAGACAGAGACTCAGAGAAAAATATACTTTAGCAGTTTAGCAGTTCAGTGATACTTATAAGGTGTTTGGAAGCTTATTCTGAAACTTACAGTAATAAGAATAACATTCAAAGTGCATGAATTTTACAACTTGTTCTGCTGTAATATAAGTGTACAACATAACTAACTCTCCAGCTCTAAAAATTCTGAAAGAGAAGAATATGCCTTTTATTTTGATGGTTAAAACTTGAATATTAAGTTAAGTAAGATGAAGGTATAGCCTGTTAAATCAAAGTAGCAGATATAAATGGCCAAAAATGAGACTGAGTTTAAAGTTATTAAACTCAAATCATATTTTCAACATCCAAAATACTGTTGGTAGAAAAAAATGATGTCAATCCGACATCAATTCAGGTGAGACTGCGTCTTCCAGAACTGTCTAAATGTTCATGTCAGCCTTGACTGTGCATGTCAAAGAAACAACAAACACACACACACTTCACATACTCCAAAACAGAAATGTGTAGGTGCAAATTGTAATACCAATGCACACTAAACAATATTAAAGAGCAAACATCTGCTTTGTATGAACGGTTTAGGTTCCCACTTCCTGTCACTTTTTATTCGCCAAAGAACATGGGAGGAGATAATCATGATAAAGAATAAATTATTACTTAGTTTGCTTTACAAAAGAAGTTCATAATTGTATTTATTACACTTTAGTATATTCTGAAGTTTGAAATTCGTTTAGTCATTTCATGAATTGTAAGGAGCAGCTCAGAATTTTGTTGACCTAGTTTTCACTAATTCTACCAAAGCTTTACTCTTCTCAACAGGAACAGATAAACATTTAAAGGTACTTCAAAAAGGATGTAAAATAAAGCTAAGGGAGACACCAGTACCCAGGAAATAGCAGATATTGCCTTTTCTCTCGTGCCTCTGCTTTTGGTCTTAGCTTGTGACAAGCTTGGTGGTTGGTAGTGGTCATCTTATTAATGGAGCAATGTCTACAAGAATGGTAATTTTCGTCCACCTCTTAAATATAGTAAATTACTGAAAAATGTTTATGTTTTGATAAATTTCAATAGGTTCCAAATAATATTTTGTCAATAGCCTGATTGGTTAATCAACATGAAAATGTTCGTCGGTTCTAACAAAGTACATTGTTCTAACAAAAAATGTCCACTAGACAAGTATCTTCCTTTATCAGTGCATTACTTTGATGAAGCTGCCGATGATGTAAGAGGTTTACTTGGTAGGCATCAAGTACATCAGCATATACACCCTTATGTTCTCAGCCCACCAGCTGTCTGCCTGCCTTCAATATCATTTAATGTTCATAATAATGTACTTAAATGGAAAGCAACAAGGCCAGTGATATTTGCATTTGTGTTCCATAATCACTACACAAACCATATAATGTTTTACACCTTTTCTTCAGTATTTTACAATTTGAAACTTTTTTTTTCACATAGAGAATTATAGAATTAAGTTACAAAGTATTGTGGCAGGAAGTATTACTATGGAAATCTTCACACCTTATTTACAAGGCTTAGGTGAACAGAGATTGGCAAGCTAAATTGGCCTGAATGGCGTAATTGTTCTCATCTTCAAATATTCTAATGTAACCTGCAAAAATGTATAGTACCTAGCAAGCCTAATTCAGAAATGAAAATTGGCTCACCTAAGGACCAGACCAGTCCTAATTTATGATTCTTTAGGTATAGTATTTTTATTAGATCTGAGGGCGATCCTCTGAAGAAATGTAAATTGTATCTTAATCACACATTTGAAAAATTAATTGACCATTCCCATATCCTCAAAGGCATGCTGGTTAAGTTAACTGGTGATTCCTAATTGGAACTATGTGTGGGTCTGAATGTGATAAGTGCATTAATGGGGCCTGCCATGGACTACGACCCTGTCCAAGGCTGTTTCCTGTCATGTTCGTGATGCTGCCGGGAGAAAATTCCGCAGCCCACTTAATCCAACCCCGAATTGGATTAAATGAGTTTCTTAATTTTATTTTACAAATTCTTTCATTTAACTAACATTTCTTTGCATAAGTGCTTAGTCTTTTTGTTGAAGACATTTTGACTGTCATTTACTTTATTAAGCTTTTCCTACACTTTACAAGTGTCATCTTCATTGTCTGGCTACTTTAGTCTCCTATATATATATTTTCAGTTAATGACATCAATAGATCTTTTTGGTTCTTTACCAATTACACAAGATCTAGATGATCCTGAATTGCTATACTCTCAAAGGGAACTTAGTGCACAACAAGGTCACACTCGCCTGATCAAGTTTCCTAAAATTATTTCATTCACTCGGTTAAACAGGAAATAACAGTTTATATAAAAAAAAAAGCACTAAATTTCAAATTCAAGTTTAAAATACAGAATGAATAAGTCCATCATTACACCAGTTCTTGCAAATGACATAACACAGTTTCATTTGCTTGTTTTGAACTCTGCTTTTTTGAAATGGTTTATTACCTGCTTGCCTTATAGGCTTTTTTTCCTCTGTTTTGACCAAGACTTAATAAATGTTCTTCCATTGAATCTTTAATTTGGTGTTCTTCTGTTTTGTGTTTGTGTTTTTGACATACTGTATGATATCACAACGTTATGTAAAGGTTAGGGATATTTTGTTTCACATATTTGCCTACATTTCCCCCTTTCAATGTTTTAATCCTGCCTTTTGTCTAACTTTGACAGGACAGACTCCAGCTAATATTGGAATGAGAAAGTTAAGAAAAAGGAGGAATGGATCATCAAAGGTTACTTGTTATGGAGACTCCAGTCAAAATCTCAGTTGTCAGGCACACATGCATAGGAATCATTTTTCCAGGCTCTACAGAATTAAGAACAGAGACTCCAAAATAAGGAGGTATGTAGTTGCTAACATCTTAATTTTAGCCTACAGTAATGAAGATGGACAGCCAGAAGACAACGGATGTTGCTTCTTCTCTGAACACAAGTCCCATGTCTTTCACGTCCACAGATATTTAAGATCACATAGGACTGGAGGTCAACATTCAGTTGTGAACCCAATTCTGAGAGGGACTGAGCTCCTCAGCAGAAGCAACTTTTTGGAACTGCTACTTTTCCTTGAACATTGTGACAATCTCCATCTATTATTTTGCTTTTTTATAATCTTTCTTTTGCTGGCATTACACGGTGTTTACTTTGGAGGTATACTAACCCTTTATCTTGTCTTTCAATCTTTATTTCATCTAATATTTCAATTACATGAGATAGAATTCAAAACAAAAAAAACTCTATAATTAAAACATATTTGAGAGTGGAACATAAATGCTGCATCAAGATGCCCTAATAAATATAACAAATCTTCAGTACTGTAGTGAGGATTACCTACAAGCTATAATACACCACAGAAAAAAAGGTTTCAAAATACATTATTTTAATGAATAAGTCAGATATTCCAGTAAAAAGAAAATATCTGAATGGGAGGACATTTCCAATGTGATTTTGAACAAAGGAAAACAATCATTCACTACAGTACTAAAAATAACCTGCTACCTCTAAAAAAATTTATTTATGAAAGTACTACTGTTAAAAATCAGATTTCTTAGATTGTATGTCTTGTTTTATCAGAAAAGATCATAAAATAGAAACTAAAGAGTTAAAACGTTAACTTTATCTCAAGGAGGTTCCAAACGATTTATGTGCAGAAGTACAAAAAAATGAAATGAAAATATTCAGATTTGTGGCAAACAGGGTTTGGATTCAGATCTGTAATTTAAAAGGCAGCAAATCCAAGATCTTTTCAATTATTATTTTTTTTCACTCTGCTTTGCATTTAAATGGAACAAGATCTCAGTGGAAATAGTTAGAGTTTTAATGAACAGTCTCTGTTCATTAAAACTCAAGCTCTTTTTCCCAGTTACCCCAGATGATTCAAATGCAGAATCCCAATGCTTTTTCAATTATTTTCTTTTAATACTTGACTTTGTCTTTTTAATTTTTTTATTTTTTTGAACTTGACTTAATAACCTGTCTGCTATAAATGAAAAATACCTTGAAATAAACAAGAAAGGAAACACAGTGATCGAGATCAATCAAAATTACAGGTTTTCCTGTACTGAGATTAGTCAAATGAATATCACCCATTACTAAAAACTACTAAATTGATCGTCCCAGAAGTTCTTAAATAATATTATACATCTTTAACACAGGACAAATATGTTTGTGTATTCTATCACTTTATTGTATTAGTCAATACATGTAGTGCTTTGTGCCTGTGCTCAGTGGAGAGCACTATATGTGAAAGAAATGAATTGAACTGAATTTTATAAATACAATGTAATCCAATCTTATCGAATCGCAATTGGGTTTTTCAGGACAATTCAGTATTACAATGGATGCAGATGTGTGTGACAATACTGCATTAAAATGCAATTATTCTCAAGACCATGACTAAAAAAGTAACTTCACTGTGTATTGGCTTCTTTCAGTATAAATGATATCCCACACTCACCCATCCTGTAATCCGATCTTCTTTTTGCTGTTAATGGGTTGTTATTTAATGAAAATGTCTTCCATACACACTTTGTCCAAACAGTGGTACAAGGCTCAATATTATGTTCTGCACCCTGTCATTTCCTGGGGCAGATACCAACTTGGTCACTGTTTATGTGGAGATTACATATTCTCCTCGTGTTTGGTTAGGACTTCACTGGTCCTCAGATTATCACACACACATCATATCATGTTGTTTTTGAGCTAGAGACTCTTTTTGGCCAAATATAGATAGAAGTATGTGATGCAAAAGGTCGACTGTCATACACTTCAGTTCCAGTCACTATTCATTCTTGCCTCATAGCCCTGAATTTGGAAAAAGAACCTTCTCAAATTGATTCAACTAATTAAGAATCTGTAATGATGTATTTCATTTTTATTTCTTTATAGCATACACACAGTTACCATTAGACATGCACATGTTGTTTTTCAAATTATGTATGCACGGGTAAAAAAAGAGAACAATATTTAACATTGCTTTATATGTGTTCTATGAGCTGTATGAGAACACCACCCTTGTCTTTACTCAGTCCTGGCCCCACCCGATTGCGCTGTTGTTCAAACTTAATAATAAGTCTCTCTGAAAATGTAACTTACTGAAAAGTTTATAGTCAACTTAACTTTGTCTTCCAATTTTCTAATACATTATGTAATTCCATCGATTGAAAAATATTACCATTTGTAGAATGGTAAATTCTCTTTGCTGCTAGTCTGCTTCTGGTTGGTTTGGTACTGTTTCCATGCTGTTTTCTAGGCATAGCCTTTGTGCCACTCATGTGTGTGCTAGCTGAATTTTTTTGTCCCTGGAATGACTGTATAAAGCTTGTATTTCTGGATCATCTGTGATTAAGAATAACAATAGTGCTAGTATGTAAATATTTAGGGTTAAATTTAGGAATATTTAGGAATTTTGGTTTTTGGTTAATTGACAACAGACAGGTTTTACTTTTTTGATAATCATCTTGGCTCGATTTCAACTGCATCTCATCTCCTGATTCTTTCAATTATTTCATTACTGTCTATGGCTACAAAAATCCAAAAGTATCTTTCTATTACAGTTTGGAAAACAAACCAACAGAGAATAATTTGTACCTGGAAAATAGGCATGTGTATGAGGCTGTTACTTCATATATGCACAGAGCCCTGGTGTGGCAATAGCATCTACTATATATAGTGAAAGAGTAATGGTTTTCCAGTCTCACGTTTTCCAGCAAACACCTAGCTGCATGGTGGTTTATCTTCAGTGTCCTGCGTTCAAATTGTGAAATGTGTGTAATAGTGTTATTGTACTTCCTCACCTGAGAACCATTCAGTTCTAAACTAACGTGCTACTGTTTCAAATTAGGCAGTTCAAACCAATATATTTTGTCAGGGGAATTTGTGACTAAGGTTACCTCAATATTGATACATTTTCACATAAATGCAGTGTTTTAAATTGAAAGTGACCCCCATTCACACTAGCATTTTCATTTACAAAAATATTTTCATCTATACTAAAATTACCAAAACTGTATATGATAAAATTGTCTGCCTACACTGGGCATGCACACAGCATGGGCATTTTAAACTGAGCATGCTCTGTACACATACTCTGGCACGATTTAATCCCAATTTTCAGTTGTTAGTTATAGTTTGTAAGAAAGGTGCTATATTGCGCCCGACCCGGCACAGACTTGACACGGGAGGCACGTATAAAATAAATAGACTTTTATTTTACTTCAGCTGGAGAGCACATCTTCCCCATAATCCCTCCAGCCACAACACAGTCCCAAGCACTGAAACTACACCACAAAAACACTCTCTTCTTCCTCCACCACCACAGATTTGTCCTCCTTCCACCCAACTCTGGCCGATGAGTGGTGGTCGCTGGCTCCCTTTTATTGGGTACCCAGAAGTGCTCCAGGTGCTTGATTGGCGACATCCGCCTCCACTTCCAGTGCCCAAAAGGGGCCAGCAGCTCCTGCTGCAGCACACCCTCGTGGCGTCTGCGGAACCCTACAGAGCTGCACAGAACTCCAACCCCCATGAAGCCCTAGGGGAGTCCAAGGCACCACTGCAACCCAGGGAGGCTGCCATCTAGTGTCCAGGGGGAGATACTGGGCTTCCCACCCTTGTCCCCCTGGCAGATGTGGTTAAGGGGCGTCCCTGCCAGGCATGGGCACCGGCCATCCGTCACAAGTTGTTATGCCCAATTGCCTCTCACAATTGGGCTGTTGCACGATTGGAAGAATTTATCTCATGTTAGACATTTCAGTTGATTGTCTCACAAGACGATTTTCTTTTGTTGACAAGTTCCCCGAAATTCATTGTGCCACGATCGCAGTGAGTGTGCGTTGCACATGTATAATCTGAGCACCTAAGTCATGGCATGTCAATCATACTGAACATCCAATATGAGCACATACATGACCAGTGACTCTGTTGTACAGTGTGAGTAGTCTCTTGATCACCATTTCTAAAAATTTCACAAAACACAATTCAGATGCAAACAGGTAAGCAACACAACAAGCACCATGTAAAGCAACTCTTCTAAGTGTGACCTCTGTTTTGGAATATATTTTTCTTCCATGAAGGGTGACCTTTCAGGAATCAGGACATTTTAATAAGCAGGATCCAATCACAGGAGAGCCATGTAATAAGCAGAGTCTGCACATTTTCAGAAATCTTCTCTGGTCCACACTGAAATGCTATGTTTGCATTTTAAAAAAATCTCTGGATCTGGAGAGCGTTTTTAAAAGTATTGTTTTTTTTGTAGGTTGAAAATTTTGGGGTAGTGGAGATAAAAGGCAAAAACAAAGACAAATGCCTGTTTTTAAATGAAAACATAATAGTATAGATAGGGACTAAGAGGGTCTCAATTTACATAATTTTTAAATCTACAATTATTTGCTTTGTGAGATAACAATCCCAGATGGAATTGTTGTGATGTGCTGGCAATTGAGACAGACCAGGCACCAGTACTCCTTCTCTTTGATTACTTTTTTTGTGGCAAGGAGCATTCATGAACTTGTAAATCTCACTTGCCGATAGCAAAACAGGGACAGCTATGGTTAGTTTGGTAAGTAAATATTAATATACAATATGTTATCATACATGAAGTACTGCTGTGCCACCTTCTTCAACAAAATAAACTTAATTGGTGAGTTATTGTTCAATTCTTCATGGATTACATATCAGCAAGATGTATGCATCAATTTACTCTGTGAATACTGATTTGCTCTTTAATGTCCTTATATTGACACTAATTTTGACATTGAGACCCACTTCAAAACTGCACTTTGGTTGTACTGTAATTTTGACAAGATATGTTGCTAAATCTTCATTGTTTATGTGATGTTTTGATGGCATTATAATTTAGGTGAAATTTTATAATTCCAGTGAAGGGCGCTTAATTTATCATTAATGGGTAAACACATGACCCAAAACGTTAGTGCCAAATCAGCCAACTACACCACCTAATGATAATGCACAAGGACTCTACTAAAAAATTTTTTTTGGTGTTTATTTTTAAACCAGGTTGATTTTCAGGTTCAACACAATGAAATTATGGATTCCCATAT
>JANRMT010062807.1:52077710-52099603 GCA_026402145.1 Polypterus bichir lapradei
TATATATATATATATATATATGTGTGTATATGTATATAAATATATATATATATATTATATATATATATATATATAGACTCAAACCCATTATGACAGCAGCAATCCAAGCTGTGAGAAAACAGTAAAAAGGAGGCATGTCAGACGTCGTGGTACATTTTCTGATGCAGCTAGACGAAAACAACTTTGTGACGCTGCCGCCAAATACACAAAACAATTACTTTGACAATCATGTTACATTATTTTTAAAATTTTTCCTTTTGTTTTTCAGAACTTCTTTAACACATGACATCGCTGCGAAGCACGGGTATTTTGCTATATATATATATATATCACAGCGACACTCATAACAGTGACAAAACAATTACATTGACAATCATGTTACGTTATTTTCAAAATGTTTCCTTTTGTTTCTCTTTCCTTCTTTAACACACTACTTCTCCGCTGCCAAGAGCGGGTATTTTGCTATATATATATATATATATATATATATATATACAGTATATATATATATATATATATTGAAAGAATATCCAGGCCAAAGCTGCTACAGTTACTCCCGCTTCTTCGACATGGGCACCAGGTCCACGAATCTATGAAGAGGAACTGGAAAAAGCCCAACATACCAAAGGAACCCTCCACCACATTCCGCGGTCAGTTTCCTACATCAGAAGGCACTTAACTTAAGGTAGAAACTGCCAGCCAGGTTTCACTTCAGTTTTCTCCACCACCTTTCTCCTTAGTGTAGTACAAAGACTCCAAGCCTCTTGAATTTCTGATACACAAGGGTCCACCCCTTGCAGTTCACATTGCCAGCCCCAAGATTGTCTAGTTTTCAACATGAACAAAGAAAATCTTTTTTTTTTTTTTTTTTAAACTATAAGCAATAATACCATAAAATCTCAAACACCCCAGCAACTCTTCCATTTCTGTAGGCTTTCCTTCTCACACAGCCTTATCTTCTGGTCCCTTACCTCCTGCTCAGCTGTTATTTTTTGCCCTAAACTAACCTCATCTGTGAGGAATCAAGAATTAACCCATCAATGAGCCATTTAAATGAAAATACCACTTAAAGAAGAAAACATGCAATACAATTAACTCAGTGTATAAAAGAAAAAAACTTATTTAAAACAAATAAAACAAATGTGAGCAATCAAATAACAAAGTGAATAATTCAAACAATAAATAAATGTGATTTATTCTTAATTTAACACAGATATCAAAAGTTATTCAAACCAGAGACAAACACAGCGTCTCTCCCTTATTGTCTCACACAATTTTTATTGGTTGTGTGAAATTACTACTGTAAGATTACAAAATATTAAAGTTCATTGTGGAAAAAAAATTACTGATCCAAAAGCACTGCAGCCAAATATAGAGGCAACAATCACAGTTGTAGAAGTGATGAAGGAAGTGGCAAAGGACGAGGATGGAAATTTTTAGGTGCATATAACTGCTCTTTTCTATCAACCATCTATTTTTATTTCACATGGGTGCATTTCACACCTAGATTTTTCACATATTTAAATCTGTATTATAAAACACACCAGACAGACATTTTGAATCACTATACCTCGCCTTTAACTATCTTCAGAGTCAGATCTATGCTCTCTACAAAAAGGACAAATTCTTTGTAACAAGTTGTGCTCTCCAAATTAAGTTACTCCCATGGTCTTAAGAATATGTCTATGTCTGACAGTCCCTCCTTTTCATCTGATACCTTTGGTGTAAATGAGCTTGAAGGATCCTTTCAAAAGATTAGACAGTCAGCCATGGGAAGCAACAACAAAATCAAAGAATAACAAGCAATCCAGGAAAAAGTTGCAGGCACTAAAATTACAACAAATCGTTCACAAAAAAATAACAGTAAGTGAAAACTTGGCTCTTTGAGGACTGAATATTTTTTCCAAAAAACATTGTTTTCTGAAACACAATGGCTTCACACAGAAATCTACATAAATTGTCTATTGCTGCATGCTGTTGCTGCCAGTTTGCCAAGAATGTGCGGCGGGCAGGCTGCCAGGCTGTGGTCACGTGGCTGCAACGGAGCAGCAGCAGTGGTCACAGTGGATTGCAATCTGGTTTCTACCTCTTATCATTGTTAAGTGGCAGTCCTCCCAGGTGAACAGTGCCATAGGCTGTGTCAGCTACATGAACCTGTTCAGCACCACAATCAGCTGAAAAACCTCATATTCATTTTTGATTGCTTGTATCAAAATCAGAGTCCGACAAGTCTTAGTCCAATTCAGAGAAAACATGTAAAACGTCGTCCACGGAGTATTATGCTTTATGCATTTGCTTTGATCTCTCACCAAAGTCAGTGCCATTTTGCCATTGTCTGTGTCTTGCTACCCACGGGAGCGCAGGAAATCTCGGTCAAAACCAATGAAGCTAACTTTCCTTCTACCAATGAAAGTAGACGATTGGTTTTGTCACAGTTTACAGTTGATTACCGATTATCGTCAGCTCCTCCTTTTGACAAAAGTCGACATCAGCCCTGAAAGAGTTAAATAATTGGATTTCAGAAATCTTTTTATTATGCTCAGGAATGTCATTCAAAAGCAATGTCTTTACTTTTCTGCTGTTCCACGAACGGATATGTGAAAATGGGAGTATTATTGTAAATAAATTATTTTCTTTTTGCAATAACCCAAACTTTGGGTTCTTCATTATGTGGGAGCTACTCCAGATTGTAGTATTATATAACATCTTTACTTCACAGGTCAATTAGCAGTGCAGGCCAACTGTTCATTTACTGAATATAACATAAGTAACTAATAATAACAAGATTTATTTATATAGTGTGATACTTAATTCACAAAACAATTTCAAAGTTTTAGGGAATTGCCCCGTATATTGCTGTGGTGCAATATCGTTGGTCAAAAAAAAGATGAAAAACATCAAACATTCGACATCAAAGGATCTGTTATCTTCGTTTTTATACAGTCAGAAAATGGCTACAGGAAATGGTGTAATATGGGAAGTGATGTCATCAATGGGGGACGGAAGTGATGGTATTGGAGGAGGACCGGAAGTAATGTCATCGATGGGGAACCGGAAGGGACATCTTCATTGGGAGCCGGAAGTGACGTTGTGGATGAGAAAGTGGATGAGGAGCCATTTTCTGAAGTACAGAATGTTGGAGCTGAGTGATTATTTGTCTTCTTTAGTTCTATAAATTTAGAGAGAGAGGCATCAATACCGCAATACAACTCTTCATCTGGTAACAAATCGCTCACCTTTGGGCTTGTTGACGGTCTCCTAAGCGCGCATGTGTGACAATAGTATGTTTTCAAACAAATGATGTAGCTCAAAGTGCTTTACAAAATGATGAAAGAAAAAAGAAAACATATAAAAACAAAATTGGACAATACTAATTAACGAAGAATAAAGTAAAGTCTGATGGCCAGGAGGAAAGAAAAAAACAACAAAAAAAATAAAACTCCAGAGGGCTGGAGAAAAAAACAAAATCTGCCGCCCCCACTGTGCAACACCAACATAAATGATCTAAATCAGTCCTCATGGTTTTCAGGCTTCACGAGGAAGAATTAGATGATGATGATGGCAATGTGGGTATCTGGCTTTCAATCCATCAATGTAGGGACTGCATGGAGCTTTGATCAGGTGGTGGTGGTGGTGCAGATCGCCGCCACATAAAACTGGAAAAAGAACAGCAGGGAAGTAGGGGTTAGTACAGATTTTGGAGCCCTGAAAAAAATGGTAATTAAATGCCATTTTTACCCAGAATATCAGGGTAACACTAAAATTAAACTATGAGAAAGCCATGTTAAAACAATGAGTTTTTAGCAGTTTTTAAAAGTGTTCCACAATATTAGCCTGACAAATTTCTATCAGTAAGCTGTTCCAGATTTTAGGTGCATGACAGCAGAAGGCTTCCTTACCACTTCTTTTACGTTTAGCTCTTGGAATTATAAGCAGACACTCATTTGAAGATCTAAGGTTATGATTTGGAGTGTAAGGTGTAAGGCATTCCAAAATATAAGACAAAGTGAGATTATTTAAGGCTTTGTAAACCGTAAGCAGTATTTTAAAGTCAATTCTGAATGACACAGGTAACCAATGTAGTGACATCAAAAGTGGAGAAATGTGCTCGGATTTTCTTTTCCTAGTTAGGATTTAAGCAGCTGCATTCTGCACTCGTTGCAATTGATTGATGTCTTTTTTGGGTAGTCCTGAGAGGAGTTAAAGTAATCTAGCCAACTGAAAACAAAAGCGTGAACTAATTTCTCAGCATCTTGTAAAGTTATAAGAGATCTAACTTTTGCTATATTTCTTAAGTGAAAAAAGGTTGTCCAAGTAAACTTATTAATATGTGATTTAAAATTTAGGTCAGAGTCAATAATTATACCTAAATGCTTTACCTCTGCCTAATACCATAATAAGCATAGGCTGAAGCACAATGAAATATACAACATGGACTTTTGTAGCTGCAGTAGCTGTAAGATGGTCTTTCCCTTCAGGTGTCACAATTCTTCTTTACAGAGTCTCACAGCAGCTTCTGTTTTTCTCAGGTGTGAAGAAGGACCTTCTAACTACGTTATTTTGTCTGGTTTATATCTCTATTAGGCGCGGCCATCCAGTGAGTGCTGAGCCGTGCCTTCTCGTTATCCTTTAAAAGCACTCAGTAAATAATTATGGGAGTTAACAGAGTGTACTAATCGAATGGTTTTCTCATTGAGCCTTTTGTTAAATAATAAGCAATCAATACCCTAACCAAACCAAATAGGAATGCTAAAACAAAGACAAAATGTTAAACCTTAAACAAGTCAAGCTATTCCAGTAATGTAATTTCAGCATTTCAATCATTATAATACTGTCCATGTAATGTTTTTTTTTTTTTCCTGTGGGTGCACCTCCATCTTCGGAATGGCACAATACAGTTGCAAATTATGAAAACTTGCAATATTTTTATCAACATATAAGATAGCAAGCCCAAAAAGAAATCATAGGGCAGAACAAAAAAAATCAGAATTAGAGATTGTGAGGATAATCTTTGAAGTATTTAAACACCAAAGACTAAGCTCATTCAGATGTTAGTATATTTTCACAAATTTTACATTTAATTTCAAAAATGGAGATTGTTGCATATTTATTTTATAAATTGAAGGTTTAGATTAAAATTTTATACCAGGGTTTAAATTTCCCAGAAGCATCATAAGGGTTACATTGTCATAATTTTGATCTTACATTAATCATTAATTTATGAGGATTTCCCAAATCCCATTTTACTTAAAGTAGCACTTTAAATCCTTTATAATCTAAATGCTCCTCAACCCACTCGATAATCACCAAGTGCTTCACAACTTCACAACATCCTGGGGAATTGATGGGGAGCCAACCAGGTAACACCATTTAATTCATGTGCTCAAATAAGCAATTGTATGATGGCACTGTATAAAAATGCTAAACAAAAAATGTTGTTTCTGGTTTCAAGTTAACATCTTTTAAAGCAATCTCTTTAATGTGGTTTGTCTAAGAGCAGGTCAGTAAACGGAAGATCTGTCCTCATAGGCTTGGGTCCAAGAAATGACACCTTTGAGTGGTCGATAGATTTTTATAACGCTGGGATCAATAGAGGCAGTCAGCATCTTCTCAGAACTGCTGGAGGAGGAGGCAGAAAAGTTAACAACAGTGTCCAAAAGTGGCATTACTTGCTTCATCTGAGCCCTGAAGATGATCCTTAAGCACCCATGTGTAACAACTGGCAAAACAATTCTCTGATCATTTAGAACATTAAAATTTATTCTTGAGATGAAGTAATTTTAATGATGAGATGCATTAATCAATTTATAAGATTTTATGGTAGAGACACATTAATTTCAGTTATTCATACTGTTAATAATGACATATGTAATGAAGACAGCTCAGACCACCGAGTCCATCTTTCAATGTAAATGTTAGCGTTTTACTTTATAAATACAGTACAACCTGATAATAATAATTTCATGATCAGTAATTAAAAATGTAATGTCCTTAATAATGTGTCATCTTTTAGTTTCGGAAGATGAGATGTTTAGCTTCATTGAGGTCTCACAGATAACAACTTAATGCGCCAAAAACTTCACTGTACCAAAAATTAAACATATTTTAATTAATCCTAACCTAATGTTTTAATTTTTTAATCATTTTATAAATTTCTTTTATGCATGATTGAGGTCAGGGGCAGATCTACCATCTGGTTGTTTTGGATGTGCAGCAAATGGCCCTTTCACCAATCCTCCGCCCCGATCCCCTCTCCCTCAGGCACAATGAAATGGCTGAGTCTCCATGCACCGAAATGATCAAGGGGAACATGAGGTAGTATCCATGTGTTGAATGCAAGAGTAGGAAATAATGAACAGCATTAAACTTCCAGGTTGGGGAGACTGGGGACAGTTGCAACACTTTTTGCATTCCTCTCATTTACTCAGAGACTGCTTGGACTACACCAGCCAAATTTGTATACTATAAACTTACATCTGTCTGCTAATTACCCATAGTACTTGTAGTTAATTATATTTTTTATTTTTGTTTTACTCTGTGTATGCTCACGACATGTTTTAGCCCTGCTGAGATATGATCGTCAAACTCTTCTTGCCTTAAGACCATCTATAGAAATTTGGAAAACTAATCACTATTCTGGGGAGCAGTCATCCAGGCTTCCACCACACCTGGCGTCTGTACCGGCTTACCTGTGCCGCTCACTACGCACCATTACACGGAGGAGACGCTCCAGAAAGCGAGGGAAGCGAGGAGGCTTTCTGGTAATGCTTAGGACCCTCATACCGGCCAGCTGCGGGAATCCAGATCAATTTCTCCCAAGTGGATGCCCAGTGATTTATCGCTCATTGGGGCGTCGCTGGATCCAGCAGGTGTTTCCCATTCTGCCGACCGGCGACTCATGCTGTTTTCCCGAGGAACTGAGTCGTCCATGGCGGAATCGGGTCCGACGCGGCGGCGTGAATCACGTGAACCTCCGATTGCTACAGCGGGCCTCTCCACTGGCTTGTGAGGAACAGACACTTCGTATGAGTCTCCTAAACGCTAGATCAATAGCGAATAAAACGTTCATATTAAACAGTTTTATGAAATCGCGTAAGTTGGATTTCATTTTTCTTTCGGAGACCTGGGCGAAACCGGGTGAGTTGACTGCATTTACTGAACTTCTGCCTCCCGATTGTTCATTTTTAAACTCCCCCCGATCCTCAGGCCGTGGTGGTGGATTAGCTACGGTTTTTAAATCAGACTATCCCTGCAAACTGCTACCCACCGACTCCTTTTCCAGCTTTGAGGTTCAGATCTTTGTTGTTAATTTTAATTTTCCTATTCTTTGTGCTCTGATTTATCGCCCACCAAAATTTGACAAGGATTTTATTAAAGATTTTACTGATTGTTTAATGGATATTTCATTGAATTATGACAGATTTCTTATTCTTGGTGATTTTAACATCCATGTCTGCTGTGAATCTAAACCTTTAGTTAAAGAATTTCTCAGTCTTGTTGATTCTTTCAATCTGACTCAATCAGTGAATACCCCGACACATGTAAAGGGGCACACGTTAGATCTTGTTCTGTCATATGGTTTAGATCTGTCTGACATTGAGATATACAACACAGGTATATCGGACCATCTTGCGGTTTTGTTTACTGTCACGCTGCCATCCTCCCGCGTTAAACCCCGTGCACCAGCTCTACGTGTGCGCACCATTAACTCTTCAACTGCCGCTCGATTCTCTGCTGCTTTTAACGACTCTGAGCTCTGTACCAGTGCATATTGGGGCGATCTCAATACGGATGAACTGTTTGAACTGTTCAATTCTACATGTTTTAATATTCTGGACTCAGTAGCTCCTCTGAGGATTAAACGCTCCAAACCAGTGACTGAACCGTGACTGAATGAGACCACACGCGCTCTCAGACGCACTTGTAGGCGGGCTGAGAGAAAGTGGAAGAAGGACAATCTTCAAGTCTCACTGGACATCTTCAAAAGCAGTCTTCAGGAATATCAGGGAGCAGTTAAAACAGCGAAATCACAATACTTTTCAGAGGTTGTGTCAAATAACAGTCAAAAACCACATGTTCTTTTTAATACTCTGAATAATTTAATTAATCCTTCTGATTCTACTGTTATTGAACCTTCACCTGCACTCTGTGAGCAATTTCTTAACTTTTTTAAAGATAAAATTGCAAATATCAGATATGTACCATCTACCTCGGGTTTAGACCCCTCCACTTCGCATACATGCCAAGCTGTCTTCCATCAGTTTGAACCAGTTTCTCTCTCCACCTTAAGTGAAATAGTTAAGCATCTGCGGCCATCCTGTTGTCCTCTTGACACCATTCCACCACGTCTTTGTAAGGATGTGTTTAGTTCCATCGGGCCACATGTTGCTGACCTAATTAATTCATCTTTGGGGTCTGGCTGTGTTCCAGCTGCATTTAAACATGCTGTAGTACAACCGCTGATCAAAAAGAGCAACCTGGATCACTCAGTTCTCTCCAACTTTAGGCCCATTTCTAAACTCCCTTTTTTATCAAAAGTCTTAGAAAAGGTTGTTTATAACCAGTTACAGGCTTACCTTGATTCTAATGGGATCTCTGAAAAATTTCAGTCTGGTTTTAAGCCACGACACAGCACTGAAACTGCCCTCCTAAGAGTGCTTAATGATTTACTTTTAGCTGCTGACTCTGGTAATTCTGCCATTCTGGTTCTATTGGATCTGACTGCAGCGTTTTATACAGTAGACCATAGTATCCTGCTATCACGCCTTGAGATATGTGTTGGAATCAAAGGTTCTGTTCTTAAATGGTTCCAATCTTACTTGTCAGGCAGGAGTTTCTCAGTCCATTTAGGGAAGTACTCATCTTCAGTGTCTTCTCTTGGCTGTGGGATACCCCAAGGTTCCATTTTAGGGCCAATCTTCTTTTCATTGTACATGCTTCCATTGGGGTCTATTTTTAGAAAGCATAAAATCGCTTTCCACTGCTTTGCTGATGATCTTCAAATTTATCTATCTATTCCATCAAATAGTCACCCAGCTATTCAGACCTTGTTGAACTGTCTCCGAGATGTTCAAACATGGATGGAGATAAACTTTCTCAGTATGAACAAAAGCAAAACTGAAATTATTGCTTTTGGAAAGTCTAATGTCCTCAGTGGGTATGACAGTGTTATTGGATCCCTGGCATCTTTTTCTCATCAGTCTGCCAGACATCTGGGGGTAATTTTTGACTCTGCTTTTAAGTTGGATAAACAGATCAGTGCAGTTGTAAGATCCAGCTTTTTTCAACTTAGACTACTTAGTAAAGTCAAGCACTACATTCCCCATGAACAGTTTGAGACAGTAATACATGCTTTCGTTACATCACGCCTTGACTACTGTAACTCATTATACATAGGTCTCAGTCAGGCACAAATTCAGAGGCTGCAAGCCGTTCAAAATGCAGCGGCCCGCCTTCTGACAGGGAAGAAAAAGCGTGACCATATAACACCTATACTGGCTTCTCTTCACTGGCTTCCTGTACATTTCAGGATCCAGTTTAAAATATTACTGCTTGTTTTTAAAAGCTTAAATGACTTGGCACCTGCCTACTTGTCGGAGCTTCTTGTTCCGTATTCTCCTGTCAGAACCTTGCGATCCTCTGATCTTCAGTTACTCCATATCCCCAGAATAAAGCTTAAAACCAGAGGAGGCAGAGCATTTTCGGTAATAGCCCCCAGTTTGTGGAACAGCCTCCCCTTGCAGTTGAGAGCGGCCCAGAATCTTAATCATTTTAAAACCCTGCTTAAGACACATCTGTTTTTATGTGCATTTAATCCTTCTTGATTTTATGAAGTTGGTTTCATCTTATTTATTACTATTATTATTATTATTATTATTATTATTATTATTATTATTATTATTATTATTATTAT
The DNA here is from genome assembly GCA_026402145.1 of Polypterus bichir lapradei. NCBI lineage: Eukaryota > Metazoa > Chordata > Cladistia > Polypteriformes > Polypteridae > Polypterus > Polypterus bichir. Next base: position 52,087,624 of record JANRMT010062807.1, read on the forward strand.
TTTGTTTTGATTTTATTGATTGGTTTAGTATAGTAGTGTGCAATGTATATTGAGTATATATATGCTGTGTAGTACCTGCTAACCTTTTTGTCTTTTAGTTGTACAGCACTTTGGTCAATGAAAGTTGTTTAAAGGTGCTTGATAAATAAATAAATAAATATTTTACATATCCTGCACAAAATTGATTTGAACTGAAGAAGTCAGATGTTGCAACTGCCCCCAACATTGGGGACGGTTGCAACACATATAAGGGAAGGTTGCAACATGTTAAACATATATTAAATTTCAATAATTAACCTTTGCTTTTTCTCTGAACTTGCATAGTACTGTGTAAATATACAATTATACAATAATATTAAAGTAGATTTTTATTCATATTGAAAGTTCTGTATTTTTATGTCACACAGGATTTTTTAAAAATGCATTTATTGTCCAAACATGGATCTGCTTTAAAACATGACAAAAAATATTGAATACAAAGTGAATTTAAAGTCACCCCAACAATTCTACTGGCTCTCAGGATAAATCTGCCAGTTACTAGAACAATTATAATATAATTCTTACTAATTAACAGTATTTAAACATACATTTATTGTACAATATTGAGAATATCAAATACAACCCAAATAAAGTTGCACAGATATTCCTAAACAGTGGCTAATCACCCCTCATATAAAGTAGCCCACATCTATACTGACTAACAGTAGAAATCTGCCAGTTAGAAGAACAATTTTGGGAACTGGCTTCCAGTGAACCTTTCTACAAACAACAAGAACAAAATAATGCAACTCTTTTAGTCAGATTCACAGTTGTGGCATGTGTAAACATCACCTCCAGGTGTGCAGGCTTTATGTGCCCAGGATTTGCACATCCAGCACTGCAGCCAAACTTCCCTGGATTTTGAATAACCTTCAAGACACACGATGCAGAAATCATCTTCGTCTTCAGATTCGTATTCTTCTCTGTTTCTCTTTGTTTTCTTTATACTTCTCTGCATAGTTGTCTTTTTTGTTATTCTTTTTTTTTTGCTTTCTGTGGCAGAGTTTTGTTTTTTCCATCTCTAATGCCTCCTTCACAGGAGTGTCTGTATGAATAGCAGTAGAGCTTCGTTTCCTGCCTTTTGCAGGCCTACATTGTTTTCTGCATCCTGCTTTGGGATGTGGCCGTATAGCGTTAGGTGAGAAGTCCTCTGTAGGCTCACTCATCCCAGAGGTTGATGGTCTTGATGGGGATGGACAGAATGAAGGTGGCTCAGTTGGAGGAGGTGTTCTTGTTGGAGAAGGCACAAATGCAAGTGACTCTGTTGGAGGAGACACATTAGCAGTTGTCCCTGGAGGGACAGCAGGTGGTCCTGATGGAGGAGGTGTCCCAGAAGTAGACGGCACAGCAGAAATGGCAAGAGGGCGATCAGTGACTACTGATGGAGCAAAGTCACATTCTTGGAATATATCCCTATTAAATGGCCAAATTCCTGCGCATCTAAATCCTGCCTGCCCATTTGTAGGTGTAGCTGCCAGTGGCAGGGACACTCTGACAATGCCTGGGATATCATAAATTTTCATTGTCATCCCCAGGTGGTTCTTCATCCAAGAATCACAGGCTGAGTTGACAACTCTTTTTAATGGCCCATATACACTCCTGTTAAGTGGCTGTAATTTGTGAGAGCAGTGGGGTTGGGGGAGGATAGCAAAACAATTCCATGGCTGCGGCAGAAGTTGATGCCTTCTATTGACAGGTGGGATGAGTGATTGTCAAGAATTAAAAGAACTTTGGAGTCTGAGGAACTCTTTGTGTGTAGCTGAAAGTGTTTCAAGTAAACAAGAAAATCAGCCTCTTGCATCCACACAGATGCGTTGGCTGTCCCAATACAGCCAGGTGGGCCACCCCGAACAAAATGAGATTTGTAATGCGCACGTGGGAAAATGAACATTGGGGGTATGGAGTTACCAAGTGCATTGATTGTACAAGCTAGTGTGACAAGTGTGCCTCTTTCTGCTGAGGTAGCTGCACCAACTTGCCTGTCACCACGTCTTGCCACAACCCTGTCGGGAGTTTGAACAGTTGTTATCCCAGTTTCATCCATGTTTCATATGTTTTGTGACTGAAACTTGTGTTTGTCCAAAACCTGGTTTAAATTGTTAAATAAATTATTAACATTTGTTTTATTAAAACTGGTTGCCCTCGAAAGGCTTGTGGCTTGATGACGTCTTATTGAGAGAGTTGGGTGCCGTTTTAAAAAACCATTAAACCAGTCAACACCAGCCATACAGGCCTCATTCCACTGTGAGGGAAAGTTGTACTTATAGTGAGAGGCGAGTTGAAATGCAAGCCTATGAACCTGAAATAAAATGTTATAAAATGTAAATAGTTTTTATTATCTTTCACTTTTTACCGATATTACCCTAACCCTCTCACCCTCTTACTCTCTTTATACATTTCTGTTAATTTCTCTTACCTCTTTAGGACTGAACCCATAATATAAGTCTGCTGCCCTTTGTAAATACTGTTTTAGACTCCTCTCTTGGTCTTCTGAGAACACTTCTCTGATGGTCCAGTAACCCTGCACGTGGTAACTTATCTGGTCCCTCACTTGCAAGCCTCTTTTCTTATGGAATCGAAATAAGGTGGTATGACAGATGGAAAAGTCCTTGGCGACTGCTTTGACTGTCCTGCCCTCATTCCTGATTATGTTTGAAGCTTGTTCCAAAATTTCGAGGGGAACCCCTCTGTTAGTAACTCTCTTTCTCACTCTTGGCATACTGGAAAAAAAAGAATATTATTTCTATTTTTAGATCTATAAACTACAGTTAAGCTGTATAGCAGTATACTTTGGACTTAAACTGAAAATAATGTGCTGATTCTGAACTAAAAATGTTAAAAAGTAATGATATGTAGTCTATTTCAATATGGCTGGTTGGCTTGGGGACGGTTGCAACAAGTTGTTCCAACCGTCCCTGACCTGCCAGCCATGACAGAACACCATGTGCTAGCTATTCAAAGAGTCAGGGAAACATGCTAACAACACCACAATGATTTGAACTAGGTATGTTATGATTAATTAAAATAAAAGCTATGAACAGTAAGTCAAAAAAGCAACTTGCAAAATAAATTACTTTCATACCTTCGAAACAGTTATTTTTCAATAAATGCAGCAGCAGATGATGAAACTGTATAGTTTCTCTCTGGTGGAGAGAGGGCCTAACTGAGCATGTGCAGTATGAGTATCATCACTCTAGCATGTTTCTAATTGGAGAAATAAGACTTGTTGCAACCGTCCCTTGTTGCAACTGTCCCCAGTCTCCCCTACATGTGCTGCTTTGTTAAAAATAGGATCATGGGCCTGTGGGGATCTCAATTCACCCACTGCGCGTATAGAAAAATACAAGAATTTAACTAAAAATGATGGAAAGTAATTTGAAATGACTAGACACATATTATTTGAACATGCCAAATTTTCTGTCTTGACAACTTGTCTCCCAACTTTTTGTACATTTTCAAGCCCAGATTTAGGGTTATTTAGGGAATAATATCTCTATTTGCATGTCTCCTAAGAATAGTGTCAATAAAATAATACCAAAAAAGACACTGTAATTTATTTATATATATATATATATATATATATATATATATATATATATATATATATATATATATACTCACTTAACGACCATTCCACAGGTGCATGTTAATTAATTGATTATGGTTAATTGAACATGCATGGAAAACATTGTTTAAACAATTTACAATGAAGATCTGTAAAGTTATTTGGATTTTTAAAACATTATTGTTGAAATACACAGTCCTGAAAAAGGGACGTTTCTTTTTTTGCTGAGTATATATATATATATATATATATATATCATTATCCACCTTAATAAAAGGAGGAGTGTCTGTGCGTAAGTCCATTTGTCATGTCTGTAATTCCAATAGATGGAGCACCACAAACATTGACACTGCTTTGACGAATCCCATACCAAATGGCATATAACACTGACATATGCATTGTATGGTGCACTGCAAATGTTAATGCTGAGGTCTACATTGATTACTTAGATTTCAACCCGTCTTAGACAGATAACATGGTTAGTAGTTGTTACTATGACAAAAACATGTACAATATGTGTGAAGGATCAAAAATGTGAATTCACCAGAGGTGTGTCTAAAGACATTTTGTTTTCTTTACAAATACTTCTTTAGTAATCTTATTAATGAAAATAACTGAACTCAACTTACTCCTTTTCCTCAGTACCAGCTTCTTAACTTTGATGAAAAACTCATCATTTGGACGGCTCTAATTATTTCCAAGTAGACATTGTTAGAGCTTTATTTACTTTCTTGTATACATAGTACAGAGAAAGTATAGGAATTAAGATTTTGATGAATCTTGACATTTTAGACCTTCCTGAGTCTGAAAAAAACATTTTTGAAATTATGTCTATCTGTGTATAAACGGTGACATGTAAATACTTTGACCTAGATCAATAAGGTTTTGTACACCTGAACACATTTCAGATTTTTTCAAGTAAACTATGGCTATAAATAAAGATCTATGAATTACATTTTTTGTGGATATTAGAAATGATTAAAAATAAGTAAAGTGGTACTTTAATTGAATGCTTTTGCGAATTTTCAAGTAAACTTAGGTTATAATTACAGATATTTATAATGATAAAAAGCAAACAGATATGAAATTTCAGAAAAATTTCTCAACTGGAAGTAGTATTTTATTTAAACAAATATGTGAATTTTTTGTATTATGGAAATATTAAGTGTGTACACAATATTAAAAACTATATTATAAAATATATAACATAACACATATTCTTTCAATAACTATTATTAATTTTATTTTAATTGTACATCATATATTTTTTTTTAATTTTAATGATTTTCTTGTAATCATTTCATACAAATAGATCAATTTTTACAAAAAATAGGACTGAAAACAAATCAACCCCCACCCCTGAGAAAGAGAGCATGGCCAATGGAGTAAAACTTAAAGCTAGTAAAAATAAATAAATTGATGAGTTTAATAGGCAGATAAAGATAAATGGAGAAGAAAAAGAAATTGGAAGAGAATCTGCTTCCTCGGTGCTTTAAGAGCTTAATCTAAAATATTATTGATTAGATCCTGCCAGGTTTTGAAAAAGTTCTGCACAGATCCTCTGAGAATCTGACTTTTTCCAATTTCAAATAATATAAAACACCAGTTACCCACTGACTTAAAAGAGGAGAGTTAGGATTCTTCCAGTTTAGCAAAATAAGTCTGCCTGCCAATAGTATAGTGAAGGCAATCACAGTTTGTTTGTCCTTCTCCACTTTAAGCCCATCTGGAAGAATATCAAACACAGCTATTAGTGAATTAGGAGGGATTGTGACACCAAGGCTGTCTGAAAGGCATTTCAAATTTTTTGTCCAGAATGATGTTAATTTGGTGCAGGCCCAAAACATGTGACCCAGTGAGGCTGGAACTTGATTGCAGCGTTCACAGGTTGGATCTTGCCCTGGAAACATTTTGGACAATTTTAAGTGAGACAGATGTGCAATTTTTTCCATACAGACGGTGAAATTTTGTTGATAAAGAGCTTTATGTTTACTTGTGATATTTACCCCTAGGTATTTAAACTGATCTGAGATGATAAAAGAGAAGGTGTCCAATCTAATATTGTATGCTTGTGAATTCACTGGAAAGAGCACACTTTTATTCAAATTAATTCTGAGACCAGAGATATTGTGGAATTCTATAAGTGCTGCTAAGACTGCAGGCACAGTATTTTGTGGGTCTGATATATACAAAACCATATCATCTGCATATAGATACATTTTCTGTTCAAGTCCTTCTCTGATAATCCCTTTTATCTGATAAGCATTTCGACAGTGAACTGCCAATGGTTCAATGGCGATTGCAAATAGCAGTGGTGACAAGGGGCATCCTTGTATGGTACCATGTTCTAGTTTAAAGTAGTCTGAACAAATGTAGTTAATACAAACTGAAGCTTCTGGATTGGTATACAGTAGTTTGATCCATGCACAAATGTTCGGGCCAAACCCAAATTTCTCTAATGTAGTGAAAAGGTAGTTCCATTCAATCATATCATATGCTTTTTCTGCATCCAACAATAATAATATCTCTGGGGTGTTTGACTTTGATGGTGAATATATTACATTAAACAGGCATCGGAGATTTGGAGCTAAGTGTCAACCTTTAATAAATCCAGTTTGATCTTGTGATATTACCGAAGACAGCTCTTCCTCCATCCTTCTAGCTAGGACTTTGGAGAGTATCTTAACATCATTATTCAGAAGTGAAATTGGTCTGTATTATGCACATTGTAATAAGTCCTTATTTTGTTTAGGAAAGACGGTGATTAACGCTTGGTGAAAAGTTTGAGGTTGAATTTGATTGTCTCTAGCTGCTGTAAATGTTGCTAATAAGAGGGTAGCTAGCTGAGTGGAGAATTTCTTATAAAATTTGACAGAGTAGCCATCAGCATCTCTGAAGTGACTTTATTTTAGCTAATAATTCTGATAGTGCCAGAGGTTTACCCAATTCCTCTGCACTAAGAATATCTATTTGTGATATCTGTAATGCATCCAGAAATGCATTAGATTTTGTGTTGTCTTCTTTAAACTCAGTAGAATATAAGGATTTATAGTAGTTTCTAAATGTGTGCATTTTTATGGTCAATCATTTTATCTCCGTTCGTGTTGGTGATTGCTGGGATTGCATTGCGAACTACTTGCTTGTGGATTTGTTGAGCTAAGAGCTTATTAGCTTTCTCTCCGTGTTCATAGTAATGATGTCTTGATTTAAAAATGAGTTGTTCAGTTTCTTTAGTTGTTAAGAGGTTGAGCTCTGAATGCATAGCCTGCCTTTTCCTATGAAGAGCCTCACTTGGACACCTGGCATGTTCTTGATGTATTCTAGTAATTTCGCTGGTTAGCTCTGATACCTTCTTGGTTTCTAATTTATTTCTGTTGGAAAGATATGAAATAATCTGTCCTCTTAAGAAGGCCTTTAGAGTTTCCCAGAGTATTCCTGCAGAGACCTCTGAGGATGTATTTGTCTCTAGAAAGAAACTGATTTGTTTTGGTATAAATTCTGTACAGTTCTCATCTGCTAATAGAAATGGGTTAAGATGCCATCTGCAAGATGAGTATGTGGGGCATAATGATTTTAGCTCCAAGATCAGAGGGGCATGGTCGGAAATAACAATAGCGTCGTACTTGCAAGATTTAATCATACGCAAGAAATTATTATCTATAAAGAAATAATCAATTCTTGAGTAGCAATGATTCACTGGTGAGTAGAAGGAATATGTTCTTGAGTTTGTGTTTAGAAACTTCCATGGGTCTGATTAGTTGTGGTCAGTTAAAAACTGTGCAATTGTCTTTGCAGTGTTAGATGTCATCACCCTGTGACAGGAGACCTATCTAAGAGTGGATTTAAAACACATTTAAAGTCCCCAGCCGTTATAATTTTATGAGTGTTCACATTGGGAATGGATGTAAATACAGTTTGCATAAAGTCCCTATCATCGACATGGGGTGCATAAACATTTATCAAAATCACTTTACAGTTAAATAAATTGCCCATGACAATCACATATCTCCCTTCATGGTCAGACTACATCTGATGGTACAAGTGAGACTGTTCTATGTATGGGAATTCCCACACCTCTAGTTTTCTTTGTAAAGCTGGAATGGAATATTTGGCCAGTCCAGTCTTTTTGCAGCTGGAACTGATCCTTGCTTAGTTAGTGGGTCTCCTGTAAAAATACTATTTTAGCGTTTAGAACTATGAGAGGATACTTTCTTTCTCTTTAATTCATGCCTTTAACATTCCAGCTCACAAAGTTAACTGCCCCATCCTTGAGACATTGATTCTGAATTTTTGATGTCATTTTGTAGTCTTAACTGGAAGTGAGACAGCTTTAACCTTAATTTCCAATTTTCCCACGAGTTATTGCTATGCAGCCTATTGTTACGTTGGTAATTATAATTATACGGATTAAAAGGATAGATTAGATATAGCTTGCTTTCTTTCACTCCCCCCCATTTTGCCTCCCCACATGAGACCCCACCTCACAAAGTCCCAGTCCTCTGACATGCCTAGAGACAGAGCACATCCAAAACAAAACAAGCCCCCCAGCAACAGCATTTGAGGATTAAAAAGTAGAGATATCTATTGCAGATAGAGTCTAAATACTATATGCATAAAATATAATGTTCAACAGTCTTGAAATATTAAGATAATAAACCCAGGGAATGGTGTTAAAAAGTGGTCCTGGATAAGCATAGTAAACCCTAATGCAATAATAACAATAAACCAAGAGTATGATGTTAAACAGTCTTCTTTAGAATAGTAAAAAGAAAAAAAAAATACTTTAATTTCTTCCACACATACACATATGATTGTAATTAAAACATAAACAGAAAATGCCCGAGATGAAAAAAGGATGTATAATTATGGTACCCATATCGTTGCAAGCGGATCAGACAGCAGGTAATATCTTCTTGCCATGCCATGACAGGGTGCGACTCACTTTCGTATTTCAAAACAGTGTTGGCATCAGCTTTCTTAATTCCTTTTCTGCTTCCTCTGTGGTAGAGAAGATGTAATATTTGTCTTGAATATCCACTTTCAGTTTGGCAGGATACAAGAGGTTGTATCTGATATCGGCTTTCCGTAACCACTGTTTAATGTTTTTTAAAAGTGGCACGTTTAGCAGCTGTTGAGGGTGACAAATCAGGGAAAATATGAATGTGGTTATTTTCAAATATAATTTCTTGTTTCTGTCTGAGTAGTGACATGACTTTAAACTTAAATTGTAATCTCTCGAAGCAATCAATTAGAGTCATAGGTTTAGAGGTATTTGATCCACGTATACGATAAGCTGCCACTATCTCGGTATCTGATTTAAAGTCCTCTCCAATTATTTTTGAGAATAGTTCAGCTACGAGTGTCACTGGGTTTGGACTTTCATGATTCTCAGGTAGACCTTTGATTCTTCCAAAGCCGCGTTTTTTGCATTCGGAATTCGCAGCTGTAGCTTTTCCATTGGCGGTAGATGCCAACTGTTTAGTTGTTTCAGTTCGAGTCGTGAATGTCTGCTTAACGTCTTCCAGCTGATCGGCAAGTGCTTTTAGTTTGGACGCATTATTCTGAATGTGTTCCTCAATTTTCCCCAGCATACCTTTAAAGGTTGCATCAAAGCGACTATATATATGTTTTTCCAGGTCTTTATTATCCTATTTATATTGGTTTGAATCCTACCTGACAGGGAGAAAATTTTTTGTTAGTTGTGGTAATTACAACTCAAAGACACATGATATCCGATTTGGTGTTCCACAAGGCTCTATCCTGGGTCCGCTGTTATTCTCAATCTACATGCTTCCGTTAGGTCAGATTATCTCAGGGCACAACGTGAGCTACCACAGCTATGCTGATGACACACAGCTGTATTTATCAGTAGCACCTGATGACCCCGATTCTATTGACTCACTAACACAATGTCTGACTTGTATCTCAGAATGGATGAATAGTAACTTTCTCAAGTTAAATAAAGAGAAAACTGAAATCTTGGTGATTGGCAATAATGGATACAATGAGGCTATTAGAAATAAACTGGATACATTAGGATTAAAAGTCAAGACGGAGGTAAAAAGCTTAGGGGTAATTGTTGACTGTAATCTGAATTTTAAATCGCATATTAATCAGATCACTAGGACAGCATTTTTTCACTTAAGAAACATAAGTAAAGTTAGACCTCTTATATCACTGAAAGATGCTGAGAAATTAGTTCACGCGTTTGTTTTCAGTCGACTAGATTACTGTAACGCACTCCTCTCAGGACTACCCAAGAAAGACATAAATCGTTTGCAACTAGTGCAGAATGCAGCTGCTAGAATCCTAACTAGGAAAAGAAAATCCGAACACATTTCTCCAGTTCTGATGTCACTACACTGGTTACCTGTGTCATTCAGGATTGACTTTAAAATTCTGCTTATGGTTTATAAAGCCTTAAATAATCTCGCCCCTTCTTATATATCGGAGTGTCTGACACGTTATATTCCAAATCGTAACCTCAGATCCTCAAATGAGTGTCTCCTTAGAATTCCAAGAACAAAACTTAAAAGAAGTGGTGAGGCGGCCTTCTGCTGCTATGCACCTAAAATCTGGAATAGCCTGCCAATAGGAATTCGCCAGGCTAATACAGTGGAGCACTTTAAAACACTGCTGAAAACATATTACTTTAACATGGCCTTTCTATAACTTCAATTTAACTTAATTTAACTTAATCCTGATACTCTATATGTTCAATTTCCTCATAATAACTATTCAGGGTAGCTCTACAATCCGTACTGACCCCTACTCTCTTTTCTGTTTCTTTTTCCGGTTTCTTTGTGGTGGTGGCCTGCGCCACCTCCACCTACTCAAAGCTTCATGATGCTCCAACAATGATGGATGGACTAAAAGGCAGAATTCTACGTGACCATCATCATCAAGCCTTTCCGTGAGAACCCTAAATCCAAAGAGGACTGTTTCATTTATGTTAGGTAGAATGCCCAGAGGGGACTGGGCGGTCTCATGGTCTGGAATCCCTACAGATTTTTTTTTTTTTTCTCCAGCCGTCTGGAGTTTTTGTTTTGTTTTTTCTGTCCCCCCTGGCCATTGGACCTTACTCTTATTCGATGTTAATTAATGCTGATTTATTTTGTTTTCATATTGTGTTTATTTTTCTATTCTTTATTATGTAAAGCACTTTGAGCTACTGTTTGTATGAATATGTGCTATATAAATAAATGTTGTTGTTGTTGTTGCCGCAGTTCTTGCAGCTCCAGCTGCAGCTTCTCGTTTGTCTTCTCGCTTTCTTTCTTTATATTTTTTTGAATGTCTTCCTTGAGCTAATTTATGGCCGTGGCGATCATTACCTTCAGTTCGGACAGATCATTTCGGCTTTCATTCTCGGTGAGTGAACTGGCAATCCCTGTTACAGCCGATGCTTCCAGCTTGCAAAGAGTAGATGAAAGCGCGGACTGCAAGGCCATCTCCAGTTTCAAGTGATCTTCTGGAATCGCCGAGCTATCGTGACCTGCATCACTTGCACCTTCGCTCCCATTTTCGCTCTCGAATGGAGATGACTCAGTGGAGTGGGGTTCTGGGAAGTCTGTGCTTTTGCCTGCCTGTTCCAGGTCAGTCTCTGAAAAGCCGTACCTTGCACTTGGATTCGATGCCTGTCTAGACTTGGATGTAGCCTTAGGTTTCTTTTCCATTTCTTTCTGACCCCCTTTCTTGTTACTCATGTTTATATACTGTAGTAGAACCTCCTCGGGTTGTGCAAATACAGGATACCTTGGGATAATAAGAAATAAGAGAAAAAATAAAGCCGCTGCAACCGGAGCTCCGCTTCAGACGTCCACCTCCCGTAAAGGACGAGACCAAGTCCCCTAATCATCAGTTTAACAACGTGTAAACATTAGACATGCCATGTAAATATAAAGATGTAATGGGAACAATAAGCTGCTATGTCCCTGTTGTGTTCCTATTAATACATTTAATTTTATGTTTTTTTATTTCTGCATATCTTAATTAAATGTAGCTAAATGCAGTTTTACCTATAGAAATTTATTGCAACAAATATTATAAAATAGTAACACTTTTTCTATATTTTAGGTGACTGTAACTCTTTTTACTTTGCACATAATCTAGGTAATTCATACGTAATCATGAAAAAATTCCAGCACTGTTTTTGACCTCCCTAAGTGCGAAAATATCATTTTAATATAAAGTTTGATTGTAAATAGAGATAAATGATTGTGTACCAAAATTATCAGTTAGTTATGATGAGAAACAGAGATATGTTATTTGACAAATATTGTGCAACTGGAAGTGGTTCTGATGGCCTTTTCCTCTATTTCAGTATCCAAGAAAGTCAAGGGGAGCACACTCCCAATTTTTTATTTAATAGTCCTAGTT
>JANRMT010062807.1:52100003-52121309 GCA_026402145.1 Polypterus bichir lapradei
GGGGGGGTTGCAGATGTTAAGATGTACTATTTCCCCCCATTAGTCTGAGATATGGCTGTTTGGAATTGGCTTGTCTCAGAGGCCTTTAAGTACCATGATGTCCTATTGGCTGTAGGGGTTGGACAGAAAACCTATAAATTTGCTTGCTCAACCACATTCTCTCTCTCTTGCTAACCTGTGATGATGCAGAAGTATCTTTCTCTTGTTAACAACTGATGAAGACCATCACACCATGAACTGACAAGAACAGCACGATGAAGAGCACAGCTCAGCAGACATATTGAACAGGCTTGAGGCCTGTTCTGAAGAAAGCTGAGCACCAATGATGCCTTAACTAGAGACATTTTAAGTAACTACAAGTCTGTGTGCCACCTGAGTTACACATCACCATTTTATCAGGTTGTATGGTTGCCAATATTCAAATGTACTTTGCATTTTGTTATTATTTATGAATATTATCAGTAATACATTATTTTATGTGTAACTTAACTCCTGCTTGTCTTTTTACTGCATCTAATTGCCTGAGGTTATAGACATAGAAGGGAAAGGTGGGGATAAATTATATAGAATAATACCTTATAAACAGTAGTAAATCTGTGAGATTAGGCATTCTAAGGCTACATATTAATAATATAATAGGGGAAAGTAGAGCAATATATATATTACTCTACCAAGATAAAACACAAATGGTCTTTATTGTGCTAATAGTAATATTCCAGTACCTTTTAATGCTGCTTTTGCCTGATTGACTTCAGCATTCTATAACAAATGGTTGAAAAATGAGTTGGTACCCTTCACAGGTACTTTACTTCTTGCCTATTAAATATGCACAATACATATAACAGTCTCATAAAAACCATCTCTCACTTGTCTCTGCATCTGGAAAGGAGTCCCTTTAGGTCTCAGTGTTGAGACTAATTCTATTTTATCTCAGCACTATACTGCATTTCACCCTTACCAGATGTCATTCAGTCATAATTAATTTTAATTATAATAATTAATTTTCTATTATATGATGATAACACTCAGCTATGTTTATCAATAAGTAGATAGTTCTTCTCATGTTTTCATTTACGTGGTTTAATAAAGTGAAAGATTGGACATTGCTTATCATTAAACTAGGTGGTATAGTTAAAGAGAAATGTAATTCTAAATACCTGAACTGAAATTAAATTGAATCACATGATATTCTGCTTTGGCACTTGCTTGAAAACTGGATTTTAGGTGCTTAATTGTAAACAAGGTCAGCTGGTGGCTAAAATGACTGCTTTATGTAACAACTTTTTTTTTTTTTTTTGCAGTATTGATGATTCTTGCTAACATGTTTATGGGGCAACAATCTAAGTAAGCCACTAAGAAACTTTTTTCATTCTCATTGTTTATTTATGCAAAAATGTGGAGGTATCAGTAGTGAGAAGTTAAAAATTATACTTTAAACTAAACTAAAACAGTAATGCAAAATTAAATATATGAAAGGCAGGTCCTGCATGGAGTTTGCATGTTCTCCCTGTGTCTGCATGGGTTTCCTCTGGGTGCTCCGGTTTCCTCCCACAGTCTAAAGACATGCAGGTTAGGTGTATTGGCTATCCTAAATTTTCCCTAGTGTGTGTGCTTGGTGTGTGTGTGCCCTGTGATGGGCTGGCACCCTGCCCAGGGTTTGTTTCCTGCTTTGCGCCCTGTGTTGGCTGGTATTGGCTCCAGCAGACCCCCTTGACCCTGTAGTTAGGATATAGCGGGTTGGATAATGGATGGATGGATGGATGAAAGGTTGAAGTCACTCTATAAGTAACCTATGTCAGAATGATAGATGAAATCGCAGTTGAAAATGGAAGAGAATTTGTAACCAAAATGACAAACCAGTGATCATTAGAGGTTTTCCTTTGAATATCCACAATCTTGGACAATCAGGAAGTGTATAACTCTGAACTTTATATGTTTGACCTGATGACTCTATCTAGTAACAGCTTGGTATCCTTGCAAAACAAAAAGCATAAAATGGTGTCACCCACAATACAAAACAAAATAGCTCAAAAACATAAGAGATTTGACACAACTGAGGAGAGGATTCACTCCATCAGTTTCATTTGTTTATCTAATAGCTGTCACAGTATCTCATCCAGATACTTCTTAAAGGTTGTCAGGGTTTCTACTTCATCTACATATTTTGTTAGTTTGTTCCAGATTCCTACAACTCTTTGTTTAAAAAAGTGCTTCCTGGATTTAACCCTAAGTATATTTCCCCTTAATCTCCACTGGTATCCTCGAGTACATGATTCACTGTTAACTTGATAATTTGAATATCTTTGACAATGTATTTCATTTTTAATGTTTTTAAAAATGTAACTAAATATAAATAATTATATGCACCGAATATCTTGGCTGTCTTAAATCGTCAAACGACGCTTTGGTGATTTTTAAAGGTGCTAGGAATGACTTTAAAAAATAAATGTCATGTCATGGTACCACCTCTACAAACTTTCGGTTTCTTCTATTTACTTGCATTTAGTCAAATTTTCATACAAATTTTTCTCCATTACAACTCAGAAAAAAATAGCAGAATGTATTTTCATTATCTTAAAGCATATTTTAGTGTTCCAAGAACCTTAACCTCCACAATACCCAGTTACAAATTGTCCACCATTTGTACTCAGTACCACACAAACTATTTATTAAGAGGCGGTCTCCAAAGGCTTTATTAATCTTGTTCAAAGAGCTCATTAGAAGATTTTCTCTGCATAATGCTGTCCTCTGTGCCTTGAGTTTCTGGATTGTGTTAAGAGTTTCTACTTCTGGATATCAATGATCCTCCTCTGCATGCTTACTAGAAGTGTCTTTTCCCATAGGCTCTGTTCATCAAAAAAATCCTGATGGCCTTAAATTGAAACTCCCATATCAGGTTTGTTTTTTCAATGTATGTATTTTTAAAGAAATGTAATGCCTCTTGAGGTCATTGCAATAACAATAAACAGAGATGCAGCCTCATCTTACTGAATTATAGGAGAAGGCATCCTCCAAGATCAAGAAAAAATTGAAAAAGTTTTTCCCACTCAAACGTACAGAACTCTTTTGGCTGTATGATGTTTAAATGGTGTCTTGTGTGCACAGCAAATCCACCCACAGCATCTCCATGGGATTGAGGGTCATTGTCGTATTGCAAGGTCCACCTTCTGTGGTGCATTCTAGCAGAAGAGATCTCACATTATCCTCAGAGGCTGTCTGGTATAATGAAGAATTTGTAGTTCATTTTACTACTGTAAGATGCCCAGGCCCTGAAGCAGCAAATAAGCCCAACGTGTCTTCTGGTACTTGGGCTAAATAACTGTTTTTCCCTCATTTGCCCGAAGCACATTGTACCAGAATTGCTGGTCTTTGCCTAGGTGTTCATGGGTAAATGTTAATCCTGCCTTCATGCTCTTTTTAAATAGCTTAAGTTTCCTCCAGGCACACCTCCTATATAAATCTAATTTTTGCAGCCTCTTTCTAATGGTTGACTCATGCACTTTGGCCTTAATAGTGGCAAGAGGAACTGAAGGTCCTGTGAAGAAATTCTGGGCTTCTTAGAGACTTCTTTCAGTAACATGGTCTGGACAAGTTAGCAGCTCCTGGTAATCTTCTCCACTTGTACTTTTCTGGACGGTGGAATGGTCGCTTTCATGTTGTCTGGAGATCTTTTAAAATCCCTTCCCAGACTCATTGGCTCAGACATGATCTTCTCTTAATGATGTTCTAATCATTTGCAACTGATCTGCTGCTCCTGAGTTTAAATATTTAAGGTAGTGACAAATGTAGGGTGGATTTACTTTTTCCACATGTAAAACTTGTATTTATGTTTTTTTTTTAAATTATATACTGGACTACAAAATGTGAATGTGGCATGGTACTGTTTAAATGAAGATCAAATCTTGACATGTTTACATATGTTAAAAAAGAAAACATTTCATGGGGTGTACTTACTTGTTCATTTTACTGAATGTCAATATTACTATTATTATTATTTTAAATAGTAACTGTATTCACAACAACAATAAGACAATTTCTTATGATTATCATTTGATTTATTACCACCCATGAATTTGTCAATATTACTCTTATTATTATTTTAAATAGTAACTGTATTCACAACAATAAGACAATTTCTTATGATTATCATTTGATTTATTACCACCCATGAATTTGTCTGGCCTTTCTCATTATGTGGTTGTAGTGTGTTGGCCGGAGTGGCTGAGGTGTAGCTGGCAAGTGCTTACCCCCTACGGCTATTTTACCATATGTATTGATGCAAACCTGGGAAGTTTCCAGTTACAGCTGTGTTGGCAGTGAAAACGTGGGAAGCATGACACAAAATTTCATTCCTGCAGTACAGCTGTAATGTGAAAAACAGAATACTTCACTGATTATAATAAATATTCCTGTTGTGACTGATCTTCTTGTCATTATCAGATTACTCAGAGCTGTGTCAAAATATTGAAAAACAGGCCATTGGATACTGTTTGGAAAGGTTTGCATTTTTAAGACGTACTAATAAAATAGATGTTAGCTTTTAAGGTTTCACATCTCGCATCAAAAACAATTAAAACTCAGATGACATTATGGAATTCTTAAAAGCTATAAGTTTTCTATCTAAACAAATAATGGGTGAAATAAAACTGGCTTCTTGTTTGAACATTTAATATGCTGTATTGGTGTATTGGTGAAAGGTCATTCGAAGGTTTCAGAAAGATGAATTGCAAAGATCTTTTCAGGATGCAATAATGCTTTTCGCACATGTATAGTGTGCTTATCCTGCTCTTAGGATATGAATGAAGGAACCATCAGCTTAGTAATTTCCAATGTCAAGATCTATGTCCAGAATTCTTTTTTGTTTGGATGAGTGTGACAGAAGTCATAAAATGATCAAGTCATAAACTAATGGAAGAGAATTTTAGATTTTGTTAGTCATTGAACTTTTATGTAACATCTAGTTTCTTCTTGATTCTATTGTATCCTGATGCTGTTAAGTATTATATTGTTGTCCCAGTGTCACTAGGCACAAAAGTAAAAGAGAAATACCATATATGTTGTTAAATCATTTAGTTTTAAGCACTAAGAGAGGAAAACACAAAGAACGGAACCCTTTGTGTATAATCTCAAAGTCGACTAATAAGAAGATCTAATGCAGAAGCTTTATTTTTGAAGTGTCAGATGCTGTAAAACAGAGTGGATAGATAACCCAGAAATGCATTTTAATTTTAAAAGGCAGCTGTCAAAATCATGAAGTCAATAATATAGTCCAAAAAAAAGTTTCAAATCTTTTTAGTTGACTTTAACTTTAGAAGGGAAAGTAACAGAGATTTGAGAAGAGAGTTCTTTAATCCAATATGTAGATGTATGAGCAACTCTGCTACCAGTTTTATGTTGTGAACCCTCAAAGACATCACAACAATCTTTAGGTCACAAAACCAGAAACGGCCAACAATAACACAACCTGGACACAGAACAGCAGAGCCAACATGGGAAAACGGCATTCGTGATGATGCCAAAATGATGTTAGTATTCAAGTTTTAAAAACATTTTAAAAACACAAAATATAAACAGTGCAAGTTCAGATTGCAACTAAATGAGATAAAGAATCACAAAAAATCAAAATCTCAACAATTTTAGAACCTGGAAATGTGTGAATTTTTGAAGTGAGTGCCTGCCCATACACTGCGTTGCCTCTGAGTCCAAAAAAAAATTAACAATTGTTTTGTCTTTTTTGTTCCTCTTTTTATTTTTTTTTTTTTGCTTTTTTTTTTACTTTTCTTCTTTTTTCTAGTTTGACGATGAAGTCCTTTGTTGTATATTTTTGACTTGCTTCAAATAAAATTAATAAGAATAGAAAAAAACCTTTTAGGGAAAAAAATAAATAGAAGATTTTCCTCAATATATACCTAAAGTGCAAAATACACAAATAATCAGTATGGTAGCAAAGTGAAAAAAATAGAAATGTAAGATCTGGCTATTTAAATGTGTTGCTGAATCAGTTTTATAGGAAAAACTACTTCACAGCCACAATAAGGGTACAACCTGCAACACGCACAAGTACAATAATTCCTTTACTGATGCATTGGTTGTGCTGCAATCTTAAATCTTGGGAGACAAATGGGCATCATCAGTAACAAACTAAAACAGCAACAAAACCCCTTAAAATCAGTGTAAAATTACACTCAAATCTCTATTAAACATGTCTACCTATAGTTAACATGTTACACTTGCAAGTGTGAATATGTAAAATCAATGATATTCCAGGAATTAGCTGTCCCAAGAATGTCATTGTTTTCAGTGTAAAAATGTCAGTTACTTTAAAGGCAGTGGGGCTGTGGGTCCAAATTAATTTAGAGTAGCCTACCAAATTTGTGTCCTACTTCTTGTGACCAAATAGATGTATGCATGAAGTTGGTTAATCAAATAATGTACACTGTTTTAATGAATGGAAGAGGTTTCTAATTTGCATTCTAGGCAACATTTTAGTTAGACATAGGCAGATGTTAGTTAACCAAATAGTAATATATTTGTTTATCAAAATTGAAAACGATAAAAAAACGTTCCTAAATAAAAAATAATTTTTCATCCTTTTCAACAATGTATGTTATCCGAAGTCATTGCTGTAACATAACATGCAGCCATGTTCATTCCCAAGATCATATACCTATGCCTAATAATGATATGCAAGTCCCCAACAATGCTTGCAGTAGGCTGAGAAGTTGCTTAACATCGTAAACGTACAACACTTGAAAAAAAATATGCAAAAGAAGTAATTTAAAAGTCCTTGCACACTGATAAGCAGAATGTAAAAATGAAGTGGAAACAAATATGTTAGTTGTTACTATAAAATGACATTCCTGTGGCATTTGTTTGGCATTGACTTCAGGTAAACATCTACTTTGTAAGGTTTTTGCCCTATTATTTTTTTAACACCTGTTCAACAAAAAGTCTGGCACCTGCTGTCAGTGCTATGGCTTCAGCTGGGGTTCCGGCTAACAACAGCAATTTATATAGTACATTTTCATACAACAATGTAGATCAAAAAGCTTTGAAAGATTACAAAGAGAAAGTTACAAGAAAACCAATTAAGATCAGGCAATAATATTAAAGAATAAGTAACCACAAAACAAATTAAGGTCAGATGCCAGGAGGACTGAAATCTCCAGTTAGGCTGGGGATAAAAACAAAATCTGCAGGGGTGCCAAGAGCAGAATGAGCACTCAGCACTCACTGGGCATTCTACCTAACATACTGTAAATGTTCCTAAATCAAACCACTTTGTTTTCATGCTTCATCTGATTAGATTTGATGAAGCTGGTCTCATGGGCAGATGAGACCTTCATTCCATCATCTCATGGGGCTGCATGGTGCCTTGATCAGGTGGTGATGGTACAGAACGCCACCACAGAAAAAACAGAAAAGACAGCAGAGAATGGTAAAGATTAGTAAAGATTGCAGATCCCTTAAGAATGTGATAATTCCATGACCATGTTTTCTAATAGGAATACAACTAAAATGTAGCTGTGAAAAAACCATATTAAAATATTGGGATTTTAGCAGTTTTTTAAAATGTCCCACAGTATTACCTTGGTGAATTTCTATAGGTAAAATATTCCAGATTTTAGGTACATAACAGCAAAAGGCCGCCTCACCACTTCTTTTACGATTGGCTTTTGGAATTTTAATCAGACCTCCAGTCGAAGATCTAAGGTTACGACTTGGAGTGTAGTGGGACAAGCATTCCAAAATATACGACGCAGAAAGATAATTTAAGGCTTTATAAACCATTAGTAGTATTTTAAAGTCAGTTCTTAATGACATGGTAACCAATGTAACAACACAACAAATATAATGTATGTCAAAAAAAGAGAAAAATAATTCACACATGGTTCCGAGTCAATGTAAAGGCTGAGCATGTATCATGGCTGCCTAGTTCTGCTTCTAGGTACAGCTTGTTCCTGTGTTTATTTTTTAAATAAGGAGGAATAGTAATTAACATTAGCTAAAAGCTTTCTATTTATTAATAGCACTAAAATGTAATGATAGATGCATGTATTTCATTATTAGTAATTATTAACATTTGTCCTTCTAATCCACTGTATATTCTGAACTAGTCTGCCATTCTAAAACTTCTGAAAATGATGATAAAGGAAATAAATTTAGCAAAGCTAAAAATATTGTAACATTAGTCCACAAAACCAGTGATAGATGGGGAGAGAGTGACGCTTTGCAGATTGCTTGTTTCAGGCTGATTAAGTCTGCACTCACCTGTTATGATACACAGTTTTGCAAAAATCAGCTGGTTTTGGTCTATAATTCCCAGTCTGTCTCTATCCTAGCATGGATTGGTTCAACGAGGAGGAGAGCAAGAAGGAGCTATGGCCTCTGACTGCATGAGCACAGAACAGCATGGGTGGTGGACACAGTTCAAGAAAACACTGCTGGGTGAGTACAAGGAGCACTGAGGTACAGAGTGGTGGAACTGAAATGCAGCCTAGCATGGAGACTCACTTTAAGCCGCTGTGTAACTAATGGTCCTTATTCAAGCCCACTCCCATGACTTTCGGCTGAGAACCTGCTACCTTAGTCTTTAACTACATTGGTAGATGACAGTTTTCATGCAGCAACAACTGCAGATCATTTTCAGTTATGCTTATTTAAAAACTACACTAGACAATTTAAAAGAAATCTTAAAAATTGAAATAGGTATTTTTTTCTAAGAATGTCAACCTCACAAGGTGTGCCATAGCACCCAGATTGAAATCCACTGTTCTATATGGAATTGTTTGATCTTATCTGTGTTATCAAGGAAGGTAACTTATAAAAAAGTCTAAGTGGTTTAATAATGGTAATACAATAAATTGAGATTTTTTTTACATTAGGCATTTGATACTGTAAAAAATATGCAATAATGCTGGCAATTAAACAGGAGAAGCTTGATAAAACTGAGGTAAGTAATTCTTAGTAACATATTAGTAAACCTCAGTCTATTTTGTGTTTGTATAAAATTTACTTATAGAGGTAATCTATTAACAACAGCATGAATAATTATTTTTTTTGCCATTACATTTCACTTTAAACGTGACACAGGGGCATATTATCATTTCAGCTGTCAATCAGACCTGCAAATAAGCACCAAAGACTACGAATTTTTTCTCACAAAAAGTCTAGCTGAATTTAACATTATCTTTATACACTTCTTAGTCTGCTTTGTCTTCCCTTAATCTCAATGGCACTCAAGAGTGTGGCAGTGGATAGCAGAAAATGACAGGTATTGGTGCTACCGTAACACCAACTGTGTTCAAGTTGCAGGTGAACACTGCCTAAGCGTTAAAATGTGCTTCTGCCTTAAGTGCTTTTAACTAATTAGATCTATAGTACTGATGTGTGGCGCAGTGGTTAAGGTTTTGGACTTCAAACCCTGAGGTTGTGCGTTCAAATCCCACCACTGACACTGTATGACCCAGAGCAAATCACTTTACCCGCCTGTACGCCAATTGGACAAAGATGAGAAATGTAACCAATTGTAACTCACGTGTTATAAGTTACTTTAGATAAAGGTGTCGGCAAATAAAAAATTGTTAATGCCACAAGGTGGAGAATTGGGTTGCTGAACACAGCTCTATTCCACATACTGAAATGTTGCTCATACATTGTCTACTGTAAGTACATACTGCATACTGTATGTCCTGAAATTGTACTCTAGGTGTTCTGCATCGTGGTTCTCAGAAGTTTAAGATGGCCAGCCTTTCATTTGAAGAATGTGTGTCTGTGTGTGATGCAGTTTATCTATTTAATTAAGATATAACTATCCTTACTGATAAATAACATAAAACATACAGTATAGTAGCTGATCTATTGTTCAGTAAATTGAATGACAGTAAGATTTCATGGAGCACTAATGGAGTCCCCTGATTGCCTTGGGGTATTTGGACATTGATCTTGACCAACTGTACTTTTTGTTTTAGGTCAGAATACTTGGTACACATGAAGAACATCACCAGTCCAATTGCTGAAATGAATTACGTTTATTTATTTTATAATTTATCACAGTGCCCTTAAGAGAGATGATTTTGTTTTAATATGATCAAAAGTCCCCCAATTAAACTGTTGTCTAATTTTATTAAGTAGCATGTTTTAATTGTTTATCAATGTATTTTCTGTTATAGTGATCTTGTAGCTTTTTTCTATCTCTTGAGTAATTCTAAGAAGCCACGCTTATAAAAATGAGAATTTGTTGTATAAGCAAATGCAAGGGAGGGCTAAGCAAATGGACAACATAAGTTAAAAAACAGAAGAAGAAACCTGCTGCTTTCTTGGGTCTTCTTCAGCATTGTGGCCTGAAGGGGAGCGCTCCAGCTCCCCAAACCTGACACAGACAGACACAAGGCACCAGCACAGCACACAAGGGTTTTATTTTGTGGGAAACATTTCCTTAATGGTTTCCCAGCAGCAAGCACAATACAGTAAGCACAATTAAACACACTGCAATGCTTTATCATTGGCTTCTCTCTTTCTCTCTTCCACCTCCTTCCTCCAGCAATCTTTGTGTTCTCCCTCCTGACTTGGGCTCCTGTAGCAGTAGCAGCTGGCTCCTTTAATTCTGTACTGAGGAGTACTTCTGGTGGCCAATTAGCATGAACCGAAACCACGTCCAGCTGAGGTGGGAGCCCAATGAAGCAGGGCTCAGAAGTCCCTGCAGCAGCCCATGTCATCACCTGAGGAACCCAACAGGGCTGAGCCACCAAACTCCGACACCCAACGTGTCGTGTGGGAATCCGTGGTGCTGTAGCAACTTAGGGGGGCAGCCACCTAGCAAACTGTGGAAGATAATGCCCTTGGCATGCTTTCTCCCCAGTCCTTCCATTAAGAAGGCATTCTGGAAGGGCAAGGGTGCCAGCCATCTGCCACATATAGGTGTTAAAGCCTGTCCTGTCTGCCTAATACAGGCTCACCGACAAAATAATACGAAGCAATGCCGTTCTTACTTCATATCTTTCATTCACTTTCAAAAAGTTGTTTTCATTTGTATTGTTTTTTTTTTTTTTTTTTGCAAGTTAGCCCTCATCCAAAGTTCCATTCATAATTCTGACTGTGTGGCTCAAAGCAGCTTTGAATCTTATATTGCTGTTGTCTGCAGCCAAATCACTTCTATAGCCAGTGCTAGCTATTCTTTCGCTACAGAGAATAGAACTCTCATGAATGGCTTCTTGTGTCCTTCCACCGCTAAGTTTTCATTAGGTCTTAAAGCACAAGCTTTCTTAAGTAATCCCTTTATCATCTGTCAGTCATGGATTTAGGGCATTGGCTCATAAAGAATTCACTTTTATTTACACTTTATATTACTTTTGCCATTGTTATTAGATTTTAATGTTATTTTGGGGAAGCCATCACATTGCCTGTTTGTCATTGTTTACTGTAATTTTGTTTTTTCCTCAAGGGGTCAATTTGTTATTTATAACAGACACCTGTTGCTTCCATGCGATTGTGTTGTAAAATATGACAGGATCACATTTTTGCTATTTAAAATTGCAGCATGCTATCCCTGATATTGAGATTTTTGGAAACAAAACTAAATATTGTCATTGTGCTAATATAAAAAGGACTGAAAATTATCTGTTTTTTTTTTTTTTTGGCTAGACATTTTTTACCTTTTGCCGTTTTGGTTTTGACCCCTGCTTCTTTTCGACTTCATTGATTTCTGTTCATTTCACAATCCTATTGAACTTTGCCTTTTTTCTCCTCAGGCAAAACACTGTCTTAGCAAGAGATCCTGCTGTTATTAATTCTAGTAAAGAACAGAATTCTTTCATTTCGAGGGTGAATCACATATTATAGGGCACAGTGGAAATTACTGGGGAAGCGAATTTAAGACTAAAACCAGGAAACCTATATTTACAGAAAGTGTTGTGAGAATCTGAAACAAACTACCAAGACATTTAGTTAATGCAATAGCCCTGACAACAATTAAGAAGTATCTGGATGAAATATTGGGACAGCTTAGCCATTAGCTAAAGAAATAAGCCTGATGGACTAAATGATCTCTTCTCATTTGTCGAAGTTCTTATGTTCTAAGTGCAGCCATGTAATCACATGAAGCCTTAGGATGGGCCTTGCATAATTAAAATGATGACATGGGCCAACTTCACCCGACTTGGGACGTGTTTTTCTAACTATCACACAGGAAATATCTCAAAGTCTTACCAGTCCACTGTGGAGTCTCTCTCTTATTTTATGTAGGGGGTCATAAATGCCAAAGATCTGCTCACTGGTCTGCCCTCTTGTTGTCAGGTGGCAACACTTTCTCTCTTTTCTACACTGTTGTCTTTGCCAGCTGCCCATCTGGTTGACTCAGACAACCCTATGGTGTTCGTCTTTAGCCAACTGTCATGTTGATTTGAATCAACACTATCTTATAGGGCTTTGCTGGGCCCTGTACCTGTCCTATGCTTTAGCAATCAGCTAGATATTTCACTGATTATAACAAATATTGCAGTTATCCATGAAACAAATTTAAGAAGTTTGTTTAAAAATCTACAGGCAAAAAAAAAAAATTAAGAGAGCAAAATGCTAGACTCGTATTAAGGAGTATTATTTTACTTGGATTTCTAACATGGTGATATTTAGACACAGTGCAGTTTTCATAACATGTCTATTGAACACAGTTTCTGCGTGACTATAGAAGTTCATCAGTTAACCAAACAACCCAAACTAAATTTATCTTACTATCAAATTTAATGACTTGTTTAACTTTTGTGCTCAGAAAAAATAATAAAAATTTCATTGCTCTGAATAAAAAACATGCAGTGAAGCTTTTGTATTCTGATGATCTCCCACAGAGTAACACAACTAATTACCTCCACAAAGCAGTGATTGTAGAGTGATCTTTTTTTCCCAAATTTCTCAGTTTGATACAATG
The DNA here is from genome assembly GCA_026402145.1 of Polypterus bichir lapradei. NCBI lineage: Eukaryota > Metazoa > Chordata > Cladistia > Polypteriformes > Polypteridae > Polypterus > Polypterus bichir. Next base: position 52,112,926 of record JANRMT010062807.1, read on the forward strand.
TGATCAATTTTAATTGAAACCAAAAACAAACTTATTAACATGAAATTACTTCACTAAGCCATCATTTTCATAATTTGCTTCCAATAAACCAGGATTTATTTATTTCTTTGATAGCAAAGGTATAATTTCTTTTTCAGATAGTAACTACAAATATTCCTGTGCACAGATTAGTAAACAACTTATTGTGAAGATAACTTTTATTTTGCAATTTAACTATTCATTTATTTTGCCTACCAAAAAAGTTTAAAGTACTACATTTTACCTTCATTGATATTACTCAAAAAAAATCTAATGCTGTCAGACCAATATTTAAAATTGAAGATAAGTTTGTCAAAAGAAGGCCAAAAAAGAATACTATTAATAAAGCAAAAACATAAGATCTAACAACGTTTGTCAGTGTTTTCATATTAACAGTTACAGTCAAGAATGAGGTGAAGCATGTTAAGAATAGCTACTGGGAAGTAACATATATTGATAAGAAAATAGCAAATAAAATATGTTATTATTTTTCTGGTATTTTCACTCCTGAAGAAGTAAGAAATATGAAAGAAACCACAGAGAAAACAACAATAATAATTTGAAGATTGTAATGAGAAGTGTGTAATTAACCTAACAGGCACATGTTTGGGATGTGGGTGGGAAGCTGGAATATCCAGAACAAAACCCTCACATCCATGGAGAGAATGTGCAAACACAATGCAGAAAATGATTGGCCCAGGAGTTCAGCTAAAGACTTTGGACCTATGAGGCAGGAATGCTAGTTTTGTATGACTCTATTATATAAAATATTATTTCTAAAGAAAGTGTTACTTTGATCTCATTTTTATTTTTCCAGTTTCTGTTGATTGTGTTCCACATATCAATGTACATGGTGGTTTTTGGGGATGTGGTTGTCTTTACTGGAATTTGGACATTTTGCTGCAAAGGACATGAGTTACATTTCTACTGGTGTGAGCTTTGTCAACAGAAGTGATGCTCAGTTGCTAGCAGTAAGATCATCTAAGGACATGCAAAAACAAATTCTGTTGTTCAATTTCAGTTGTTTTTTATGATAATTATGGTTTTTGTCTTGCCCTTGTTCTTTCTGGCATATATCATTATACTACATAACTGCATTATACTATGTTTTTGCCTTATTACATCAAAACATATAAAGAAAACAAAATCTTCCCAACTGTATTTATTTACTTATTATAAAGTAATAATAAGTAATACGCCTGTGTATTAGTGAAACAGGACAGTGAGGAGAGCCCCACCCGTCTCCCCACTCCTGATGACACTTTTCCCCCACCCCTTGGCCTTCTGTCTTGGATTAGCATGAATATATCGCTCCTGCAGTCAAACTGTGATTCTTAGCACGATGAGGTTGCAAAATCAACTGAAATGTTCAAGCATATTATAGAAAAAAACCCGATTTAAATCTGCTAAGTAGTTCTGTCACTCGCTAGCTAAGAGGAGGTAAGGTACACACCCCACCCTCTTCCCCTCAGCCCACTGCGTCTCTCTCGGATTCGTGCAAATAAATTGGTACCACAAGCGAATTATGAGAGAAGTCGCAGAATCAACCGGAATGTTCAGCAAATTATAGAAAAAACCCAATCTAAATCCATTAAGTAGTTTTCTCGTGAAAAGTGGACAGACAGACGTTGGATTTTATATATATTGAGATAATCTTACTTGTATTTTATAATTTTATGGTTAGGAAGATTATTTAAGTTACAGTGTTATTTAACCTTTTTGACAAGTGGACTGTTTTTAATTATAGACTGTATTCGTTGAGTGGGGTGGGTTCTCCATGGAGTTTCGAACAGTTTGAATGATGAATGCCTGATCGAAGAGCAAGGGACCCCCATGGTGTTTTTTAGTGTCTCGATTCATTAACAATAAATAGAATAGTGAGTTGCTTATGAGTTTATAAGTGGTGAAGCTCTGCAGACCGGAAATAATTCATAGCCAGCTTTTTGCTGGCCGGTAGTAGGCAATAACAGCGTTGCTATTCTTGTCATTCCTGCCTCTTTCCAGACTGGCAGAAAATGTCTACAAACTAATGCCAGTCCATGGAAGATGCTTGCTTAAAAAGTTAAGAGGAGTGAAATGCTGGTGAAATGGTTTTCTTCCATTTGTGCTCAAGCTATAAGAAAGACTTCACAAAGCAGAAACAACATGGTGATGGAAACGTTTCACCACATGCACAGCTAGACTTGCAGATGTCTGATTAAATGCCTGCCCAGCTGCCTGCACAAACAGCCAGTGACAGTGAGTAAATTATATTGGGGATCTGTTCAGCATAAGCAGCAGCTATCGGAGGTGAAAAAGAGGAAAATATGAAAAATATACAAGCTGTTGTCACTGCTGTCAAGGTAAGATTGAAACAGTAAACTAATGTTACACAGAAAGCTTTTCTGTTTTAAGATAGACAAGTTGGTAGATTCACCAATGTTTTCCAATTGGAGATTTTGAAATTTCAAAACTATGTACCGGGCAATTTATTAGAGCTATCTCAAGAAAAATAGAACTGTCTTGACAAATTTCCTTGAAGAAGAAATGTGACACATTTCAACAAAATTCACCTACCGGGGGCCGAGTTGCTTCATGCAGACAGACAGGCAGTCAGACAGACATGGGCTATCACTATAGGAACTCTCCATGTTATACAGTATGTGAACACACTTAAATATAGTGAATATGTGCAATATGGACAGTGCACTCAAAAATAAACTATAATGAGAAAATACATACACAGACACAAAGGCAATAGTCCTCTTGGAAAAACAGTTCTGGAAGCCGTGACAATTGCCCTAACAGCAAAAAGAAAACTATCCCAAAGTTTTATATATATATATATATATATATATATATATATATATATATATATATCTCAACCCAAAAATAATCAGTTGGAGGACTTGGAGATATATACAAGGAAAAATATTTACACTAGAAAAAAAATATATAAAGCAAAAAATCCACTGCTACCACACATGGCCAGCTGTAAATACTCTGTTCGCACTTTGTTGAGTTGGTTGGCCAGAAATACCCTTTATATCAGCATCAAGATTAGCCAATCAGTCTTTGACCTCATCTACCCCCATTCGCCTAGGCACATTCATGATGCAAACCATGAAACGTCTTAGGCAATTTTCTTTGTTAACCAACCTTTGTGGTGTGTCACACACGTGTGCATGGGAGGCAGCTAAAGGGCTTGAGTAAGGACAGTTCCGAGACATACCGGGATGTGGCAGAGTGCACTGACTCTTTTTCTCCCTTGCCTGCAGACCATTCACGGGAGATTCCAGCTGGTCCTCTTGATGTCACTTCCGGGACCGAGCCAATGGAAGGAGACCTTGCCGGCTCTGGCCCCTGTGATGTCATGTCTGGGCTCGCACCAATGACAGAAGACCTACATGAGCCCGACCCCTTTGACTTCACTTCCTGTCTTCCCCTTTAAAAGCCTCCACCTTTTCCCTATTCCCTCAGTTCTGTTTTGGACTCAGTTTTGTGCACATCAGTGCTGTATTTGCTGAACATTACTTTTGCAGCCAGGATACCAGATTATATGGGTGGCTACCCCAAACCTTTATATGACTCTGTCTCATGTTTATGACAGGTGTTACAACCCACATTTTCACATGCCAGTGTCTTCACAACCCATAGCGTGGTGTCCACCTCTGTGAATTTAGTATGATCTTCAGATCTGTTTAAGCGCTTTGTCCTGCAGAATTACCAGAGCGTTAGATAAATTGAGCGTGATCAATGGAGTGGTGAGAGGGAACAGGTTTCATTCGGGGTCGGCCAAAGCCCACAAGTTGGGAAGCACTGCTTTATTTACTTGATCATGCACATGCAGGCTCACAAGTGAACTTCCACAAGCAGCAGATGGTCTTGCAGATTAAATGCACTACTAAGGGCTAACTTTACAGTCTATGGCTAACCCTTCTTGGGATCCCTGTACTTAATAAAGGTAATTAATAAAGCTGGGTTTTCTTCTCTAGGTATCCTCACGTATATCCGGCAGTTGATGGCTGTAAGAGTGCCGGTGCACATATCTGAGTGCTACTGGAGACTGCACAGTCCTTTACTTGTTCCACATGGACTTAGATATGCCATACCTTGCAGCAGTTGCACACACTTACTGCAGTACTTCTACATACTTAGACATTTAAAAAGTGCCTTTTCTTTCGATTTTCGACCTATTTTCCTTATAGTTACGCTATGCTACATTTCTTTACAAACAGTAATGCCTGTGGAAAGGTATTACCCCAATGGGCCGCTAGAATTACAAGCTGCAAGTTCTATTAATGAAATTAAATAGAGATCTCCTGTTTAGGTCTCCCTAGCATGGGTGTATTTCCCAAAAGCATCATAAACTTCATCCTAAGATCAATTATTAATTTATGAGTATTTCTCAAAATCCTTCATAATCTGCATGTTCTCTGACTCACTTGATAATCACAAAGTGCTCATTCAGCTAACTAACTCTTGCACTAATTGTAGTGACAAAAGATGGCTGCCATACAGAGGACATTAACTTAATTTCATTACAATTCTCAGAAAAGTTAGAATGTTAATATTTATACTTGATTTGATGATACTGTATATATCATTTTATGATGAAAAACAGTAATACATTTTAGGGTTAGATTATATAGATAAATTGTTAAGCACATTTAAATAATTTTGACTCGTAATAATTGCAAATTTGTTGCTAATATTATTAAGTACTAATGTGCTTTAAAAATTTCGAAGAACCTATTTGCTGGTAGCTTTACTTTGCGAGATACATTTTCTGTATTGCAACTGGTTATGGAGAGAAACTGGGAGAAAGAAATCAAAAGACAAGACTTGAGTGTAGGTCTTTGCAGAGAGAGTATGGCTATACTTTATAAAAGCTAGTCAGAAGACTAATCATTAAATTCTATGTCTCTGACCACCAGAAAGAACCCAGACCTTAAATGTTATTTAAATTAAACCATTGGGTTATAGCAGATACACATTTGTAATATTCAAGGACTTTTTACAGAAACCTTGGCAATGTGGTGTGGAAATACACACAATGCCTTCATCTGGGTTAATTTGGCAGTGTGTAAGAAGTTAGGAAAAGGTGAGTTTGTACTATATGATGTATAAATCTAGTTATACTTGTAATTGACCTCAAGATGGTAACTGCAGAAAATCAGAAAACCTATAACATGCTGGAACATAATATAGGAAGAGGGATAACTAGACTTCACCTCTGCTCATATGTCGTCAGTTGACGTCAAATTTCTGACTCAGCGATGCTACACTGTGATGGTTGTATGTGCAATGCTGCAGCACATTGCTGTTAGTGCAGGCATACCGTTACCTACATCCCCCATGTACCGCCTGCATCTCCAAATTACTTATGAGATCCAGTGTAATTCAGATGTTGAATTTTTATGCTGAACATCGGCTATTACCAAAGTGCAAATCTCGAAACTGAGACTGAGTGTGATGTGTGCGAGTCCATAACAAAGCAAGTAGCCTATTAAAATGGGTTATGGGAAACTCTCAAAAAAGTACCTTGTACATTACATATGAGCATCATAAAGTTGCTTGTTAATCTCTAAGATTTAATGTTTTTGGAAATGCAACCTAAGTTAGTGGTTCAATAAAGCTTGCTTTAATAGACTATTGTTTGCAATGTTAAAATAGCTTTTAGAATATTATATTTATTGATTTAGAGAACTGTCCAGCTGTGTAGAGTTGAAGCCTAACCTGCTGACACAACAAGAAGGAACTACCACTTGAAGGGATGATAGTTCTTTTTTCAGAAGGAGTTTTCTTAAACCGCTTACACTGGATTGTTCTCAAGTGCCCAGACAAAACTTACACAGACAAGAAGAGAACATGGATTAGAAGCAATATTCAAACCATGTCTCTTAGTGCTTCTATAGACTGAGTGAACTTTCTGTCCATGGAGTATCATATATCCGTAAAAACACAGCTGTACAATTTTAGATTCCCCTGACTTATTTGCATTTGTTTATCACATTTAATACATTTATTAATACTTAAAAAAATTTAGAAAATGGAACAATCCCTGGATTATATTATTCAATTTAGTCCACATTTTAATGAAGTGGACTGTTTCAAAAAAATGAACCCCTGTTTAATTATTGAGCTATATTAATTTTAACTAAATAGCCAATATCAAAGGGAATATTTTATTAATTACAAAAGAGAACATTGTAATAATAACAAAAACCCTCTTCCAAAGTCTTCTTAATTTAAAATTATATATTCATTATGTTATTGCACACACAGCATTTATCAATAATTTACACAGCATATATTTGCATTTTCAAACAAGGTTACTTAGGAAGCAAACGTGTCCAATTTGTAAACAGACAAAAAGGCTACATTTCTTAAAAGCTGAGGGGCATTTAAGAAACATACTGAAAAACATAACAATATTTTAATACTGGTTTGAAAAAATAAATAAATATTACTCTAGAAAATGTATACTGTACTTTCAGCTGGTAAGCAATTAGTAAATTAAGAATACATTAATGACATTCACTATTTGGAAGTCAAAGCACACTGCACTGTTTAAAAACTGTATATTCATTGTGCAATTAGGCACAAAATGTTAATGAATTATGCTAATTATATAATTACCATATGTTACTGAAGACAATCAAAAAAATCTTTCCCCTATGGAAAGCAGTGCATAGCAGTTAAAGACAAATTTAACATTAGGGATTAGAGAATTGCTGATATTTTTTGGTGTTGTTATGAAATAGGTATTCCTTTCTGTCACATTTTTCCCTTCTTGAGAATTGTGTCAATGAATATTTTAAGAACAACAATCCATATAAACACAATTTATTTCAAAACCACTTTTCTCCTCAGTTAAATTCATTCATTTATGTTTGACGCATTTTCTGTATTTGAATACCAACAGCAACAAAATCATTCATTTCATATGCTGGGCCAGACTGTTGGTTAACAGTTTATTTTTTTGTTTTCATTCCAGCAATGAAAACAGGGCCTGCTTTACTATTCACATAGTGGAACCGGGAAAAATGAATTTTACAAACATAACCACAAAGACAAAAAGGAACATTCGATCTGCCCTTCTGGACTTTAATAAAATGCAGTGTTTCCTTTTAATGACGGTGGAGTAGCTTACCCACTTACATAGCGTTTTTGGAAGGAAGAACAGGAAGTGACCGGGAACAAATGTTATAGAAAGCGTTAGAGATTTTCTAATGTCTTTCTGATAGCAGGAAGCAAAAGAGAGGGAGGGAGGTTAAACAGAATTGGTAAAGAGAAATCGCTACTAGTGTTTTAACATGTTATTGTGGCAAAACCAGAATTAAAATCATAAAACAAAATACAAGTCAAAACAACTACTTCTTTTCCCTAATTGGTTTTCTTTTTGTTTTTTGTTTGTGTGTTGTTTGGCACTATATCTTTCAGGAACATCAATTCTTCTGATTGAGTCACTCACACATTGTATTGCTTGCTGCCATCTTTCACAGTACACCTACATGCCACACACTGCAAAATGATAAGTGAAAATTATAAACATATAAAAACAAAAGCACCACAAATTAAATAGTAACGTGTTTGCCAGTGTTACTTCCTTGAAAGATGCACCCCCTTCTCTCCTTCTTGTTGTTCCCTTCTTTTCTGTGGCCCAATTTTACTGCTATAAAAGTGTGTATCAAGATTTGATAAAAGTCTAAAGCGTTTATTCTTCTCTTCTGGAGTTTTGTATTTAGCAGATGCAGAGAGGCGGAGGTTAGTACTGCTGCCAAACAACAACAATAACAACATTTATTTCTATAGCGCACTTTCATACAAAGAATGTAGCTGAAAGTGCTTTACAAGATGTCAAAAGGAAAGTTACTAGAAAAGAAAAAACAAATAAGATTAGGCAAGAATATTAATGAATAGATAACAAAGAAAAAATAACTTAATCCATACAATTTTATAAAACATATACTGTATATACAGTATATATATATATATATATATATATATATATATATATATATAATATATACAGTACAGGCCAAAAGTTTGGACACACCTCCTCATTCAATGTGTTTTCTTTATTTTCATGACTGAAGGCATCAAAACTATGAATGAACACAAGTGGAGTTATGTACTTAACAAAAAAGGTGAAATAACTGAAAACATGTTTTATATTCTAGTTTCTTCAAAATAGCCACCCTTTGCTCTGATTACTGCTTTGCACACTCTTGGCATTCTCTCGATGAGCTTCAACAGGTAGTCACCTGAAATGGTTTTCACTTCACAGGTGTGCCTTATCAGGGTTATTTAGTGGAATTTCTTGCTTTATCAATGGGGTTGGGACCAGCAGTTGTGTTGTGCAGAAGTCAGGTTAGTTGGAC
>JANRMT010062807.1:52121709-52148197 GCA_026402145.1 Polypterus bichir lapradei
TATATATATATATATATATATATATATATATATATATATATATATGTATATATATATATAATCTATTAGAAGGGTAGCGTCCTTATATACATTATTATAATGTAAGTCTCTAAAAATTAGACCAGCGGTAAGGTCAGGGGGCCATGAAAAAAAAAAAAAACTGCAAGGGTTCCAAGGCCAAACGTCTGCAAACCCCCACTGGGTATTCTACATAAACCATCCAGTGGTTTGAATCCCATGTCTTCTTTGTGCAAACTTCACACAGTAAGAATTTGTTAGTACATGCATGCATTTGCCTCCAAATTCTCAAAAATATTTTGTAAGGCTGACTGGTGATTCTAACTCAGTCTTGTACAAATGTGAGTGTAGGTGTGTGCATCTCTGGGCCCTCTAATAGTCAAGCTGTCTGCCAGTGCTGCTAAAATAGGCCCCAGCCTCCCATTACAGTTATGAATTTTGAATGTTACTCATGACTTTTTATTATTGCCTCTACAAAAATAGCTGTTACAAGACATTGTCCTGTCATCCTTGGCCCAATTCTATCCACCTTTCCATGCTTCTCAGCTTCCTGTCCGTCGTCTTTGTTTTTATCTTGACAGCTTAACTAAGGTTATAGTAGTATCCTACTCATTGCCGGATTGTTTAAAATACAGCATACATGATTACAATTGTCCTTGTCGATTACTTCCTTTTATTTATTTTCATGTTCATTTTTGTTGCTGGTCAGAAAACAAGCCTTAATAGGAATTCCAATGTTCTAGACATGTATGGCTCAATTAGCCATTTATAAGAAATACAGGTTTTCAAAAGAATGAGTACTACACCACGTTTTACAGGGTGATTGTCATGGTGGAGAATAAGAATAAATCTAACGTTGCATTCAATGTAAATAATTGCAGGTACAATATAAATAGTACTGTAATGTCATAATTTTATTAAAAGTGGGACAAAGACAATGTTAATCTCTGGAACTGCAGATTTTAAACTGGCAATGGAATTGTTACAATTACAATATCAAGATGAGAGTGCATTACAATTGTTAACTTACTAATATTTATAAAATGTACCATATACCTTATATACATACAGTACTTAAATACGCACTAATATAATATGCATGTTTTGAATATTTTATTTATTTATTTACAATTGGAGTGCAGCTAAGCTTAATAGCATGCTCAGTTTCACACACTGGTGGTTGAAATGTCAACCATGTGGTTTAAAGCTCATACCCAATCCACTATGCCACACTTTTAATAAGTCAACATATCTAAGCTGAACTGACACTTAAGTTGAAACTGCTCATAACTGACAAAAGCATGACGACAGCTAGAAATGCAGCCTCCACGGAACAATAGCAGCTTCTTCCTTCCTGTGATGCTTCATTCTGGTCCTCTCAAAGGGAATTTTGCAGCAGCCAACTAGTTTGGGCACTCTGCTGTCAGGATTTTTCTTCCTGCTCATCGTCTCTAGGGTATCATCATCTAGTATTTCTGCTTTCCTTCAGACAAGGAAGCTATTACTTGCACATTTCAGCATCTGTAGAAGATGGAGAGTAAAAGTGTTATCAGATAATATGCATGTCAACCATCTGTAACTTAGACATGTGAGCGGAACAGTTTTCTTTTAAATTGTGGGCTTGTCACAGAGGTAGATATTAGGTTACATAAACTGAAACAGAGATTGATCCACCTGTCAAGAAACTAAGAACTGTTTTTAGTCCTTGAGCCAGTAACCAGTAATTCAGTTCTGTATTAAAATCACATCCCAATTGCTTGGCCCTCTGCCATCAAAAGCAAACAGGTTTTTATTCTCGTATACTATTGTCTACTAAAGCTCACAGACCTTAAGGCATCAAATTAAAAAAGAATAACACAAACACCAGTACACACCTAATTTAGAATAAAAATCATACTATTGGTGGATAGTTATTTTATAATAGGAGCTGGTTAACACATGTACCTAAAAACTCATTTTGTCACTCTCACCTCTCCTGTCTTCATTTACACTGTTCTCTGTGTTCCAGCCTAATACTTTACTTTGTACCTACAGATAAAATTTTGTTTCACACTGCTTTCCCTATCTAGCTTTTCGTTTGAGTAAATCCCTGGCCAGACAGTCATATTAAAGATTTAACATCTGTTTCTAAAAATTTGCAAGTATAACTAGAACAAGGTGAACAATAATATTAATAATCAAGAAATAAAAATAATAATTGAAAATAAATAATAGTTTGAGCCAAAGATCCGTCCCACACCGCATTCACCCTAATCATAACACTGAGCTTCACATGGTATTAACAAAAATGCAAGAAGAGAAATATACAACTAAATTAGTTAGCCAATAAAAGGTGTCATTTTGCTTGGCTTTTCTCTACATTCATAATGGCTAACACGGTACAACACCCTAGTACTACAACTAAAGATTAAAAGTTAAAATAAAGTGAGTAAAAAAAATATCTGGAAGAGAATATGCCTCATACTTGTGCATATGTGAACTTCAACAAGTAAGAGCATCAATTCACTTATGCAGTTTCACACAATACCTCTAGTCTGTTTGAATCTGACTGCATTCCATTTTCGTTCATAATTTGATATAAGTCAGCCCGGGTTCCCTCACTGGCTGGCATTCAATATCTTGTTTTACACCGTGTCTTTTTTTATTTGTTGCTGAGAAGCTGAGGTACATTAATGTTTCTTTTGTTCATTGTCTGGTTTGTTTTCTTTGACTGTGCTAAGTTTCATGTGTTTTGTGGGTGGTCACCAAGGAGGCAGAGCCACATGCCAATCACCACCAGGAAGTGCACTCTGCCCTATAACTCTGTAGGGTCCTCCCCAGTTCCTGGCAGTTTATTGGAAATGTGCCTAGGGTGTTGGTGAGTGTTACTTGTGTTTTTTCTGTGATTTGCTATGTTCTGTTTCGGTGAATATTGACCATTTTGCTGTGTTTTTTTGATTTTGCCATTGGATTGTGTATTGGGGCTTTTTTTACGTTGCTTTGCCCTTGTTTTGCTTCGTTTTGCCTTGTGTGCTCTATGGAGCGACATGTACTTACAGAGCTTTTTTGTGATAGTAAATCATTTATAAAGGGAAGAGCACAATTCAGGGTATTATTAGCATGATGCTAATAGCAACTTTGCTGCCAACAGAGGCAACATTATAAGCCTCCACTGGAGAGAAGACAATGAAAAGGAAGAAAAAACAGTAGTAGGAACATTTGAGGAGACAGAGAGAAAATGCAGGAAAGAACTGAAGAGAGGGAGAAGGCAACATAGGACCAAAGAGAAGCCATCTGGGAAAAAATCTCAGCATATGTGGAGGAAGATTCTAAGAGCACTGAGGGAGCAAAGGTAGCATATAGGAGCAGGGCTTAATCCAATTAGGTCACTGGTTCGTGAAATAGAATATAATTGATGTACAATTTGAAATTGTGTGTATTGGTGGTCAGGATTTTTAGAAGAATTTTACATGTTTTGGAAAATGGAGTTCCAGCACAATGATTGACTATTGGGAAGATCATGAAGCTAATTAAAGAGAGCAGGAATAGATTTAAAAGATGCATTAATAATAGCGCTTACAGAAGGAATACTGGCTTGGATGTAGATGAGAGTGGTGGGATGCCTAAAAAGTGACTGTAGCTGATAAAAAAAGAAGAAGGAATTGAAAGGAATTGAATATGTGCACCTAAGTAACTGTAATATCTCTATTCCTCCTTCACCAAAGACATCAATCAGCTTGTGAATACCCAGTGCAGCCCAATGGGTAAATTTTAATATTCAAAGCAGCGTCGTGAAACAATGGAGTTAGACTATGCCAATTCAGAAATATACCTGAATGTTTTTCAATGCTACACCACATGTAGAGGGCCTAGGATGCGGTGGGACATATACTTTTATCTTATTAGAAATAAATGGGACAGTGGAAAGGGAACAGTACAAGGATATGTTGGTGAATTAATGTAATTCCAAAATGGTCTGAGGGTGAATGCCAAGTCATACAATTCAAGGTCTGGGTCATTTATTTTGACAACTGAGTTATCACAGTGCAGATTTACAGGTGGGGTGAAAGACCCAGCTCTAAAAAGGGTGCCAGTTTATTGTATGGCACAAACATACTTACACGCTTACCCTTACACTGGAGTAAACACATGCAGACACAGAGAGAGCATGCAAATTGCTCACAGAGAGTGACCAAACACGGACAGACCCTGGAGCTTTGAGGCAGCATCATTTACCACTAGCACTCATCATTTTTTAAATATCATGCATTAACAGGCTTACGTTTAGTACAATACAAAAATGTAAGAATAATTTTAGACCTAATAAGCTGTCAATCCAGAGGGTGGTGGCATTTGTTTTAATGTATCCGCTCAAAATCTTGCAGTATTAATGAGAATGGGATATTTCTCTTTTTTTGTTGAGAGCAGAAAGTAGGTTTTTCTTTTAAAGTCTCAGGGGTACATTTTCAGGAGGTTTATTCTAGTGAACAATGGGCTTTTGATATACAGTAATATGATATCCTTCTGTAACAATAATAATAAAACAGCTGTTGGGTTTCTAAATTACATTGTGTAGAATTCCTACAAATCAATTATATATAATCTACATCCCAAATATTTGACTGCAAAGGCATTTGATAGAGCTTTGCAACAAATGTGTCTGGAGGGCAGCCTTTTCTGAACTGAAGTTGCCTGCACTGCGGTCGCCTACGACTCCACATAAATTTTAGGAACGCTGCGTCCTCCTGGGGTAGCACTGACAAAATGACTCTTGCTTGTTTGCATGGTAACATTCACATATAAATGTCTTATAATGTATAGCATAACCTTTTCAGGTTACCGTTGATAATAATGGTTGGATACCTATTCTGGAGATCACTGAGTGCCTTAGGGAACTTCCAAAGTTCATGCTAATTATATCAGGGTTTGTGTCCTTGCATTTGGACATTGAAATACTTGAAATTCTCCACAGTTTTTTTTTTTGCAGTATATAGAACACACTTTGCATATATCGTATATATTCTTTCTCACCAGTGAATATGGGGGCTTTATTTACCTCAGCAGTGCAGATGTGCACTTATTCAGAAGCCGCTGCAGCATTCCCACTGTGCAGTTCTCTGGAACTCATGTTGTCGAAAAGAATTTTTACTGAGTCCGTTTGGAACTTATTAAAACCCTGACAAGTTTGTGCAATGTCTCTTGTGCACACCAGAGACCAGAACTGCCTAAGCTCATTTGCAGAATGTCCTTTTGCTGCCAGATTCTAATTCGCATTCAAATTTAGGTCACATTGATCTGGGCTGGATTCCAGCTCTGATCCCTGAGGTTTAAAGCAGATACATTATTCTCCTGCACCTCCCCGCGTTCTAATAAAACCCCAGTTGGAGCAAATCTGCATTGTTATGCTGAGCACATGATTTAATCTACAGGCAACAGATAATACCAGAAAATCACTAGCAAGCGTGTAAGGGGCAAAATTAAAAGTGGGCAGACCAGTGCATGCAAAAAGAAAATTTTTGGGTGTGTTCAAAGGGCATAATATCTGAAGAAAACGCACGCTAGGTATGACCAAAAGATAAAATCCGAATAGAAAGGCAGCATGTCATCAGTCAGACTGGGAAGAGCTGCTGCGAACTGGGAGAAAATTAAATGCATCGCAATAGTCTGCAAGTCACTGAAGTAATAAAGAAAAAATAATGAATGTTGACATCACCATTTTTTTTACTGGGAGGTGAATTTTTAAAAAGTTTAGCAAAAATGAATCACAAGGAAGAGAGTAGAGAGACTCTTAGAAAAAAGGCAATGAAAACCACATACACGTTTTATTCTGTAGGTGGCACCTGCAGTCATTCAAACAAATACAGTAACTGATTAGACCACAATGACACAAAACAGAAGAGAAACACAGGAGGAAACAAAGAATAAAAAACTAAGGAGACCCCCTGAGAAATGAGATAAAAATATGTCACTTAAAATGACATGAACTTTACAAAGGCTGTTGCAAAAAAGGATAAAAAAAAATATACAGATGTACCATTCTCTTAAGGGATCTGGCTTAATGCAACTTTTTATGAGTCATGTTATTTCAAATATGGAATTTTTTTACTTTAATCCTGTTTCCAAAATCCAGTCAGTCAAACATTATTTCATACAGCTTCAGTCATTTTGAGAATGGTCTTAAAGTCACACTAAAAGAAAAAAATAAACATTTTTGATACAATTTACTCCATTTACATGCCCAAAGTACTGCAGTGATTGACTAATAAAATACAAAAAAAACATGCTGTAGACAAAAACAATAAGAAACGTACACTAGATAAGAAACATATGCATGCATCTATAAATATTTTTTTAATTAATTTAGGATCTTCAGAGTCTATATGTTTTTGTTATTAAAATATGGAAATATATTCAAAGTTCAGAAGGTATGTTTGGAGAGAAAACCAGATTCAAATTTCATACATAATCCTGAGAAGGAAAACTTATGGAGTCAATGTTCATTGGGAAAAAAGCTAATCTGACCTCTCCTGCAGAATTCATTCTGCATTCAGAAGTCATGGTCAGGAAATACAACTTGATGAAAATGAGTGCAATGTCAAAAATTATTGCAAGGCAGTGAAAGAACAAAGCAAATAGAAAAGATTTACATGTTGACAGATATGGAAACATCTGCAAAACAAAAAGGAGATAAAAAAACAATGTCAAGGGCAAACAGAAGTTGAGTTCCGGAAATTCTTAAGTAGTTTTTTTTTTTTTTTAGATCATACATTGTTGTCTGAGGAGGCTGAAATTACACATTACACACATGGCAAAGGAAGCATGACAATCCTCAAATTACAAAACAAAAAAAATCGAGAGTGGTCTCCCCTTGACTTTCTCGTATACAGTACTCAGATATGGGGATGGATATTTCAGGAATAAACTACAAGACAATGATTATATTTTTATATTATGTACATTAAACAACCTTCAACAACAAATCAAATCAATAATATATTGAACAATTATTATGAAAGTAAAGTTGAATAAATTGGACTCTGCAGCTGCATGAATAAAAGGTAAAGTACCACTTCTGGTTAGCGGAAATAGCTCAAAAGTTGATAGAAAAGTACGTTTTATACCTAATACTTGTATGCAAAATTTTGTTGACCTAAGTGAAAGCATACTCAAGTTATCATGTTTACATACACACACACACACACACACACACAGACACACAGACATAATTCCAAAAATTGTATTTTCGGACTCAGGGAGGTCTAAAACGTTGAGATTAATCAAAATAATTTTTGGACGATTACAATGCTTTCCTTACGAGAAAGTAATTCTGACTCAGGGAGGTCTAAAACGTCAAGATTCATTAAAATCTCGAGGTCAATTTTTTGGACGATTACAATACTTTCCCTGTACTTCGTATATGAGAAAGTAAAAAACAAAAAAATATAAAAAATTAGCTAACTAACCCAACTACCAAAAAGACAGGAACATCACCAAAAACATTACATAGACATCTAGAAATCTGGCAAGTAACAGCTAATCTACCTTTTTTCATACATCTTTTTATAAACCCTCAAATTCAAATTCAAGGTTTTGGCCAATAGATAGCATTTCTATAATTATTAATAACAAGCAATATTAAAATGACTTCACCAGTGGTATACAAATCCATGACAATTTTTACATATTCAGAAAGTCATACCGCTTACCCCCAGCTCGATTACTAACACAAGACAATATAAATTAATTAGAAATATGAACACTTTTAAATGTTACAAGGATCAGATGGTATCTGACTCTTGTATTGATAAATGGAGTGATACAGTACAAGTGGTCAAAAAACATAAACCCCGTGGTCCTGGCTAAAGCCGTAACAATTGGCTTTTGTGCTTATTATTTGGGGTTGGTGCTGTTCATAAAAACTACGAAACCGACTTGCTTCCAAAAAGCGATCTGAGAAAGAGAAAGGAGAGGGAACTAAAATCACAGTTAATCAGACAGCCGTCACTCGGCTGAATTCAAAACCAAAGGCAGATACACCGAAGCATCGTTCCTGGTGAGTCACTCGATCATTAAGCATAAGAAGTCCTTCCTAGATGGAGAGATGATAAAAGAGGCCTTCGTTGAGGCAGATGGCTAGGGAAAAATTCCTGCTGAGATTTCAAAACCCCTGGCCGGAGAAAAAGGAGTTTCTCCTTGCCATTAAACATGCAGAATACAAGCAACTTAATAACGATCAATGGCTGCTAGACTTGGCATTTTTTTTCCGATCTGACCAACAAGTTGAATGAGCTTAATTTACAGCTGCAAGGAAAAGAGAAAATCATGGTCAATATGATTAGCTCAGTTAATGCTTTCAAACGAAAAATGCAACATCTGTCCTCAAAGCTGCAGTGCCTTGATTTGGGGAACATCCAAAACCTCGTGTCAGAGCTGGAGACGCAATGGAAGGCGTGTGCGCAACTTGACAGCATACGCTACACAGACCGGATTGAAAATTGTCTGTCAGACTTTGACAGATGGTTTCAAGACTCAGCTTTACTTGAGCCAATCACTACATTTAAGTGCTATCCATTTAGGGAAGATGTTGAGGGTGATTCACCTGCATCAAAAATTGCAACACTGTTTCACCTAAAACTCCTCTACAGTGGAATCAACCTTTTCCCACATGAAGATTATTAAATCCAAATATTGTAGTTACCATAAATGTATTGAAATGTTATTGTGCCATAAGGGTTATACAGTTATGCAAGGTATGACAACATATATTTAATGTACAAAGTATACTCAGTGTATATACTATATATAATATATATATATATATATATATATATATATATATAGCATTTTTAATGTAGGTAGATCATTTCGACCTGGTTATTTTAAAAGTAGCTCGCAAGCCGAAAAAGTGTGGGCAACCCTGTTGTAGACATTCCCCCTACCTTATGCTCCCATCACTATTATAGCCGCATATGAACTTTACAAAAAAAACATCAGTTCCAAGAACATATTGAAAAGATATGTCAGAGAATTAAGAATTTTCAAGCTTTCTACTACAGCTTGTTTGTGGCATAAAGATTTGGTTCTACTGTACATGCTTTTATGCATGTTGAGATCATTTGACCCTGCCTTTTCAGCAATGCTCACTCCTGTTTCTTGATTTTCTTCGAAATATTCATAAGAAGTAACTTTAAAATGCATGTGATTTGTTCAGTTAATCACATGCAGAAAAATAAGACCTTCCTAAGAATATAAGTGTATCTTCTGAGATAAATGTCTAGAAAAAATTGGTGCATTGCTTGAATCAGTTCATTAAAATGGATATAATCTACTACCATTAGTTCAACCAGCGCATCAGAGGCTCCACAATTAACAGTTCAAACTTATGTTAGGCTTAGTGTTTCAGTTTCACAACACATACACAGTAGGTGCTTGATTTGTTTAATTACAGAGATCTGTGTCACCCCGTGGCATCAGACTACACAGGACTGACTGGGGTCAGACTTGAAAGAAGTCACACATGGAGATACAGGTACAAAAAGGTGGTATTTTCTGAAAGCAAAAATGGGTTTTATTTACAGGTGCACAAAAAGACACACACACAAAAAAGTCCTTATCAAAAGTAGTGAATGATATTTACAGTGAATTTGCCAATCCTAAAAAGTTAAATTAAGACAAAAATGTATATAAACAAAGCTGTAGTCTTCCTAAAAAAAATCAATCAGTAAGAAACTACACACAATGAAGACCAAAGAATCCCAAAAAATGTTTATAAGAAAAAAAAAGTGCATATAAAAGAAAAAACAAAGTGCACCGAAAACCCAAAATCTATATAAATACCTCCACAAAAACAATACTATGAGATATCTATACATCTAGACAAAAGAAAATATATGTAATGGACAAGTAATGGAGAGGCCGCTGTTTGGTATACTAAAAGAAATAGCTATACTAACCACGCTATCCACACCACTGAGTCTAAAGACCACCCTTTGAGGCAGGAAGGGCCTCTTATTCCTGGGTTCAAAATCCTCACCTAATCCTGCGATGCGCTGCCCTCTTACACTAATCACAACTGGCACAGGTGTATTCTGCACAAGTGCTACACTCAGCACCTGCAAGGCATGTATTAAATAGGCTAGTGGCCTCACGTGCAAATGAGCAAGTACAAGCACAAGCTTGAATGTACCCCGAAGTGCTCCCTTCGGAAAAGCCGATACATTCTATTAAAGTAAGTTACTTTTTCTTTGTAACCTTACCTTAGGACTTTCTCTTGGGGATCCCCTTCTCAGACTAACGCATGCATGCACGAAATTAACTAAACTAAAATGCTCTGCAGTTTTCTTTTAATAATAATTCTTTGCATTTATATAGCGCTTTTCTCACTACTTAAAGATCTCAGCAAATGCAGGTTAAGGGCCTTGCTCAAGGGCCCAACAGAGCAGAGTCTCTTTTGGTATTTACAGGATTTGAACTGGCAACCTTCCAATTGCCAGTGCAGATCCCTAGCCTCAGAGCCACCACTCTAGGGGCTAGGGAGACACTTGCCTTTTTGATGGGGTACGTGGAACGTCTTCCAGCTGGCCTGACCCGGAAATGCATCTGACCCATCGCCAGTGCCGCACCACATTTACCTGCCGAAGACAAAGTTAATGCTGCCCGCACTTCGGCAAGTAAAACAGGTAAGTGCTTTTTCTTTTTACTATGTAAAGTCAACTTTTGTTTAACTTGGTAATGCCTAGCAGGCAGATTATTACAAGAACAATTAGGTTGATACCATCAGTGCAAAGGTAGTCCTGGTCTTCTTTTCACATGTGAAGAACTTTGTCTTTGTGTAGTGCAGGATTTTCTTAATGCAAATTTGTAGAGATTTTTCATCAAAACACAGAATTAACTAACAGGAGTCTCATATGCAAAATGATTTCTAAGACTGAATAAAAATCAGTTTTTACAAAGTTGAGAAATGCAGTGAGTTGTGGAATCAGAGCAAAATGTATTTGTTGCTTAATAACGTCATGGAAAACCAAAACATGACATTACTGTCATGAGCTAATCAGGGACGATGAAGCTATGAATAGTGCCTCAAAACTGGACTTTTCTGAAGCTCTTACATCATAGAATGTTGGATTAATGCTGTTTTACCCTTTGATAGTGTATTATCAATATAACATTTTGTTTGTCATCTGGTAGTTTAAATCATTTATGAGCTGAAATATACCGTGTGTTCATATTCATATGTGCATTTTATGTGAACTACATGTATATATTTGTTTCAATTAATTTTCACGATTCTTGGTAAATGAAGACAAAGAAAACTAGAAAGTTACTGCAGATATTGAGTACTCATCTTCTGAAGGCTACATTCAGCAGCATAACATGCCATGTCACAAAGCTCAGATCACTTCAAACTGGTTTCTTGAACATGACAAAGAGTTCTCTGTACTCAAATGGCCTCTGCAGTCACCAGATGTCAATCCAATAGAGCACCTTTGGGATGTAGAGGAACAGGAGATTGGCATCAAGGATGTCCAGCCACCATATCTGCAACTGTGCGATGCTGTCAAGTCAATATGGACCACTTTGACTTCCGGTTTGAGTGAACGCTGGCGGGACTGGTCGCCGCTGCTCGCCGGTAACTAGAATATTGATTTACCTCCGTTTCTTTTGAAACTTTACCGGTTTATTTTCTGGACGTCTGAGCTGCCTGCGGCCTCCTCGCCTGCAATGTGGACTGGTAGGATATTTGCTTGGTTAATGCTTGTTTGGAGTCTTCTGTCGCTTGTTATCCAACCTGCGACTGGCCTCCTCCAGTACCCAGCTGCTGAGCTGCTTCGTCTGCGTCTTCTCCAGTCTGTGCTTCTGCTGTCGGTGCTATATTTCGACCCAGACGTCATACTTCTCCCTCGTCAGAGATACATCCATCGCGGGTCCCGTCGGAGATTCCGAACGGACGCCTCGAAAGGAATTAACTCTTTTTGGCCTGATTTTCGGCACCCTCCACATAACACAGATAGGAACGCTGACCATAGCATGTTGGCCAGCTTAGCTCGGTCGACTAACACCACTGTCAAATGCGACAGCAACATTGTCAGCTTTGGTCTATTGAACATCCGCTCACTTACGAGCAAGGGACATCTCATTCAGGATCTCCTCATTGACCGTAAGTTTGACTTTCTCTGTTTAACTGAGACTTGGCAGCAACCTCAAGACTTTTCACAACTTAATGAATGCACCCCCCCGGGGTTTGTTTACACTTGTCAACCCCGTGCATCTGGCCGTGGAGGAGGTGTCGCGATAATTTACCGCGAGAAGTGGAAAGTCCTGCCGTTGCCTGCTCCTGCTGTTAGCTCTTTTGAATCGACTGTGTGTCAACTGTCTGGGCCAGTTCCAACCATCATTGCAACTGTCTACCGTCCTCCTAAGTCTAACAACAATTTTTTGAATGATCTTGCTACCTTCCTTACCAATCTATCTGTAATTACTCCAAATATAATTCTGCTGGGGGATTTTAATATACATCTGGACAAAATCAATATCCCTCTCACTAGAGACTTTTTATCTTGCCTGGAGAGTTTTGGATACCAGCAGCACACTGATGTTCCTACCCATTGTAAAGGACATATCTTGGACCTGATTTGCTGCTCTGGTGTTGTTCCTTTTGATCTTACAGCAGATGAACTCACTATAACCGACCACTTTCTCCTCTCATTCAAGGCTAAACTTACCTTTTCTGTTTCTAAGCTTCCACGTCTCATAGCTTTTCGTAACATTAAGAATATTAACTTGAATTTGCTGTCTTCTAGAATTGATTCGCAAATGGACTTTTATAACTTATCCACTCCCATAGAACTGGTCTCATATTATGACACTTGTCTTAATGGTATTCTTAATTCTCTGGCTCCGCTAAAAAACAGATCTGTTTCTTTTTCCTTTTCTGCTCCCTGGTTTACGCCTGAACTTCGGCTTCTGAAAGCTAAAGGCAGGCAACTTGAAAGGTTGTTTAAAAAAACCAGACTCTTTGTCCACAAAGAGATGTATAAAAATCATCTACTCTATTACAAGGATTGTATAGCTCAAACCAAATCTAATTATTACACTCAGTTAATTACTTGTAATACAGGTAACACCAAGTCTTTGTTTTCTTTACTTAATAATGTTACACAACCTCCTGACTCTTTACCATCTCACCTTTACTCAACTGCCTTCTGTAATTCTCTTATGTCTTTTTTCAATGAGAAAATCCAAAAGATACATCAGCACCTTGGTCCAGATCCTTTCTGTATTTCTTCTGAACTACACTCACCTATTCACTCTTTCTCTTCTTTCCAGCTTCCCACTTCCTCTGAAATTTCAGATCTCATCTGCAAATCCAAGTCATCTACTTGTCAGCTGGACCCCCTGCCTACAGTTTTGGTTAAAGCCTGCCTTCCCTCTTTAGTCCCTCTTATTTCTGCCATCATTCACTCTTCTCTTACTACTGGTATTATTCCCTCTTCTTTCAAAACTGCTGCTATAACCCCAATACTAAAAAAACCTGGTTGTGATCCTACTAATTTCAATAATTTTCGCCCCATTTCTAACTTGCCCTTTATCTCCAAAATTCTTGAAAAAATAGTAGCTATCCAACTTCACACCCACTTGTCTCACAATAATCTATATGAGAAGTTCCAGTCTGGTTTTCGCCCCCTTCATAGTACAGAAACGGCACTTGTTAAAAATACCAATGACCTCCTTATGGCTGCTGATTCTGGTCTAATCACTATTCTCATCCTTCTCGATCTGAGTGCAGCCTTTGATACTATTTGTCATACCACTCTCCTTAATAGATTATCTTTGATTGGCATTACTCACACTCCACTTGATTGGTTTAGATCTTACCTCTCAGGCCACACTCAGTTCATACAGCTTAAAACCTTCACATCCCAACCCACCGCTGTTACTTCTGGTGTGCCCCAAGGCTCTGTCCTGGGGCCTCTTCTTTTTATTATTTACCTTCTTCCCCTTGGCAATATTTTTCGTAAATATAACATTAATTTTCACTGTTATGCTGATGACACCCAGCTCTACCTTGCTGGTAAACCCACCTCCTCTTTTCCGCCACCCTCGCTTATTGACTGCATTTCTGAAATTAAATCCTGGTTCTCTTGAAATTTTCTTAAATTAAACAGTGACAAAACTGAGGTTCTCCTCATTGGTTCAAAATCATCATTATCCAAAACCAATAATCTTTCTTTTATTATTGATAACTCTGTTGTTTTCCCATCATCTCAGGTCAAGAGTCTGGGTGTCATCCTCGACAGTACTCTATCTTTCCAATGTCACATTAATAACATCACCCGGTCTGCTTACTTCCACTTACGTAATATTAATCGCATTCGCCCCTCCCTCACTCCTCATACCACTGCCATTCTTGTTCATAGTCTTGTCACTTCTCGGCTGGACTACTGCAATTCACTCCTCTTTGGTCTCCCTAATAAATCTCTTCATAAGCTTCAGTTAGTCCAGAATTCTGCAGCACGTATCATCACTTGAATCCCATCTTTTCACCATATTACTCCGGTCTTGCAGCAGCTTCATTGGCTCCCGATCAAGTTTCGTATTGATTTTAAGATTCTGCTACTAACATTTAAGGCCATCCATAACCTCGCACCTCCATATCTGTCTGACCTTCTACATGTTGCCATTCCATCCCGTAGCCTTAGATCCTCTTCCTTCACCCATCTGACCGTTCCTCCCGCCCGTCTAACCACCATGGGGAGCAGAGATTTCAGCCGTTCTGCTCCCAAGCACTGGAACTCATTACCTGCGGATCTCCGAAATATCAAATCATATTCATCTTTCAAATGCAAACTTAAAACACATTTGTTTAAAATGGCTTTTTCTTCTTCCTCCTGATTATAGTGGTTTTGTTTGGTTTTAATTTTTAGATTTTCTTATGTTTTAAGTTGTTTATAATTGTGTCTTTTATTTATTTATTTATTGTTTGTTCGGTGTCCTTGAGTTCTCTGAAAGGCGCCTTGTATAAATAAAATGTATTATTATTATTATTATTATTAAAATTCCTGAGGAATGTTTCCAGCACCTTGTTGAATCTCTGCTATGAAGAATTAAGGCATTTCTAAAGACAAAACTGGGATAAGAACAGGCATCAGGGAGTAGCACTGGTTATTATCTGGAGAGGAAGATAACTTTGTGCCCAGCAGGTAAAAAATAATGGATAGATCAGTGGAAGCCGGAACTTGGCAGTGGTTCTGTCCCCCATGCATTAAGTGGTGGTGGTCCTCGTATGAGAACCCAGTCATGTCACCTACTGGGGTGCTAGGGAAATGGAGTCCAGAAGTGCAGCTTTGTAGGTCCTGACCCCTGAATCACTTAAATTCAAAACTGCTTTTTCTTCTTTTCATTTTTGCAAACTTAGGAGGTTTCTTTTTAATCTGTTGTTTAGACTCGTTAAACCTCCAATGATAAGATAAGCTTGACAAGAATGATATGAATCATAATAATATATACTGTATATAGTGGGGTGGATTGGGACAAGCCTTGGTAAAGTGTTGGTGTCAGAGATACCTGTTAATTAGCAGAAAAACATGAAAAAGAACAGTGGAAGTTGTTGTTTAACTCAGTGCTTCTGTGGGATAATTTGGCTCCAGCAGTTGCAGGTTCAAGAATTAACATCCACTTCCTGCAGCTGCACTCTTTATATTGATCTGGGGCTGGAAGTGGTGGAGGTCCTGGAAATGATGCTCCTCCTCTACTCTCAAGCTCTCGAGGAAGAGATTTAGTGTATGTGCTTCAATATAACCTGCTCCCATTAAGGTTCGTAATTCTGTAATTTCCACTAATGATTAACATACTTATACTAACACTGAGTAATAATAATAATATAACACATTAAAAATATACATAGTATTAGATATGTAATTTTTGGGTTGCCAACTGGGCTCAACCCTGTTTAATTTACAACAAAAATAAAAATAATAGGTGCACAATGGTGCTTCGAAAATGGGAAAACAGGCAATAGCCTCAAGTCACCCTCTAGTGGCACTCCCTGGTAGGGTCAGATTTTGGAGGAGTTCTGGACAGTTGGGCACTCAAGTCCAAATGTGATGCCAACATCTGGGGACATCTCTCTTTATATTGTCTGGACCAGAAGGGGCTGGACTTCTTAGGCTTTTTTGCCCTCAAGGGGCAATTTCTTGGCGCAATGAGTTAAAAAAATGAGACAAGACTGTTAGCGACAGTGACCCCTTCTTGTTACACGGTGGTACCGGATACCTTAGAGGGCACTCTGGTGCACATGCATGCCAGTTTATATATCCGAAACCTGCATCATCTCAGTGTTGGAATTAGGATGGGAAATAAGATAAAGAACATACTGGCTAAAAGGTAAACAGCACTAAAGCAAAAGTAAAATTACAATTTGCATCTGAAACTATAAAGACATAAGGGCATTCTGCATAAAGAGAGCCTCTGAGAAGTTGGGTGCAACATTTGGAAGACCACTCATAAAGGGTGTGTGTAGGTTATCCATCCTTATAACTAAACATCACTAGTGCTTTATACAGGGCTATTCAAAATGAAAGAGCAAATTTAAAAAAAAATATTTCAAACAAACTGTATAAGACAGAAACACATTCCACACATCACTGGATAGAGGAAAGTTCAAAGTTTGGTCCTATGGTCCTTGAGGTTGCGTGCACTCAACATGAGTACCGTGTGTAGCGCAACAAACATTAAAACAGTAAACCATTTCTTGTGACACATGATTCAACTGGCCCCTAGTTACTGAATTCACAGCTTCCTCAAGTTTTGCTACCCCACCTGACAGACACATTTGTCTAAAGGGTACTGCCAGCCTTGGTTTTGAGTATTTTGAAATATGAGAGGATACCCAAAAATAACTGGAATCTCTACCAGGCGGGCAATCTAGACTTAATTGCAAATTTTGCCGCTAGGTGTAGCATACTTACAGTATTTTGTGGCAGCCTGCCAAGTGGCATTGCTCTGTATTGTTCGTACAGCGTTCCATGTCGGTTTTTCTTGGTGCTTATTAGATGTGTTCTGTGATTTTTGTGATGGGTGTTCATAAATAACACTGAGTCTGCATTAAATTTTAGCGCCCTCCTTTTCCAGCAGTTGTTGTCGAAAAACAAAATGACTGTTGTCCCTCACCCTCCCTACTCGCTTGATCTTGCTCCATACGACTTTTTCTTGTTCCCGCATATGAAAAAGAACTCAAAGGAAAGGTTTTTGTACCGTGGAGGAAGTCACAGAAAAATCGCTGCAGACTTTGGACAACATTCTTCTTCAGCAATTCCAAAAATGTTTACACCAGTGGGAAAACCGTTGGGACAAGTGTATTAATTCATATGGAGAGTACTTTGAGGGAGACTAAAGTTTCAGTAAGTAACTTTTGGGTTGTAGGTACCCCCTTGTATGTAAATTGAAGCTCTGTGCATATTTTGTATGGATAACTTTGTTTTAAGGTCTTCATTATTTTATATCGTCATATTTTTGCCATTTTAATGCCATCATTTTGCTGTTTGCAACAAAAGCCGTATGTTTCTGTATGTCTGAGTGGCTGCTTGGTTACTTGATGTCAGTATTGTAACACCAATGAAGAAGGCTCACCACCTATTATACCCAAGTTTCTGAATCATTCTTAAAAAAAATCATTTGTTAAAAAAACAAACACAGAATATATGGTATTTTAAATCAGTGTAAGGAATCAAGGCTTTAACGTGATTTTTTTTCCTTTGATTTTTGTCCCATTTTGTATTGGATTTTCTTTGGCTTCCAGGGTTCCAGACCCCATTTTTATTGACTTTTGAGTATTATTCAGCACCTGGTCCTGTAGCCTTGTGCTGTTATTTTTCAGCTAACCACAGTTATTCTTCTACTCTTTCAAAGTCTATTCACTTGTTTGTTTAAAATCAGATTTTCTCTATCTCATTAGTGTTTTATAAATCCTTCTTTCATAAAGCTATCTTCCAGCCCTGCCTAATTTATTTTTATGGTGGTCACTGGTATTTCTAAGATTCCTGTTTTAACATCTCTGAAACAGAATGTTGATAGCTGACAGGAAGAACACAAAGATGTCACATTGGGTTTATCGAATGTGCATGCACAATGTCAATTAGTACAGTTATGTGAATTAGATTAGTGTGTTAAACTTAAATATGCAAAACTCTAATTGCCAATTAAAATGTCGGGAGTAACTGAAACAAGTTATTCTGTACAACCATAAGCACAGAAAAAGTGCTACATGGCTGTATTGCCAAACAAACAAGACCTGATCAGTCAGATATACTGCCATTGCAAAGCTCATGTTACATGTCAGAGCACTTCCTTGCTAAGTAGCTTACTGTAGCTACAGTATTAAACACTGTATGGATTACCACTTTAAGTGAAAAAGGTCCATGTCAATGACACTGTCAGAGACATTGCTAACTAGTGTTGATAAAAAAATGTAATGTTCTTAATATATAGTTGGCGCCCTATGAAATAGTTCTACTGTGCTATGTTTAGTGAAGGGGTTAAGGCTTTGGACTTAAAACCCTGAGGTTGTGGGCTCAAATCCTTCTGCTGACAATGTGTTACCAGCCTGTGCTCCATCTGGAAAAACAAAAAGAAATGTAGAATGATGATGATGTGATGCTCCGTAGTGAGCATCCCCAAACTCTATGCATGACCACCCTTCACGAAGTGCATGCTAGCATGTCTAAATTGTCAGATGGTACATTTTAATAGGAGTTTTTTTTCAGTGAAAGAAATAGGAGAATGAAGCACAGCAGTTACCGTTTGATCTATACACGAGGTGCTGCAGGAATTTTGTCAGTGCAAATGTGGGCAAGGAATCACAAAAAAATTGAAACATGGCGCCTAAGTTTCAAGCATGTGCCAGGAAGTACAGGGGTGAGGACAGGTAGGTTTGCTTTTGTTATTTACTTTTTCTTTTCACCATTTGATTAGGTTTTCACTATACAGAGCTGGTCGATTTGCTTTTAAAGGTTTGTGGGTGTGCATTGACTTGTTGGGATGTTAGTGTGATAGTGTAGAGTTTTAGCAACAGACCATTTCCCTCTTAGTGATCTAATTAGATCTGTCCAGTTTCAGGGTAGTCTCTGGGGGAAATGGCACTCTCTCTCTCTCTCTCCACCCAACAGAGGTCGGGTTAATCTGCCTTGGAGGTTTAGTGGGCGTGAGTGAGAATTAGGCTGGGTATATACTTAATGCTGCGCGATACTGCTGCTGCTACGAATGCAATGTACTGACAATAATTGCTCTCTTACTTTAAGTAAATTTTGGGGCTTCCACCAGGTAGGCGTGCAAGAAACCATCACGGTGAGAAAACAACA
Organism: Polypterus bichir lapradei; assembly: GCA_026402145.1. Classification (NCBI taxonomy): domain Eukaryota; kingdom Metazoa; phylum Chordata; class Cladistia; order Polypteriformes; family Polypteridae; genus Polypterus; species Polypterus bichir. The sequence goes on from JANRMT010062807.1 coordinate 52,141,062, forward strand.
TTCGGTTTCGCTATGTTGTGACTAGAGGGAAGGAAGTTGTTAAAGATAAAAATTCTTTGCATTCTGTTGCTGTTGTGAAGGTGCCAAAAAAAACCCCAAAAAGACGACAACAGCGACCTTCAAATGTCATCATTACAATAGGGAATATTTAATTGTATTGCCTGTGACAGAAATTGATGAAGAAAAGCAGCATAAATACAATCACATGGCAGCATTTAGGATTACTTCACTGCATCGAACCATTTCTCAAAAATCGAAGCAGGCAGATTTATTATGGTGGAGCTGTGTTGCAGCTTGCTGTCACATGTTGATAATAAACAACAATTTTGCCATCACGTACCAAAACTTGAACACACAAGCCACCAATATTTTTGCTGGTGCTGGAACTTGTGCACGAGTCGCATTCATTTCTGACAACGTGCTCAAAAGACGTGTCAAAAGAACGCTGGGAACACATGGCAACCATGATTACATGCACATAAGCGTTCTATGCATGAAGTAGAAACAGGCCCGAACTGAATGCACCTTTGAAGAAGAGGAGCTAGATGGCTCAGCGGCAGACTGCTTTCAGGAGCGCTATAATACTCCTAATTAGCCTGTGAAAGCGCCTGATTTTAGAAGTTTTGAGGAGCTTTGTGCTATGTTTTTGGAAGCTGATAGAGTTTTTATTTTAGATATTTCTTATAAGACTGTATTTAACCCTGGACTGTGTTTTTTCTTACAGGGTAAGAGCCTTGTTATTTGTGTTTGGAATTTTGGAATTATACTACTACTAGCGACTAGGAACCCGATCGAATCGGACTACAAATTCTACATTTGTGAAATCCATACTTTATCTGCAAAGAATTATTTGTTTTTTTAAGTACTTGAAATGATTTTGTTTTCATGGCACTGATTTGTGCTTAAAATAGACCTTCCTGTTCAAACGGGGCTGCGAGACATGAACTCATGTCTTCAGCGCACCTCATTTTATTTTTTCCGGCAAGCAAATTTTCAAAACAAACCGTATTTTACGACTCTAATCAGAGCCGGAGTAATAATTATGTTGGCGTGGTCATTTTAGATCTGATATCGGCTAAACTTTGAACAATGACCGTTGTTAATACCCAGCCGTCATTACTCAGTTTGCCAATAGATGTCAGAAGGACGGATGCCAAAACCGAACTGCCCAAAGATAGATTTCAACGTACCAAGCAAATGGCGATAAGTTCTAAATTACTTACGGTTCCTGAGCTGTCGAAGGCTTTAAGTCAGTCGACGATGTTAGTCCTGGAAAGTACGCCCCACCAAACCAACGTTCCAAAAACCAACCGAACTTACTGTTATCTGCTCGAACCAACACCGACTTACTATACTCGGCCATCCAGCAGCGTCACTGAAGCATTCGAACATTCTTAGTCAATCATGCAATACTGTGTCCGCGTTTGCCATGTTATGTTCTAATTACAGAGGCAGAGTCCCATTAGAACATTAGAACATTAGAACATTCTAGACGAGAACAGGCCATTCAGCCCAACAAAGCTTGCCAGTCCTATCCACTTATTTCCTCCAAGAAAACATCAAGTCGAGTTTTGAAAGTCCCTAACGTCTTACTGTCTACCACACTACTTGGTAGCTTATTCCAAGTGTCTATCGTTCTTTGTGTAAAGAAAAACTTCCTAATGTTTGTGCGAAATTTACCCTTAACATCCATTGCATGGTTCTAACTTGTATTGAGTTGAGGTATTGACGCGAACACCATACATATGGAGTATTGACGTGAACACCATACTTACGGGGTATTGACACGAACACCATACATACAGATAGTATCAAATTATATATAAGGATGTGTATAGTGCCGATGGAGTATTTAATGGGAGTATTTTTGTTCATTGTGTGCACATCTGTACTTAAACTCTTTTAAAGAGGCTCATTAAATAAAACATTTCTTTTTATTTTAACATCTGCTTTTCTCTTTGCCAACCTTGGCCCCTGTTGGTCCCAATCTATTAGAAGGACACATGCTCTTACAGGTAGCTTGAGACAAAAGGATTCAACCAAATAAGAAATAGTAAAAATGTCCTTGTCATTGGGTGTGTTTACATACATACACACAACTAAGATAAAATGGAAAGCCCAGTTAAGGCAGAAACCTGGTTAAAAACCTCCATTTACATGCAAAACTACGCATTTGGAGTTCTCCTTTGGCAGAATGCTCTAACATCATTAAACTGCACAAAAGAGTTAAACATCATCAGCATCTGCTGTGATTCTGAAAAGAAGCATGAAGCCTATGATCATTTCCTGTTGTTTTATAAATACACAGTGTTTGCCTTCCCAATATGAGTGGCTGATGCTCCAAATACTATGATATCATTTTTACATTAACAGTTTACACACAATAGCTTCCCAACTGGAATGGATCAGTGGGTTAAAAAGAGTTTTATGTTGGATATTACGAGCATATCATCACTAATGGTGTGGTGTAAAGATTTGCTGGAGGTGCATACAGAAGTGCTGATGTCAATATTTTTCTTTTTTTCTCAAAGATACATCTCTACTCAGTATATATAACAACTAGCTGTACCCTGCAGCTACGCTCACATAGTAATGAAACAGGACAAACTTTAAAAATCAATAGACGTTGGCACTATATCTGATTGTGTTTAGCTCTAACGGGAGAGCGTTCCCCACGTGGGGAGAAAAGCACATAACTGTGATATCTCTAGCAATTAGAAGCTACCTTCTAAAACACATGGAGCTCTGATCTCTCTTTCAAAAACATCAAAAGATACTCCTTAACAATCTGTAGATGATAATGTCTGTTCAACAAACAGGTATCGCTAGCTAAGTGGAGGCAAGGTGCACTCCAACACGTGGTAAGGCGTAGACCAACTCGAACTGAGGCTGGCGAGTGAATGAGGAAGGCCACGCCACCTGCTCTCGGCCTACAGCCACTCTCTTGGATTTGCATAAATACATCGGTACCGCAAGCGAACTATGGTACTTAGCGTGATGACAGAAGTCACAAAATCATCTGGAAAGTTCAAGAAAATTATAGAAAACAACCAGATCTAAATCCATTAAGTAATTCTCTTGTGAAAAGTGGACAGACATACAGACAGAACGCGCTTGGACCACAAAATTTTTAAAACTGTTTCTTAGCAAGCACCTAAGGGTAACCTACATTCCCAAGTCCTTATGGTTCTGGAGATTTCGTGATGAGTGAGTCAGTGGTATTTGGCTTTTATATATATAGTTTATGACCAAATGAGCCTCTTAAACTATATGGCATCTAAGAATCAAGTAAATATGGTATATTTTAAGCGTACTATTAATAATTTTTAAATTATCTACTGATAAATCCAAACAACTCAAAATGATTCAATGCACTCATTCAAAATTTGAAATGTGTCACTAAACATGTCCTTATAATTTGATATTTAACAATAAAAAAAAGAAACTCAAATATAGTCCTAGTCCCAGTCTCTTGCGGTTAATTTACTGACCCTTGACACTTCATCATAATTTTACTTTTATGTAAACAAAATGTGGCCAACAGTTAAAATCCACTACCTGATCTACTAATCTTACCCAATGTAGTGATTTCTTGTGTGAAATGTCAGCTGGGCTCTCACACACGCATCATATTGTCCTTAACAAATTAAAGAAAAAAAAAAAAGCAACCCTGGCTTGCAGCACAAGCAGCCATATCATGCTGAGAGCTCCTGGGAGACCAAATTATGCCAGGCAATGTATATCTAATATAGTATCCGACTAATTATACGTGTTAAAAGAGAAAATTTGTAGGCACAGCTTAAAAATTACATGGGTCATTACAACAAATTGAAACTGAGATTTATCTGCTGCCATCAAGCACATAATTTGTTTTAGTTGGCAATCGCATACACCATATAATTAAATCTGGAAAAAAGTGCAAGCATCATATAATTGTAAAACATACCCATAACATCCATTGAAATGGACAATATGAAATGCAAATTGACCGTGCATTATACCATGTTGTGAAGGCTTTATGTGGCATTATCATTAGCCAGCCTAATGAAAATGATAAAGCCCTGTCATTTGTCATATGCTGTTGTGAACTTCAGCAAACGATCATCTGATCCAAAAAGGTCATAAAATTATGCAGAATACGAGCAACCTCTCCAAGCCATTAAAGAGCAAAATATTCTTTAATTATGTTCCATTTTGCTAGTGAGCCTTATTTTTGTTTGTTTTATGAATCACTATTAATTAAATGTTAAAAAAATGCTCAAAAATAATATTATTACCAAGGTTTTAATATATATTCTGTTTATAATGGAACACACGATAACGATCTTTAAATGTGCTTTTTGATAAATAAGAAAAAGCCAATTATTTCATTCATTAATGGATTAGTAGACCTGAATAATAAGCATTTGGAATTGCAGGGAGCTAGAGTCTGTCCTTGCAGTGTGAATCAGCTCTGGTTGGGGTGCTGGTCATTCATAGTGCACTCAAAACACATCCCTGATCACTTACATCAGACCAATGTAGAATAAATGTAATCAGTCAGACTAGCACATCTCTGGGATTTGTGAGGAAAAAACAGAGTACCCAGGAAAAATAACCCATGAAGACCCGACAGTATGTGCAAACCAGATCAACATTCAAACCCAGTTTCATTGAGCTCGAGCACAGCGCTGATAACCATGCTTACAAATGAATTTATCGAAAATGTATATTGTTTTATCTGATGGTTAAAATTAAAAAGTCCACTATTGGCCCTTTTGGGCATGGGGTGATCCCAAAGCATGATTCAAATTCAATGTAAAGAAATTCATTAATGATACAATTTTCATTTTTTTCATATTTCTATCATTTTAATATATTGTAAAGAAGAAACTGGAGAAAGACACGTCCAGTATCAATTTTAATATCAGTGTAATAGTTCTCAATGAATGAAAATGTAATAATTTCTTTTGGTTGACCCTTGACCTTTGAATAAACCTCTTTGAGTATTTCACACCAGCTGTAGCCAGGAATGTACACTTTGCATGGAGCACGATTACTGACATTTCTTTAAGTTTAGTACAGTTCAATACACAGTTTCTTAAACATACTGCTAATGCTCATGAACAAAAAACAAATATTAAAAGAAACTGTTAACAGCACCACATGAAAAACAAATTCAACTAGGCTAATTTTGTTTTTGAAATAAGCTTTGCTTCCTGTATGTTTAGGAATAAATTAAATGGTTTCACTAATACTGTGGTTTGTTGGTTGAACGGACTGTTGCCTGTTTCTCACTTTAGAATGTTCCTATAACATTGTGTTAATTCTCGTCTCGATTCACTCCATTCAACCACACAAATGGACAGTTTTTGGAAGTGTAATTTTGTTTATTTAGATTCGCTTTCACTAGCTCATCATATGTTATATATATCAAAAGTTTTAGACTCAAAAACACTGAAAGCATGTATCACATGGTGTCTAGTATTCAACTTTTGGCACCCATTCTAATAACTGATAAGATAAATGTAATTTTTAAGTGGAAGCTTTCCTAAAGAGTATATGAAGAAAGAGATGATGCTTTGCAGAACCAATTATCTCTACTTTCCCTAGAAGAAAAATGTTAAGTAAATAGAACCCAGTATTACTGAAAGCGCTGACAGAAAATTAAGTAGAATCATTTTTCAGAAATTGTACAACCTTTTACTTCGTTCCTATTTCTGAAAGTTTTAAATGGCAGTCAGCCATTTCAGAATGTAAAAGAGAACGCAAGTGTTTTCTCAGTAACATAAACTCAGAGAGAAATTTGCTTAAGTTGTGGTATGTTTAACATGAATTTCTCTAAAATATTCCCAAGTTCAATATTAAAAAAAGCTGAACATTTGCAGATACTCTGTGTTGTCTAATAAATGATAATTGACTAGAAAAATCTATGCATTTATTTTTTCCATTTTCACTTGATGAAAGATGTGGATTAGTAACATGAATTTCTCTACTTTCCAAATGCTGAAAATATAGTGGGAACCACATAGAGCTCTATGGTATATTTTTATTTCACCTGATTGCGTAATCAATCACAAAGTATTCTAGAAGACTCTCCTTATACTTTACGATAATACTTCAGAAGTAACATTAAGTTGCAGATTCAATCCGAGTCCTTTGGTATTTAAAAATGTGAATGTTGTATCTGACTACAATTGTGTTTGCAGGTTTTCTAGATATTCTGTTTAATCAAGTTAGAAATTTCAGCTCTGCTCTGCAAATTTACCTGCACTCTCCCGACCCAGTAGATAAGATGAGGATGTTGTGTAAACTGCAGGCTATCACAAGCAAAGTCTTACACTTTTTGCATTGTATCCTGGTTAACCCAGAAGGACCTTCAGCACACGGGAAATTGTACTGTAGTCAGTTTCTTTCAGCTGCATCATGCAGCAGAAAAAGACAAAAATATATTCCTGTTTTTTTTTTTTTTATTTCAGCATAAATTTGAGTTTTCAGGGTGTGTCTTTCATAAGAAACCAAAATATTCTCTACTCAACATGTCCTGAACAGTAACCAATATAATGATGAGATAATGATAATTACAAATAAATGTATTGTTTTTTTTTAAAGAATTTATAACTAACAGGTGTCTCTTTAGAGATAAATGTATGTGTCAAAGACTTTTAACATATTAACTGTTTCAGGTCTTTTACATAACAGTAAATTCATAGATATGACATTAAGATATACCATTTACCTCTGTGCTGATTGACATATATTAAAGTGATTAGAATATGTCATGTAAATGAACCTACTGTACTTTAGATCCTTGTTTTGTCATTTTAGTCATTTGAACTGGTAGAGTGTACTGAATCAGTTCTTTCAAGCTTCTCATAAAAAAGACATACATTTTTGGATTAATTTATAGCAGCGGCTCAAGACTCTTCTTTAGTTACAAATTACTTTTCCTAAGACATACTTAATGACATATCCTCTGGTCAGACTATGTTTTCCGCTATGTGGATACATCATGTATAATGTATATTGTTTTACTGTTTAAACTTGTATATAGTTTTTATATGTTAATATGCATGAGCTAATGTAACACTACAATATTCCCTGGGACTGATCTATCTATCTATCTATCTATCTATCTATCTATCTATCTATCTATC
>JANRMT010062807.1:52148207-52170914 GCA_026402145.1 Polypterus bichir lapradei
ATCTATCTATCTATCTATCTATCTATCTATCTATCTATCTATCTATCTATAGCTGACCGGTCCAACAAACAGAAAAGTATTTATCCACCTATGACTTCAGACCAAAACCACAGCAACAAACAAATCAGATTTTCAGTTTAGCATTTTTTCAGAAAACCAACTATTTATATTTTACAATGGTTGTGAGAAGATAGAGATAACGGTCAAGACGAAGAAGTTCATAATTCTCCATCAACAAGTTTCCAATATGCAGCCCTCAGCTACTTTAGCCTGAGTCCATAGGCTTATACGGACAGATATGAAGTGATCTAAACTCTTTGATAGTGACCTGCTGAAGAAAGCTGTGAACAAAGCCAACTCTCACTTAAAACCTGCCAAAGAGCTGGGAAAAATATTGTATCAACAGCCGTCCCTGAGGAGTATTCACCATATTAAGTTGGAGGACTGTGAAAGTGAGCACCATTCCTGGCCTTTGGTGTGAGCTAAAAGCACTATATAACACACACACTTTCACATCTCTTTGGGGATTTTAACACACTTTTTCCATTTCATAAAGACTGTGCCTCAGCTTTGTTGGTATACACTAACTGTTCCATTTTTTAAATATATGACAACTTTTTCTTTCTCTAAGCCTTAACATTTACTTTTAATCTAGCAGTTGTACATGTTTTACATGATACACAGTGCCATGATTAAAAAAAAAAGAATGTGTGTCAGAGTTTGTGAAGAACAATAAAGTTGATTCAATTGGTAACAACGTGGTTCACTAACATAAATGAGGCATACAGAACCAAACTTACATGTAAACATTTTAATGGCCCTCATCTTTAGGTCTAATGCTGCTTCTCTTTCTTTCTATTGTATGTCTAAAACCTATCAACATGGTAGTGAAAACTGCCTAGAATTGAAAAAGAAAGATGAAATTTTAAATTTGTGCCCGTTTAATAATCGCACCGTGCCCCGCCCATGCGCACGGCATCTTGGTCGCACATACACTCGCTGGGAACACAGTGAATGGCCTATCCGCGGCAGCGCATAATAAGCAAATAAAGCACACACACTGGAAGCTGGGCACACAGTGAATGGCCTTGCCGCGGCAGTGCATGATCCTCTTTAATAAAAGCCCTGTGTGCGACCAGGTGTCCGTGTGTGTGTCTTCTGGTGAAGTGCGCATGTGCGGGGCCGCAACGCACATCGCACCGTGCACCGCCCATGTGCACGGCACCTTGGTCGCACACACACTGAAAGCATGGCACACAGTGAATGGCCTTGCCGCGGCAGCGCATGATAAGCAAATAAAAGACATAATTGCTGGGAGAGTGCTGATTAGGTAGTCGCGGCTGTGCACATAAAATCCGTTGCTGGGGAGACGCCACACATAGAATAGTCAGCTACACGCCAGCACAGATTAAAATACTTGCTGGGGAACTGCACAGTACTTGCTGGGGAGACGACACAGTCACGATTATCAACTGCACTCTACACATTACATCAGTTGCTGGGGACACTCTGCTGATTGCCCACTGTTGTGACAGAAAATTAAAGTCATATTACGGACATCAAAGCCAGTATTACTGTCAGAGTAAATTGCAGGCATTTTACGGAAATACAAACCAGTATTACTGCGAGAGAAAATTAAAGACACACAATACAGGGACGCATATTACAGCCACATACAAGCCAGTATTACTGTAAGAGAAAATATTACGGACGTATCTACTAACAACATGCCACCCAAAAAAAAAAAAGGGCACGTCAAGTAGGACAAAAGACACAGACAATCAAATCCTATATAAGTAACATCTCCTGGAAGAACGGTCAGCTCAACAAGTAAACATCAACAAAAGAAAGGCTGAAAGACAAAAAAAAAAAAATACGAACAAATAGATCGATTGAAGAAAAAGAAAATGAGCGTCAGAAAAACGCTAAAAGAGAGAGACTCAGAAGAGCGAACTTTAGAAAAAGTTGGCATTTACTTGCCAGAACCAGTATTCAGCCACGGTCAGTTATATGTTGCATTATCAAGAGTTAGAAGTTATCCAGATGTTGTTGTCAAGGTTGTAGATGGTCCTGAACAAGGCAAACTCTTGCCAAACTCAGACAGAATATTTACAAGAAATGTAAATTTCATGAGGTAAAAAAATAGAAAAATTTTTCCTAAATATCTTCTTCAGATATTGTGTATTCCAGATTGTTACAAAGGTTTACACTAAGGCAATATTAATTATACTTACTGTATTGTCATACGTTTCTATTTTATTTTTATTATTATTTTACTTTAGGCTTCTTGCAAAAATATTTTTGACAAAAAAAAAAATAAGACAAGAAACAGAATGAGGTCAAAGTCCTTGCCATTTAATATAGAATGGTCCTACTAATGTTTATGCACTACTGTTCTAGCGCCCGTTGTTGTAACGGGCTTAATGTCTAGTTTATATATAACAAAATAATTAAGTACTGCCCTTTACTATTATACAAGATATAATACTAGCCACATTACCGGTCAGGTAATAGAATAAATAAAAAAAAATATTTGATATCTAATTACCTATATGTACCTTCCGTGCCTTTCCTCTGTATCATCTCTTGACTGGCGCTTCCTCTCTTGAGCGCATTCCCATAAAAAGCCTGTTTCACAGACTCTGTAATTTTAAGGAGCCATGCTTACTTCTTGTCTGATTTTATACTTCCTGTCTTTGAAGACGACTCTCAGTGTACCTCCTATACCTTTTCTCCTCCTTGTGTGTCTCACACTCATACTTCCTCTTTTGATTGTGTCACCAAAGTCATACTGACCAGTCAGATTGCTTTGAGACACTGCACACACACAGAGACCTTAGCATTTTATTATTTAGTAAATATGTATGTACATGTGACTTTAAAGTTTGCAATGGGTGTTTGTGACTCTTTATAATTGTCTTACAAATTGGTCCAAACTCTAAACAGGAGATGCATCAAAAAGGTTTTCTTTAAATTATCTCAAAGGAAATTAAATACAATAATATCTTTTTCGAAATGTGTGACTTGAAAGTCTTTTAAACTTTGAATCCCATATTTTGGCTACAATTAAAATATTATTCAGAAGGTCTTCTCAGAAGAGAAAACTTGAGTAAAGCTCAACAAGGTCTGCTTTCCAAATTGATTCTGCCAGACGTATTCTCTTGACAGTGGGAATCTCATTGATCCATTTATGTGTGTGTGGGTTTCTTAATTAGATGAGAAACACTTGAAAGGCATAGTTACTTCGGCCATTTGCCCAAACTTTTTTAAATTTCTTCAATTTGATGTTCACATCAAGGTTATTATAGTTAACGAAAACTAAAATCAAAACTGAAACTATTATTAAAACATTTTCGTAAACTGAAATAAAATAATTAACAAAACCAAAATTAAAAACTAAAACTAAACTAAACTATTAAAGTAGCTGGAAAGACTAACTGAAATAAAATAATAATTTACTAAAATATTTTTAGTTTTAGTTTTTAAATGAATATTCTTGCCATTAGTTTTTAACCCTTTTAAGTTTTAACTCTAAAACAGAAAGTCATTGACCACGAGCCACCCACATGTATTTATCCAATGAACAGTGGCTGTTGATGGAGGGCGGGCGTTCACACAGCATTTGCAGTGACATGGCGCGTAAAGCGTGTGAAATAGAAAGCGATTTATGTGCCGCCTTTCTTTGTGCTTGTTGTATATCAAGATGTAATTCAAACAGCTGAAATCAGAATGTGCTGGTCAACAAAACATTTACTATATGGACAGAAATATCACGAGTGAGTAACGTTTTAGTTTATTTATCAGGTGACTGCTTTTTGTTGACAGCAATTCACCTGCCGCTTCACATAGGAGAGATCGGTTTTACTTTCTCATATACGAAATATAGAGAAAGTATTTTAATCATGAAAAAGTTCAACCTCGATATTTTGAAGAATCTTGACGTTATAGACCTCCCAGAGTCCAAAAATACAGTTTTTTGGAATTGTGTGTGTGCGTGTATGTGTGCGTGTGTCTGTGTGTGTGTAAACACGATAACTCAAATATGCAACTAGATGGATGAAATTCGACATGTGGGTGTTACACCACAATTGTAGATTTGTATTAACTTTTGGGTCAAATCCATCACCCGAAAGTGGTACTTTACCTGAACACTCAAAAAGTGGTACTTTTTTTTATTCATGCAGCTGCCGAGTCCGATTTATTCAACTTTACTTTTATAATAGTTGTTCAATATATTATTCGATTCGATTAGTTGTTGATGGTTCCTTAATGTACATAATATAAAAATATAATCATTGTCTTGCGGTTTACTCCTTAAATATCCATCCACATATCTGAGTAAACAAGAAAGTCTAGGGGAGAACGGCACTGATCAAGAGACTGACTAGGTCATTATACAAGATCAGCATATTGTTGCTGACCAATCACTTTTATTTTAAAAACATTGTTTAACAATGAAGCGACACAAACAAAGGTAGGTAGGCATGAGAGTCTGCCAAGTGATGAAAAACTAAACATACTAATGGGTTTTTGTATCTTTTTAGTTCATATTCACAACTCAATATACCTGATATTGCTACATGCTTGTTTTTCTTTGTTTCCCTCAATACAGCTAGGTGGGGTCTGCGCACTGATTCAAGTCTAAGAGCCCTGTTCTTCCAAAGCCCCTGTGATTTTCATGAGAAAATATTTTAAAAATTATAAAATTGTGTAGAATTGTTCATATTCAGTATCTAGTTTTGATTATGCTTGTTTTTATCAGACAAAAACAAAACCAGATAGTAAACCATGTAGTGTAGTTAGCTTCCACTAACATTAAACTCGTATCCAGATCTGTTAAGTGTATAGTTCTGTCTGATTGTGACAAAAAACTAAACTCTGTAGGAGCTCCATGCCATAATTACTAAAACTGTAATTAAATTAAATGTAATTAATCTGATTTTTTTTCCATGGGTTTTTTATGGTACAGTATATTTACATTTACAAGGTGACTTACAACATTTATGATACAACTGGTTACATTTCTTTTGGTTTTCCAATCAGAGCACAAGCAGGTCAAGTGAACTCCTCAGGGTCACAAATGTCTGAAAAAAAAATATTACCAGAAAGTGGCGCTTCTTTGATTGTTTTGATTTACAAGATAATCAACCAAACATTTTCGGTCGGAAGCGGCTCATGGAAGAGAAGCATTGGCCATCTCATTATTTTTGCTGGTCTGAAAGAGAATATGTTGATGTTTTAGCCTGTGACAACATGGAACATGTCTTGTAATTATCATTCTTTGAAGAAAGTCACTTTCTGCCACCTTATGTATTTGTAAAATTAACCAAAGAAAATTCAGTTCCAAAAATCCTTTGAGAGTTTAAGTTTATCAAGTTATTGAAATTAGAAATGAATAGCAGAAGCAGGAATAAAAAAGAATTGTAGTAGTGGTCTCTTTGGTCGACCTCTCCCATTTTATGTGTATTCTGCAGGTGGGTGCTATCCTACCACCATGAGAACATGGATGACTTGGGGGAGATTAACTGTCATTGCAATGTTCTACTTATGTGATTCATTTGGCCAGCTTTATAGGTTTATAGGGTCATTATTGTCATGTGTACAATGCACAGTGAAATTTATACTTGTGGTAATCACCTTCAACACAGAAGTAACTTAAACAGTTTTTGGGCTTCTTTTCCATAGTGACAACTAGCCTTGGTTCAAAAGGTCATTTGACAGCTATTATGTGGTTACAAGTGATGAGTGTACCCCATTGAATTTGCTTTGTATTAAGTCCAGCAAAATTACAGAAATGTTGTGGAATTTTTAATCTAATATAATTTTTAATCTAATATATACTCTTTTACAATTTAATACAAGTATATGCTTATATGAAGCCATAACAGAATGAATTATTAAACATAAGGTAATGGACTGAAGATAACTCAAGGGTTAACTAAATGTAACTTAAGGCTTAAGCACATGATGTCTGCTTCATCTTAGAAAAACCACCAACTTCATTTTCCAAGGTTAGAATGAGGTAATTGAGTAACAAACACCCGTTTAGAAAGTGAGGATAAAGTAATGGGAAAGCCCAAATATCCCTCCTATGATGCAGTGCTAAGATCAATGGGAGAATCTGCAGAATACCCCCATCAACAAGGTGACATTCAGACTAATGGGGGAATTGACAGAACTCTGGAATTACTTGTGGTTTTATTTGATTGATTGATTTTGATTTGATTTGATACAAGTTATAAAGGTTTGCATATTATGAGTCAGATGATGGTCTGTATTAGATGAGGCAATGGAAACAGAAAAGTATAAAAGAGGATGAAATGTTTAATTGACGGCTCACTCTATGGGCCGACACATTTTTGCATACTCTGTGTAAATAAAAAAAAAGGTCTGCATTGTCACCTGGGCTTGGTGACAGCCTTCTTTGGAGACAGAGAAAAGTTTTTTCCACAACAATGTCAGAGAACTTTGCAAACTCAGCAAAATCCTTTGAAATGTATTAATGAGGAAGGAGACACTGAAATAGTGATTAGAGTGAATTTAGGGTGGTGCAGTGGTCTTTTAAATTCTCCTGATAGCTGTCAACTATGCTGGACCAATTATTCTGGCCAAAAATGTGACCCAAGCTGTGAGGCAGCAGTGTTAACCACCATGCCTCCATGAGACCCAATGAAGAGAATTAAGTAAACAGTAAAAATTCTTTCAGACTGTTACAGACAGGTTCGATAGCAGACACTCAGCTCTCTCAATCCGAAAAGTGTTTTTTTGTTGTTTTACCCTAATGCTTTTGCTCATTTACTGCTGCTGCTACTAAATGCAACAATAAAGCACATGGAGGCTTTACTCCTTCCTGCTTGATCAAGTGCACAGCACTCTTGGTAGTACTACTAAAAGGATAAGCTCACAAATACACAGACCACTTCTAGTTTCCTTCTGCAGGTGCATTTTGTGTTTAAATTTATTTGCAAGTTTTCTGCTATTTTTTTAGCCCACTGCTAGGATCACCATTATATATAGTACTTTGGGTTTCGGGTGTCTGTCTCCTCCAACATTGACCACTACTGCTCTGTGATATCACGCAGGCCTCAAAAAAGCATCATGGGGTGCTGGGAAAAAATCTTTGTCTAAGCTGGTCACAGTGAATTTCTACAAAGTATTCAGTGAACGAGGTCACTGGTGAACAGAGCATATTCACTGCAAATAACACTTTGGAAAATTTTGTTAGTCTACACTAATGGTTACTAGCAGTTGCATATGTTCTGTTTAAATGGATTAGAAAAATTAGTTCATAGTTACAAGTCCGTTTTAGTCAACGCTGAATACGTCACGTGATACTGAGGAGTAATCTCACAAATGCGAGAAAGACAATTTGTCTCATAGAAGTATTATGATTTATTTCATTCATGGAATTTTTTTAAGAAACTATAAAGACAATAAAGAATAAGACAACATTTTTGCTGGTTTATTGTTATTTTTTAATTGAAGCATGGGAGGGTTAAGCAATTTAATCAGTCACATAGTGAGACAGAAGTGGGGGCCAGGTCGGCAGTCTTTTGATTTAATGTCCAATGCTGTATTCACTAGGCCACACAAAACAACAGTATTAATATAAAGTTGATGTACGATGCCTTTTGAATTAAGACAGAAAAGGAGGGGCACATATGGAATACTGCCTGGGTAATCTGTTGGGTGTGTTTGTATGTAATCCCTGGGCTTGTGGCAGTGTGACATCATTACATTCCATGGAAAGAATATCACCAGATTCTGCAAAAGTTCTAAAGGTCAGAATGGTTTCTTCTACACTGAAAAATTTGTCATGCTTCCAGAACAATCAGCAATGTAGCCATGAAAATACATCAAAGTATAAGTGCATTATTTGAATTATTTCTTTAGGACACAACTCTTTATTTTAATTATAAAAGATAATAAACACAATAAATGTTTTTTTGAGTGAATTATTGAAAATGAACAAGGAATATGAAATACTGGCATACATTAAAACAATACATTTGTGTACTTTCTTTATATGCCCAATACCCATTTATTCAAAATAAAATAATAATTTGAAAAAGGTAAACGTAGATGTGAGAATAGTCTTAGGGAGGAGGGGGCAGATTTTGGGCTTGAACCCCCTGAAAATGGTCCATGATAGTTTACTAATCACACTAATTATGACTCATGTACTTTCTCATCCCTCCTGTAATTAATTCCTACACCCTAGAATGTCAGCATAAACAAGCATCTGTTTGATGGTATATGATCAAATGTGCCTCCTGTGATCTTGTAGTTGCTTAAGCAGGTTCAGAAAATTGATGGAAGAAATGATAAACTGACATAACTGACAAGAAAACACATTTGAAAGTAAAAGGCAGATGTAGCTCCTGTCTCTCTCTCTCACCCAGTGCACACCTTAGTTGCAGCACCACAACTATATTCCACCCATAAACACTGCAAATCCTGCCAACTACACCAAGTGTTTTGTCATGGAATCACACCAAGATCTGTCGCAGTTCAGGCATTTGCACTGTGTTAGCTGCCAGTGACCAGCTTCAAACTAGAAATGCCTGGATTTGAAAGGCTCTCAGTAGCAGCTCCTTTACAGGAGAATGTAATAGGAGAATTAAAAAGCTCACATGCCTAGGGACTGCCTCTAAAGACTGTAAACAGACTGCTTCACTTGTGACCTCAGTGCCCACCTTCTGCACAGCAACACCACTACAGTATGCAAAAGCAAGAATACAAATTCGAGTGAAAATATCACATTTTTTGAATTAATATACTGAGAATTGAAATCCTAAAGGTATTTCCCAACTCCAGAATACTGACTAACATCACAGTTTTATTTTAATTCAATTCATTTTTGCATTGTGTTCTTCTCTGAGTACAAGATCAGAGTGCTTATGTATATTTACAGATAGAGTGGATTGACACAAAACTGTAAAAGCACACAGCATGTATATTCATACGTACATAAACAACTTATATGAACCATTAAAACAACAATACATAGACTGTTATGAGACTTTACAAGGAATTGCAGCCAATTAAACATTTTAGATCGTATGTCAGGTGTTACTGGTGTAGCCAAATGACTACACGCTAATGTTAAATGAATGAAACAGTGAAAATTTCATTTACTTTGTCTGACTTTCATCAAGTCATAACTTAATTCACATTATTTTGGGGAAGGCTTTTGTTGCATATGATTATGTGAGCTGTCCTACGGGTCTCATGACTTCCTTTTAGTGAGAAATAACACCTATTTAGCAATTGAATACATTGTGTTGTCATGTGTCTGAATGTCGCGTTCTTTTAAAAATTAGCCAGTTTCGAGCAATTTGACAATAATGCTGTAATCGTGCTTGTGCAATTTATATTCTCAAACTGCTTTTAGCTACTGTAACCACTTTATATGCCAGAATCAGTGTACCAGATCCTCTTATTTGTATCTATTAAATCTTCCTTGTTTTGTTAATGCTAAATGGTAATAATGTTTTGATTTTGTTATAAAGTTATTTGACAAAAATACTGGAAATGTAAGACAGAAAAAATAAAAACAATATCAAGTACTTTAGGAACTCCACATTTTCAACTTATTTATCAATACTGTAAGCACACTAATCTTACAACGATAAACATATGCTATTTTATTTATTTATTTTTTTTGGAATTAGTCATTTTCATCTGTTCATCCTTCTATCCATTTTTTAAAGGTGTTGTTTCCATCACGAACCAGCATTGGTTGTGCAGCTGGAACCAACCATAGATGAGACATCAATTTGTTGTGGGGAAAATTCACATATACACCATACCCACACTTACAGCAGGCCAACATAGGCATTCTTTTTAACGTAACATTCATGGCTTTGGAATGTGGGAAAAAATTATACAAACCATTGCACAACCATTAAGGATCTGAGGAACGTTAATCACAACCAAAGTGATGTATATATGTTAATGGTTGGGTGTGTATTCCAAAATGTTTATAGGTTTTATTGGTTTGTTATTATCATATGTTAAGAGTGCAGTGAAATTCTTACTTGCATGTGCTATTGAATTTGCAACACAACACACACACTATGATTAATGAACATAACTGCCTTACCTTAAAACTTGTCTTCCTTAACTGAAACATCTGTTGTGTACCAAGACAGAAAAAAGTCATGAACAGAGTGGAATAAATATACTGTAAGAACGTGGGCAGCTTTGATGAATGAAAGGAGGCTGTTTAGTGTGTCAAGTCTGTTTGGTTAGCTAATAGTTACGTTACCCCAGTATCTCATCCAGATAGTTTTAAAGGTCATCAAGGTTTCTTTTTCAATAACATTTTAATGAAAAGCGTGAACAGGGAAAGGCTCTATATAAATAACATTTATTATTATTATTTTTATTATTATTCAATACCATTACTAAACACAACCATTTGTGTAAAGATGTGCTTATTCTTATTCTCTCTTGAGTGTACTTCACCTTAAGATGATTCACTATTTAACTCAAACAATTCTACTCCATCAACCTTAAAACTGGATTTAGTCCTCATAAAGCTTTCTTTCGTGCCTAAAGAGGTTTAATTCTGTTGACTTACAGAAGATACTTTAGGTGATCTTGCAAAATGGGAGACCTATAGAGGACAGTAAAAATAATTCAGAACAGAAGCCCCGAGGCCACGATTTATTTAGAAAAGCGGAAACAGCAAAGAATTTGCTCTAAGTGTCAAGAGCAAAACTAGAAACCCAAGGGAAAAGGAATCTAGGAAAAAAGTGCTGCCAGAGGGCACAGAAACCATGATGTATCCAAAACTTTAAACGAACAGCCAGAATCACATGGATGACTACTGGGATGCCCTAAAAGAAGAGAAAAAATAGTAGTTTCCTATAAAAAATAATAACCTCAGAAATTGCTAAATTAGGCACACAGGGGAGTGTGTTTATTACTTTGTTTCTGTTCGTTGTTTCCTAATTAGTTAGATGTCCTTTGTTCTGAATAATGAAAAGCTCTTCCCTTGGTGGTGTTGTTGCAATATCCATGTATTGTAAGAACGCATTGATTCCTGTGTTCAGAACTGTAGCTTGACAGCTGTTCCTTTTAACTTTCCTTCTTTTGATTCTACTGAAATACTTGTATATCATGACTAATTGCATTTTTAGTTCCCTTCTGTTTTTCAAGTTACTTTTCTAGTAATATGCTTTCAAACCTCAACAGCTGAGATGACCTCCACATGGAAGACTGTCTGTGATCCCAATTTGGACCAACCACTAACATCCACCAAATTTGGTCCCCGCAGACATTCGTAATAATGGTATTTTTGATCTTGCAAATGGCAAAGGTACCCCAGTGTGACCGATTCACAAGAAATCATTTTCCCAGTATTCCTTGCAGCATCAAATTGGGATTTTCATTTAGGAGCACAAACTATTTTTATGTTTCTTGTGTCCTGTTTATTCTACATAGAAAACATTTTACATTGTTAATCTTGTTATTGCCCAGCATGTAATGGTCAAATGCTTTAATAATCAATAGTATTACCAAATTAACTTGAAAATTGTCTCCACGTGTAAAGTATAAAAGATATTTCTTGATGGTATACAGTATGAAAATTTTGTCATAGTAACAGAGCAGGTACTGTCTACTCACTGCACTTGAACTATTGTACAGATTCTGACTAGGCTCCCATATATATACTGTATCGTTTCCATGTTCTTTTCCAGTTCATGTGGCTTTCCTCAGTGGACTTCTGTTTCCTCCAATAGTCCCAAGTCTCTTTGTACAGTGGATTGACAACTGTGAACTTGCACAGTATTGGTACATGTACAGTAGTTTTATATGAATGTATCCATCGATGTCAAGTGGGTGGCACCTGTCTTTTGCTCATTGCTGTTGGAACAGACTGAATGTTCACAATCTTGTAAATAGAAAAACTGATTCATCTTTTTAGCTAACATATATTTGCAAATATCCAAAATGTTCACATGTCATGTTTGTATGTATTTCTTTATGATAAAATTGCAAATTTAATCAGTTTTTCTTGTTATGGTGGTTATTTTGGGATACTGAATTAATGTCTGTTATTAGGTCTTCTGAATTCTTTCCTTTTAAGGTATTAACTTTTTAAAATTTCCCTGTGACACCATCTTGGAATTTTTGTGTGTTGCTATTTTTTGTATATGTTGCTAAGGAGTTTCTGCAGAGTGACAATCAGGTCATGCTCAGCATTTTGCCCTAGGTCAAGGGGTATAAATTATCCTGTTTGCAAATACAAATCAAAGAAAATGTACGTGCATTTAAAAATTTTGGTTTGCAATGAGTGCTTCTGTTTTTTTTTAAATATAAGTTAGGAGTTACATTTTGAACACTGATCAGTCTTTCCAGTTATAATCTCTTTTTATGGCTCTTGATTCCATTCTTTCTTCTGGTCCCTTTGTTTTTTGCATGTGTAGTGCACAGTTTTCATAGGCACAACCATATGCTGCCAGATTTTACCATGATGTAAAATATCTAATGTCATGAACAACAGTATATCTGTTCGTCCATTATTAAATCCATTTAATCCAGTCTAGGATTGCAGGATCTAGAACCTATCTAGGCAAAAGTGAAAACCAGTTGTGGACTGGGAACCAGGTCATACTCATTGACACTTATAAAGGGTCAATTTAGAGTCCTTAATCAACAATGTATGGATTTTTGGGATGCGGAAAGTAAACCTACACATATACAAAGAGAAAACATGCATGCTCATTCTAGATAGTGGCCAAACCAAGTTTGAAACCCTGGATCTCCAGAGCTGTAAGGCAGCAGCACTAAGCTCTACCACGCCATTAAATGGGTATTCTGTTTGAATATTTGAAATAAAATTTTCACACTAAAAAAAGTTTCAGCATTATTACAAAATATTATACAGCAGATAATCCTTTTTACTCTATGGACCTACACTCAAGCAAGAATAATAACAAAGCCAAAGGTCATATGTGTGGTATTCACACATTATCGTGTATTTTAAACTTTTTGTAAGAATTGGTTTATGTTACCATTATTCCCATAGCTTATGTTAGGGCATAAAGTTGCAAATGAGCAAACATGGCTCCTGTCGAAGTCTGTGATCAGATCTCGTAGGACTGGCTGTTTTTTCCGACTTCATGCAAAGGCTGGATATTAAATGGATTGGCGCAACTGGGAAATGTGAATGCTAAGCTTTCATGACCACAAGAATGAACTACACTCACTGCATAAAGGACACTATTATGCAGAAATAATTTTTAAATTACATATTAATATTCTTTCAGTTTTTTTTTTCTCACAACTTTCTTTTTTCAAAAGGTGTACAGATAAGCATTTTCATGAAATCAACGTTTTACTTTTCTGAATAACTAATCTTAATTTAATGGCACAGGATTCATTGTGAACACCTTATAGTACCTAAAGGATGAGGAAGAGGAGGTTAGGAGCATTCGCTGATACAGCACTTAGCCGCATCCACCACATGACAAACCAACTCAGGATCCCAGATTAGGACCAGAAAGACTTCAAATATTTGAATAAGACATATAGTGCAAATACTTGGACACATGCTTAGCCAGAGTTCACATTGGAACTTATGACATTCTAACTTTAACCTACAAACTTGAACCCACGTGTCACACTATGGCTATAAAGAAAAGGGTTCAGTGTGATCTTTTCATTCAAAAATGTATTTTTATTTATTATAATGATTCCACGCAAAAAAAAAAAATAGCTTTACCATGAGCTAAATTTAAACTATAAAGACATCAATATTAACAGCTTATTTCAAAGCTCTACATCTCTTTATAGATCTGCTGTTAAAAATGTGTTTGGGGAAATTAATATATATGGTTAATGGATATTTCTGTAGCTGTGGACCTCTTCAAGATCATTAATTGTATTGTTCAGAACGCTCCTCTGTAACAGAAACAATTTATCATAATCATTAGTGAACCAACTCCCATGTGTTACTTATTTTCCTCCATTCCACTTTATTGAGAAACCACAGATGCAATACATTCTGGAGATAAAACAGATACAGCATATAATTTGATTGCACAGCACTTGAGCGTTAAATTGCATGTGTTATAATTAGTGCTTGGAAAAGACTGATTTTTCACATTCAAAAGTTTGTCATAATGTAAAAGAAATATTTGGACAGTCAGTCATCCTTTAATTAATTGAAAAAAGAATGATTAAATGTACACTATTCATAAATGCACCATTAAAATAAGAATCAAGAAAAATGAAATTGCATAATTTCCCTCCTCTCCACAAAGTGCACACTTTTCTCAAGCAGCTGCAGATTTTATTAGTGCTGTCATTTTACACATATTTGATTAACTTACATGAGTATATCAGAGAAAAATACACACATAGCAGCAAATGGCTTAACACAGAATAGTGTGAAAAAGTATTTGTCCCCATTAGTTTGTCACAATGAATTTTGCAAGATATTTCATGGTTGTTAGTAGCACATAGTGGAAAACCAGATTGGAACATTTGCACCAGAGACTGGTTAATCATCCATTTCATCTCAGTTAAAATAAAATCAGTTTAAATAAGGGGATGAATAGTGTTATTTTTTTTTTCAAACAGTCATCTCTTATATACAGTATATTTCATTTCTGGTTCGTCCTGCTTCCACCTCAAAACCGGTCCCGCCCACACACAGCCGACACGGCATTTCTCGATTCCTATTCATCCTCTTCCAGACCCCTCCCCATGCTGACAGTGGCTCCTCTTCAAAACCGGTCCCGCCCACATGCAGCCGAAACGGCATATCTCGCCAAGCTTCTGAAGTGCGCTTACAAAATAAAGCAAACTCTGCATGCAGTGAAAATTTACTTCTCCAGCTAGATTCCATGCTCAGAACCATCAAACCCTTCACTAAATCATACAAACACATGCATGAAATCGCTCAGTCCAATCCAGCAGCATCTGTACAAATGCTTTTCGAGGAAAACCCTAGGCAGGATTTACGACGATACAATGCCCCGACATGTCACACCAATGTTGCACTTTTATTCCCTTATGGAGACATTGGCTGGCACAAAGATTTACAACATGTTCCTGATAAAAGAACCGCCAAGCAAATAAGGCTTACTCAATGCCAGTTTTATGCGTACAGATTAGCAATGAAGAATACATTTAGTATTTTGCACTCCAGCGGCGAACTATTCCAACAGTACGTCGTAAATGCGTATGTTAAAACAGAGGGCGCGCTTCTCAGCTATCTCAGATTAGATCAACAAGATTTGCGCGTGGAACAATACAAAGGACTGTCAAATGCACTGCAAGCAAACGCTGAAAATAACAACGTACGCGTAGGCAAAATGATCATATTACTGCCCACATTTCCAGGAAGTCCAAGATACATGCAACAAAACTAGCAGGATGCCATGGCCATAGTACGTAAATTCGGACAACGTGATTTATTTATCACTTTCACATGTAATCCTGCTTGGCCGGAAATTCTAAATGCACTGTCGGATACTCAAAGACCGGAGCACAGACCTGATATTGTAGTATGAGTCTTTTGGATTAAGCTGCAGAAATTATTTAGAGACATTCTACAACAACATCTTTTTGAGGTTGTCATTGATTATATTTACATAATCGAATTTCAGAAGCGCGGCCTTCCTCATACCCACATGTTGTTTACTCTTCACAATAATTCTAACAACCAGTCTTCAGCCAGGGTCAGTTGTACGTGGCTTTTTCTAGGGTTAGATCTTTCGACTCATTATCTGTCGTCACCACCAAAACACCTATTCACAACTGCGTCTTTCAAGAAGTATTTATTTCTTCTTGATTTCTGAATTCCTTTCTCACCGTTTTCCATTCCTATTCTTACACCGCCGTATGCTACGGTGGGCTTCGGCTAGTTTCATATATTTTGCTTTATTATGTCTGTTTATGTATATACGAATATTTATTTTTTCAAACAAGAGAGCTGTGAAACCAAAATGAAAGGATTTTCATGAAGATTATAAGTAGTGATACTGACATCAAAGCAATAGATTATTGTACTAGAGCACTTGTGACAGCAGAAAGCAATTAGTTATTACTTGTCTCTTTTTCACATAAGCAGTTTTTGCATTTTTGTAAACAGAAAATAATAGTTAGGAGTTACCTGAGAAAATGTTAAAGAAAAACAAAGGTACACAACAGAAGTACAAAATAAAGAGCAGCTGTGTGTCTGTGCATTACTCTTCCTGAACAATAAAAGAAGTGTCTACCACAATATTCTGCATTGTTTTTAAATCTTTAAATGTTTCGTCAGTACACATATCATACTTCTGTCCTTTCTTGATTTGTCAAAATAGCTGCACTGCAAATGAATGCCCATATTTCTCTAAAAGTGCATCTAGAAAAGGATATTGATATATTTTTTTTAATCTTTTTTTTTTTTACATTACTCCCTCACATAATGTTATTGAACTCTAGGACCCAGGTATGAATCGCTTAAGTCTGTTTGCATGTTTCTTCACCTTGAAAAATCATCTCCTACTGCTGTTATTGACATTTTTGAACATTAACATTGTTTCACAGCTTGTGATATACAAATCTGGAAATTTCCATCTAATTGGACTATGTAAAGTTATGCCTAATCATACTTGAAATGGTACCATAACGTTTTTCATACAACTCGGAACATGGACCAGTGACAGCATGTGTTGGGTGGTTGGATGGCACATAATGGTGGTGGGAGGGGTGTAGGCTATACACTGATCATTGCATGACTTATAGGAGAGTGGAGACAGTACCTGAATGTCATAAGGATGATTAAAAATCAATCAAAATTGATCTTATACTGCTACAAATCACATCTCTGAGTTGGCATCAGATCCTAAAAGCCCAATGTCCTCATCATATTGTAAACTTCAGTAAATGCCTACCAACTAGAAACAGTAAATGTTAATAATTACTTTTACTTACTCAGACACAGTGTCCTCAGTTTTTTTCATTCCCTCAAATACTGTCAAGCAGAGTGATTTGTACAAACAATAAAAAGATAAACAACTGGTTTGTGGCTTCTCCTTCTATTTCTTTTCCTTTCTTAACTATCATTCATATTATGCAAGCACATACCCTGCTACAGAAAACACATAACACTGAGTGCTGAATGGTATTGAGATCTTAGTATCCACGTTCAAATGACCAATTGGTTTGACTCTTTCAGATGACTGAGGTTTTGATTCAGATTTACTGTCATGTCATGTGAACACTGTAAAATGAAATTCTTATTTGTATGTTTGACCAACATGCCACTGAAAAAGTGCATACATAAGAATACTGTCACACACGTGCACATGAGAGGAAGCTGAAGGGCTCACAAAGGGATAATTCCATGCCAGACAAGAGGGTGGCAGGGTGCACTAATCCTAAAAATCCAACCACGGGAAATTTTGCCTGGACTCAAGGACGTCACTTCTGGTCTGGCTTTTAAACCACCATCTTTGCCTATTATAATTGTTCTATTGTTGGACTGAAGTCTGTTGAGACCTATTCTATGGAACCAACCTTTCAATTTTTTGCAGCCTAATTCAAGTATACAGGCAGCTGCCCCCAAACTTCTTCATGTGTCTGTCCAATCATTTCCCAATATATAAATCTATTTTTTTTTAACTTATGCTATTTATATTATTTGTATGTGATGTTGTGTTATGTTATAAGTAGCTCCAAATCTAACAAGTCAAATTCCTATACATTAAGTGATTCTGATTCTGATTAATGAAGTGGACTGTTTTGTGCACAGCCAAAGTGCTGTTTGCTGTTTAATTGCACATACAGTGACACATGTGAGTATGGATATAAATTTTTAAATATTTATATATAAAAATTTTAGTTCTACATTGATATTTTATTGTGTTCTTTACAATTAATTACTGAAGTGATTTTATGCTGATGAACAGCACAACTATAGAAACTTTTTTTTTGAGAAACATTTTAATTAAAAAAAATATGCAAACACTCTGGGTGTTGATATCTTGTGTCCATAGTGGTTTGGAGCATGGATGAAGAGATGTGTTGTCTAGATAACAAGCTAATGGCATTTATGAGAACAAAAGAATCAAACAACTCTTGGAGTAGTATTGGTAGTTACAGTACTCAAGAAAAATACACGGTGGTTCTATTTAGTGTTAATTTTTTTTCTCTTTACTCTATAGTAGGGTCAAACAAAATAGGCAGTCATCCACTTTGTCGAGACAATTGGTAGGAATAGTAATGATTCTAGCACTAAAAATCAAATATCAAATAAATAAACTCACAAAAGGAAAATTAAAATCCAAGGGAATATGCATTATTGTGCCATGTAACGGAGTAGCACTTTAATGGTTGCTGTCTTGTGTTCAATGCCGTTTGGATAACCCCTAAATTGAAACTGGAAAAAGTTCACTTGAAAATGGATTCAATTGAAAATTTCTGTCCACATATTGGTTTTTATGCAAGTCAATTATTGTTTTAGCTCAGTTATGTCTTTAAAAGTTACTTCATTTATGCAAACAAACACTCATGTCTGACATCATAGAGAAACAAAGTCATTGCAGGCTCTACAATAAAGTCTCCATTTACTGTTGCTTTATATATGTTTGCAGAAGCTTTGCATATAAGAAGAAAGACTTCTTAATAGTAATAAATCTTTCATTATTATTTCACAGGGACTCCTGTGTTTTTTTAACAAGGGGAGTTCACCTTTAAGGCTTGTTTTGAGATTCTACCTGGGTGCATGACTAAGTATGCATACAAATTAGCCATGTGGTGTTGTGTTGCCAGTGCACAAAGATCACTGTAGCATATCCAGTGGCAATACTCATTATGGTCAGCTAATCTTATCTTAAGTTAAAATACTGCAAGTTTTATTTATTTATCTGCTTATTTATTTATTTATTATTTAATTAGTGCATGTGGGATGGAAATCTAACTAGAGTAATGATCAGTTTGTGATATCACTTATTTCTGAAGCACATCGGCAAAGATCTTACTGTAGGCATGTGTAAAAGATCTGCACATGGAGGCTACAGCCCTGTCATATCACACTAGCCATGCAAAGCATCATGGGGAACTGGGGAAAAATATTCACATAAGTTAGTCACATGGCGATTTTTCCAGGAAAATATTTGGCAAACACAGCATATTTGCTGCAAATTTTGCCAATCCACACTACTGATGACATAAATGATGTGCAAGTGTTTCTTAAGCATTTTATTATTATCATAGTACTGTATATCTGGAAATAAGTATAATTTCTCTAACTCGTAAAACTCTGCTTTGTGAAGAATATTATAAAAGAATACATTTAATTGTACAAGTTTCCAGTTAATTTCACAGACTTTTTCTATGACTAAGAGAGATCTAGATATCTCCTTTTTTCTGATATGAGTGTTTCATGGTTCATTTACTATTCTTTTGTTTTTCTGTGATAAAATTTTTTATTTAACTACAAAGAAAACAATTTAAAGGAGAGCATAGCCATTCTGACAGGAATAATAAGGTAAAACCCCATGCTCAGTTATACCACACCAAAATGCAACCTAACCCAACCCCGCTACAATTTAAATTGGTACCAACAGCAAAAGAATAAAAGCAAGTGAGGGAACAGAATAGCATTAACCCCATTATGAAGAGGAAGAGCTGATGATTAGAGCGGCAGACCAACTGTACCGTATTTATTAATATAAGAGCCAGATACCCCATTGATCCTAACTGATAACAATTTCAAAGGTAGACTTTAAAACAGAACAATTAAAAAAAAAAAAAAAAACATTAAATGTATAGCAAGATGTTTCACTTACTTAATTATTCTTCTCCTTTTCTATTTTAGGAAACAATTATAGAAATAATATCATTTATACCTATATCATTTGTGTTTAAATAATTGTATATTTTTGTTTATTAAAACAGTTCTAGTCCAGTTTCTTTAAAATGAAGGTCTAAAATTTCCAAATTTTAACTTGTGTCTTCCCATTATACATTTTAGTAGTACTCAGAAGGATATTTCTTTATCAGGTTTCTTAACAAAAATTGAAATAAAGTGTGAAAAAAGTGGAAGGTTTTATATGCACAATGATCACTATATATAGAAAACCACCATCTACTTGGTACTAATATGCAGAAGCAATTTTGAATTAATATGTTATTTAATTAAGAAATATTGCTGCTTATTAGATTACAATTTGTCTGCAAATATTAAAGATTTCATATGATACAAAAAAGCAAGCCTAGTGTGCAACACCACTAATTACTATGTTGGAAACATTTTATTTCATTCTCTGAAGCAAGTGCATCCAACCCAGTGGCATAGGTGTATCAGAATTTATACTGTACTAGTAGCAATATGTGGAGGGTAGGATCCATTCTCTGAGTGGGTTTCCAGACACTGGTTAGTACAATTACCCACACGTTCACATTCAGTAATATTAGGTCAGGTCAAGAGTTATCAATCAAAGCAGAAGAACATCATTGAATGATTTGTAGGAGGATCAAAATCCCAGAAAGACTGCCTTGTGAATACAGAGAAAATATGCAATGTCTACACAGAAAGCGTTCTAAACAGAAATGGTCCTGGGGTTTAAGTTCTGTCAGAAAACAACACTTCCACAACAACAACATTAATTTCTATAGAACATGTTCCTGCAAAGAATGTAGCTTAAAGCACTTTATAAGATATCAAAGAGAAAATTCAAAGAAAAGAAAAACAAATAAAAAAGTCATTCAAATTCATTAAAAATTAATTTCAAAACTGCAATGTACTGTTTAAAAAATATGCACTTGGTTTGGTCCATTCATTCATATTCAAACCTCCCATTCATGAATTCCCCAGGTCTGATTAGTCTGAATATTTGCTGTACTGTGTGGTCGCAGTGTCTTGGAATTGGCATGATTCCCTCCAATGGAACGCTTATGTAAGTACCCATACTTGCTCAAAAGAAGTCAATTAAAAAATTTCACAATGTCCTTTTGTATGTAACTCTAGGATACTGGAGGAAAAACTAAAACTTGGAGAAAACATAAAATGACACAGGAAGAATATGCAAATCCTACATGGCTATTGACTGGGGCTGGATTTGAAAATGCCTAGAGCTGTGACACAGAAGTAGGGGTGTAGCCATGAATTAATTTCAGGGTGGAGGAGAAGATACATGAATCATCATTAATGTGATTACCGAACTGTCATAAAATATATTACAGGGGGAAATTCAAACCCGGTGACTTCTGTTTACAGAAGCACAAACCATTAAACTATGCTGCTGCTTGCTTTTGCATTTGTCACAGATTCATGTCCATTAACCTTTACTAATTTTCAAAAAGGTGTTCGTTCTTTTTTTTTTTTTTTATATATATTTTTTGTGCACAGTTGTATTTTTATATGCAGAAACAATTTCAGTATTACTACTTCTTTCATTTCAACAATATTATTTATACTTTATCATGTCATGATTCCAATCATTTCTTCACTTCTACTCCAAAAACATTTAATTGAAAACATTATTTTTACTCCTGCACTATTCTGAGGATTAACCTCCATTTTTAGAGCACTCCAATATGTAATAAAGAAATACAATTGATGTAAGTTAAATGTTATAATCAGACTGACTGTAGATCCTGGATAGAATTCATTAAAAAAGTCTAACCTTTATGCAAAATTTAGGCTTTGAATTATCAACGTAATCTAGGCTTGGTTGTTACAATGAAACTCATGGGAAATTCAAGGAGATTATTTATTAATTCCATATTTTATTTTAGTGAATTATTAAGTGCAAAATGTGAATAAGAAGATGTTTGGGATTTAAGCAAAGGTAAGGCTTAACATTAATATGTAGTTTTATATGAAAAAAAACAATGTCCATTCACCCATGGTTCCATTTTCGTTTCCTCTCTTTTCAGGATATTATTCTAGTTTCCTTTCAATAACATAAATATTTCGGTTCCATGACAGGCTAAAAGAATTGAAATTTTTGTGAGTCTTTAAATTCTCACAATGCACTGAAAAACTTTGAGTGTGATTTAGCCATGGCATATTGTATCTGTCAGGAGTATTTTTCATTGATGATGCTATCGTAAATGTTGCATATTTTCCGAGCCACTTGCTCTACTTGAGGGAGGACAGAGCCTGTCCTAGCAGCATTAGACACAAGGCAAGAGAATGTTTATCACAAAAAATTGGTGATACTTTGGGGGCTTGATCTCAGAAGGATCATTCCAGAATATGTAAAAACATCATGAATTTTTCTTCTGTTCGTATTTCTATTCCCTTCAGTTTTTAATGTATTACAAGACAGTTGCAGTAATCTGCATAATGGTATTAAACATTAGAAAGACAACATCTTCACTAGAAACATTTCCTGCTCCTGTAAGTTAATTTCACAATATCTTGTCCGTGTTTTTATCGAGGCCTTTTCCAAGCCTCTTTTTTCCCAAGTAAACTCTTGCGTTTTGTCACCATTTGCTCACTAGTTTGTCACGCTTTATTAAACATTTTTGGGATACAACAGGTTGTTTCTAGGGAACACAGAAATATATGTTAACAGAAAATTGCTGAATAAACATTTCCTTAAACATCAAATGCAGGAAACAGTCCAGCACTATTTTATAGAGTATGTATGTGTATATATATATATATATATACAGTGGGTACGGAAAGTATTCAGACCCCCTTCAATTTTTCACTCTTTGTTATATTGCAGCCATTTGCTAAAATCATTT
>JANRMT010062807.1:52171314-52248462 GCA_026402145.1 Polypterus bichir lapradei
TGGAGGTGGATTCAAATTGTTTTATCATGGTGTGGATGGGAGGAAAAATAGGGTAGGAGTTATTCTGAAGGAACAGTATGTCAAGAGTGTTTTGGAGGGGAAAAGAGTGTCAGACAGAGTAATGATTATGAAGCTGGAAACTGGAGGTGTGATGATGAATGTTGTTAGTGCATATGCACCGCAAGTTGGATGTGTAATCGGTGAGAAAGATTTTTGGAGTGAGTTGGATGAAGTGATGAACAGTGTACCCAAGGGACAGAAAGTGGTGATTGGAGCGGATTTCAATGGACATGTTAGTGAAGGGAACAGTGGAGACGAGGAGGTGATGGGTAGGTATGGTGTCAAGGAGAGGAATGAAGAAGGTCAGTGGATTTTGCCAAAAGGATGGACATGGCTGTGGTGAATATGTATTTTAAGAAGAGGGAGGAACATAGGGTTACGTACAAGAGTGGAGGAAGATGCACACAGGTAGATTACATCCTATGCAGAAGGGTTGATCTGAAGGAAATTGAAGACTGCAAAGTGGTGGCAGGGGAAAGTTTAGTTAAGCAGCATAGGATGGTGGTCTGTAGGATGAAGTTGGAGATCAAGAAGAGGAAGAGAGTGAGGGCAGAGCCAAGGATCAAATGGTGCAAGTTGAAAAAGGAAGACTGCAATGTTGAGTTTAGGGAGGAGGTGAGACAGGCACTGGGTGGCAGTGAAGAGCTACCAGACAGCTGAGAAACTACAGCAGATGTAGTAAGGGTGACAGCAAGAAGGGTGCTTGGTGTGACATCTGGAAAGGGGAAGGAGGAAAAAGAAATCTGGTGTTGCAATGAGGAAATACAGGAGAGTATACAGAGGAAGAGGATGGCAAAGAAGAAGTGGGATAGTCAGAGAGATGCAGAAAGTAGACAAGACTACAAAGAGATAAGGCGTAAAGTGAAGAGAGAGGTGGCAAAGGCTAAAGAAAAGGCGTATGATGAGTTGTATGAGAGGTTGGACACTAAAGAGGGAGAAAAGGACCGATGGGCTAGAGAGAGGGACTGAGCTGGGAAAGATGTGCAGCAGGCTAGGGTGATAAAGGATAAAGATGGAAACGTACTCACAAGCGAGGAGAGTGTGTTGAGCAGATGGAAAAAGTACTTTGAGAGGCTGATGAATGAAGAGAATGAGAGAGAGAAGAGGATGGATGATGCGGAGATAGTGGATTAGGAAGTGCAATGGATTAGCAAGGAGGAAGTAAGTACAGCTATGAGGATGAAAAATGGAAATGCCGTTGGTCCAGATGACATACCTATGGAAGCATGGAGGCGTTTAGGAGAGATGGCAGTGGAGTTTTTGACCAGATTGTTTAATGGAATCTTGGAAAGTGAGAGGATGCCTGAGGAGAGGAGATGAAGTGTACTGGTGCCAATATTTAAGAATAAGGGGGATGTGCAGGACTGAAGTAACTACAGGGGAATAAAATTGATGAGCCACAACATGAAGTTATGGGAAAGAGTAGTGGAAGCTAGGTTAAGAAGTGAAGTGATGATTAGTGAGCAGCAGTATGGTTTCATGCCAAGAAAGAACACCACAGATGCAATGTTTGCTCTGAGGATGTTGATGGAGAAGTTTAGAGAAGGCCAGAAGGAGTTGCATTGCGTCTTTGTGGACCTGGAGAAAGCATATGACAGGGTGCCTCAAGAGGAGCTGTGGTATTGTATGATGAAGTCAGGAGTGGCAGAGATGTACGTAAGAGTTGTACGGGATATGTACGAGGGAAGTGTGACAGTGGTGAAGTCTGAGGTAGGAGCGACAGATGCATTCAACGTGGAGGTGGGATTACATCAGGGATCAGCTCTGAGCCCTTTCTTATTTGCAATGGTGATGGACAGGTTGACAGACGAGATTAGACAGGAGTCCCCGTGGACTATGATGTTTGCTGATGACACTGTGATCTGTAGCAATAGTAGAGAGCAGGTTGAGGAGACCCATGAGAAGTGGAGATATGCTTTCGAGAGAATAGAGGAATGAAGGTCAGTAGGAACAAGACAGAATACATGTGTGTAAATTAGAGGGAGGTCAGTAGAATGGTGAGGATGCAGGGAGTAGAGTTGGCGAAGGTGGATGAGTTTAAATACTTGGGATCAACAGTACAGAGTAATGGGGATTGTGGAAGAGAGGTGAAGAAGAGAGTGTTGGCTGGGTGGAGAAGAGTGTCAGGAGTAATTTGTGGCAGACGGGTATCAGCAAGAGTGAAAGGGAAGGTCTACAGAATGGTAGTGAGACCAGCTATGTTATATGGGTTGGAGACGGTGGCACTGACCAGAAAGCAGGAGACAGAGCTGGAGGTAGCAGAGTTAAAGATGCAAAGATTTGCGCTGGGTGTGACGAGGATGGATAGGATTAGAAATGAGTACATTAGAGGGTCAGCTTAGGTGGGACGGTGGGGAGACAAAGTTAGACAGGCGAGATTGCGTTGGTTTGGACATGTGCAGAGGAGAGATGCTGGGTATATTGGGAGAAGAATGCTAAGGATAGAGCTGTCAGGGAAGAGGAAAAGAGGAAGGCCTAAACGAAGGTTTATGGATGTGGTGAGAGAGGACATGCAGGTGATGGGTGTAACAGAACAAGATGCAGAGGACAGAAAGATATGGAAGAAGATGATCTGCTGTGGCAACCCCTAATGTGAGCAGCCAGAAAAAGAAGAAGAATATATATATACAGTATGTCTGTGTGTGTATATGTATGCATATTGTCACACACATGCACCTGGGAGGCAGCTAAAGGGTAATTCCATTGCAGACCAAAGGGTGGCGGAGTGCACTAATCCTTTCTCTCTTTCCACTACAGCTCAGTTACGGGAAATTCCAGCTAGTCCTGATCACGTCACTTCCCATCTTGGCCCCAAAGACGCCACTTTCGTTCTTGGCCCTGATGACATCACTTACAGTTTCAGCCCTGATGACATCACTTCCTCTGCTTTGCTTTAAAGCTGCCATGTTTACCTAACCCAAGCAGTTCTGTTTTGGACTACAGTCTCTACGCAACTGTACAGTCAATTTATCAAAATTAGCAGCTGGGTTCAAGTATACAGGAGGCTGCCCCAAACCTTTTTGTGGCTCATTTTGTCTTTCTTTGACTATATATATATATATATATATATATATATATATATATATATATATGTGTGTGTGTGTGTGTACACATTTTTTTAATGTTTTTCATATGCAGTATTTTGGCAGCAAGTGACTCAATATGTCACTTTTCTTCCTTATATTTGGGCTCATCTTCAGGATGGTGGACACTGTGTGTGTTTCTCCCATTTCCTTGTTGGCTTACTCCAAATACCCTGGTGTCTAAAAATTTTTCAAAGGTAATATTGTTAGGCTGGTAGGCTGTACATATTTGCATATTGTATATGCATAACATTGTAGTAAACAATATGTCCAGCAAAAATACATTAGAGTAAAAGTAATGATTTATGTTTAAAAATATAGTGAAACGAAAATAAAAATAGACAAAAAATGTTATTCTCAAGTAAAGAAGAAATTTTCTTAAAATATACTCAAATATAGTTCTTCATTACTATACACTCTTAAAAATATTGTTGTTTTAATGGTACTTTATGGTTCTTTACTGGGTTGTGTGATTTCTTGTGTGTGACTGTTCCTTGACAAAGCACCATTTCATTTTGGGAATGCTTCTTTGCATATGAAATTGATTCTTTGTATTTTGAAAAACTTCCTAATATTTAGAAAAACATGAACTCTTTAATGTGTGGTAGGCTACCTTAGCAGGGCGCTAACAGGTCAAGAAGACCTGAACTTGGACTGTGTGATTGTGTACAGCAGGGGTCCTTTTAAAATCATGAGCCATTACTATTTCACAAATCTGTTACCATCTGTCCATGGTTCTTTACTTTAAGAAGCCTATTATAGATCTAAATAATAAAAGGTTCTTTCTGGAACCTTCATGTGGATGGATCTGCTGAGAACAAAACCTGGTTCCCCTATGGCAACATTCTGAAGAACCCCTCTGGTACCTTTATTTTTAAGAGTCTACAACAGTTAGGAGCTCATGTAGAGGGTGCACTACTGTCACTGTTGTTGACATCATGACACTCCACCAATTATCTGCTCTCAGAGATATAACAAGAATAAAAATAAAAAAATAGTGATGTGTCTACATCCTTCTATCATTTTACTTTCCCTGTTTCCTCTTGTTGCTCACTCTGTCTCTGGCTCTGTCTCACTTTTAGTAACAACATCAGTTGTCCCCTCATACCTAAAGATCTATCATTCTCTTTATACAACATAGTCTTAATGGACAATGATGGGAATGATCCTTTGTTAAGAAAGGAGGACATAAATCCCACTTTTCCCACCTCCACTTGTTACATCTGGCAGTTTCCCTGTGATAGTGTATTTTCTATGTTAAGGGCAAAGGCTTCTAGCAGAAAAACAAATGAAAAGATTGGTGCACTATCCTCTAATAAACCAAAAGCCATTTATAAACAAGAAAAGAAAGGTACTGAAATGACAAGATCAGTTGATAACTCTATGTGACAAGATCAATGTGGTTTATTTGTAGCCAGATTTCACCACATCTGCACAAACAAAATGATGGAGAAATCAGGCCAATACAAATATTGTGCAGAGTATTTATTCTTAATGTTATGCAATCAGCAGCTAGAAAAATTCTTCAGGCATGAAATCAACGTGAAGTCATTCCTAAGACATTACTTGAGAAATTGTATTGCAACAAATTGTTTCGTTAGTATTTTTATTTTCCTTGTAATCTTGATTTTAACTTATTCCTGCAGGAATATTACAAAGTATCTCAAGAAAATATATATGTACATTTTCATTGTAATCCAGTGCTAAGTGCCAAAACTAGCTCAACAGTATCATAAAACTGTTTTATGCCAAAACAAAAACCAACTTTCCAAAACAGAACTTGTTTTCCTGACTAACAGGTAGGGTTGCTTCTTACTTTTCCACCTCTTAATGCAACATCAATGCTCTTCTCTTTTTCTCTCTCAGTACCTCTGGCCTCTCTGCTCTTCTGTTAGGCTGTGTTACCCTAGCTTGCTCTCAAGCACTGGGCTTTCCCTGCTACTTCGGATTACTTCTAGGGTAATAAGCCTTAAAATCACTGCCAACATCAGGAATGACCTACAAATAAAACGGGGCAGCTAGTCTAGAGTTGTCTCTTCATCATCTTGAATGAATCACACCATTATAGCCACATTGTTTTTTAAAAGAGGCAGTTGTCAAAGTTAACTGCCAGAATATGTGCTCACTGGGTAGGAGAGTATGCTTTTTTCGTTGCACATTCTAGCTTGTATACACACCAAGGTTCCTCTCTAGTTAATTAATTCTTACCACCTTCTGCCTTCCTGCACTAACCTACAGAACCACCCGACTCCCTCTGCGATTGTCTCAGTTTCTCAAAGGCTGTTGGTGTGTCTATTCTTTGTTTGTTTCCATTCTTACAGCACCTCTACTCAGTTGTTCAGACAAGTCTTGAAAATTCCCAAGAACTAAATAATTTTGTAATAAAAATGTGAAAACAATAAGTATAAATAGGTTGGGAATGGTCCATACAGTACTTCCATGTAAATTACACTTTAGTGATACAGATTAACTATTTGGTAATTAAATAAATTATATATTTCAAAAACTACTCAATGGGCCAGCTCTCATGACTCAATGGAAAAGACTGCAAAAATCCCAGGTATGACTATTTTTGAAGGATATGGGGATTAACAGTGGACCAAAAACAATATGTTGAGAGTCCGTAACATGCCAAACATGCCATTGAAAAAGACCAGTAAATATTTTCTGAAGCTATGATTGTACATAGGTCTCAATGTTCAGAGAGGATATGTCAGAAATCTTGTTCAAAATCTTTGCAGGAATGTTTTCATCCTTGAGCTCTACATGGTGAAAGAAGTGTATAATGTTCTGATTAAAATTGTAATTTTAAGACATGAAAATCATATTTGACATAAACACATACACTTTGCTAAAAACAACTTTTCTCTACATTTTGAGCATAATAGAATCTGAATTGGAACGTACTGTGATGGTGAATTTTTGAGTTCATTACTAAACTTCCATTTACAGGTCAGGTCGGGTTGGGGAGTGTGCACTAGTACGGCATGTTGCTGCACCCACCACGTAATGAAACAGTTTGGAATCCTGGTTTGCAACCCCCCAGTCCAGTCCCACCCTCTGGAAAAGACTATGTATCTGCTGCAGCCAGGTGTTATGTGGGCATTCCCTTGGCCTGGTCCAGCTGCTCAGGCCCTCAACAATCCTGCAAGTCGGTAATGTGCAGGTAATATTCCTCATTCCAGACTCTGTGACCAACCGCTAATTTGACATAAATTCAGACCAACAGTACCCAAAAATTCTCTGAAGAGACACAGTACCGAAGGAGTGCAATCCTTGTCTCAGGTCACTAGATAGCGTCTATGTCTCGCAACCATATAGCAAAACAGGAAGCACCAGCACTCTAAAGACTTGGACCTTCGTCCTTTTGCATAGATATCAGATTATAGAATATAATTTATATTATAACTAAGGGGTTCGCCCCCTGCTCACTTCGCTTGCCTACCCCCTCGGCCTGCGCCACTTCGTGTCTCTGCTGCTTGCGTTGTGAAGAGGGGGGCTGAACGCACCCCAAAGAGATGCAGTCGCTCCTCCAAAACCCCCTCTTAAACGGTGATACAATGGGAAACAAATGCAGTTTTTTTTTTACCTCCTCTTTGCTCGACCAGCTGCTGGCTTGCTGCTGCCATGCCGTGTGATCTGCATCTCGCACGGTGCTTCGAACATTTAAAAGTCTGTACAGCAGCTGTCCTACTCTTTGTGTTTTATTTCCGGCCCCGGGCGTGGTTAAATCTTGTTTTAATACTTTTATACACTGTCGGCGGTGTCCCTGTGCACCTTATCAGTATCTTCCTACACTGTTTTCTGTACTAAACATGGTATTTGCCATCTTTGATCACAAAACTTTTCCATTCTCTTTGGGCTTTATCTTTACAGCCACTTTGAAAATGCATAGATGTTCTTTAACTGACTAGTAGTTCATACACTAAATGACCAAAAGTGGACATTATTTCAGATTATTAAGTTCAGGTGCACCCATTGTTAATAGGTGTATAAAATCAGTCTCCATTGCCAAACACTGGTAGTAGAATAATTCATACTGACGTGCTCAGTGACTTTAAACATGGCACTGTCATAGAATGCCACAATTTGCCACAAGTCAGTATTTGAAATTTCTGCTCTGCTAGACCTAGCCCAGACAACAGTAAGTACTATAAGTTTGAAGTGGAAGCATTTTGGAGCAACAACAGCTCAGCCATGAAGTGATATGCCATGCAAAACCACAAAACAGGCCACTGACTGCTGAAGCTCATATTGTGTAAAAGTCAGCCATTCTCTGTTGCATCACCCACAACAGAGTTCCAAACTGCCTCTGGAAACAGTATCAGCACAACAACTGTATGTCGGGAGCTTCAAGAAATCGTTATCCTTGGCTGAGCAGCTGCACACAAGCCCAAGATCACTATGTACAATGTTGATGCTTCAGTTGGAACATGTACTCTATGAAATCATGAATTACACTTCACTATCTGGCCAAATCTGAGCTCGGCAGATGCTAGGCGAACATTAACTTCCGGACTGCATAGTGTCTACTGTAAAGTTTGGTAGATGAAGGATAATGGTCTGGGGATGATTTTTTAAGAGTTTGGGCTACGGTATGTAAAGACATTTTAAACAACTGTGTGGCAACAGTTTAGGGATTTCTTTTTCTGTTCCAGCATGACAGTGCTCTTGTGCATAAAGCCAGGTCCATAAAGTTATAGATTGCCGAGTTTGGTCTGAAGGAAATGAAGTGACCTGCACCTCAACCATATTGCACACCTTTGGCATAAAGTGGAAGAGAAATCGCAAGCCAGATCCAACATCAGTACCTGACCTTACAAATGCTCTTTTAGCTGAATGGCACAAATTCCCCCAGACACACTTCAAAATCTTGTGGGAAGCCTTCCCAGAAGAGTGGAGGTTGCTGTAGCTGCAAATGGAGTGGAAGAGGTTTTTTTTATTGGGAGACAAACGCCATGGTTTTAGAATGGGATGCCCAACAAGCTTAGTTGCGATGGGCAGATATATAGTGTATTTGGAAGTTATACACAATACAGTAAAAGTCTTACTTGCATGTTTTCCACAGACTTGTAACTGTGGTACAACCCCAATAACAGACAATAAATTGAACACCATATTTTAAAAGCAACTTTACTGTGGATAATATATACAAGTAACATTAATTTACTGCTGTTCCTAAATCAATTGGTGGAAGCGTTAAGGGTCATGTACTGCAAGTAAAACTGTAAGAACTGTAATAGTTTGTCATGCTTCTTCTACACATGGCATTGTTCACCTCAGTATTAAAACTTTATTTGGAGACAATTAAGTCTGAGGTCCACTTCCTGCTTCAGAAAACCACATAAGAGATTTCAGAATCAAAGGACTCTTATTTTCAGAAATATACTTTTTTTAGTTTTTCCCACACCTATATCTTTCAGAATCATCACTTATCATTGTTAATGCCTTATCAAATGAATAATTATTTTTGCTGTGCTACTATTTTTTATTCTACAAACTTATTACCATCGCCACCACACTACGCATTCTTAGACATTCCCCAGTTTTATGATATTAAAAATGAACAAACTGTTCCAAAATAATAATTTCAAAGAAAAACAGAAAAACAGAACACAATGAAACATCAAAGTATGTTTTCTTGTATTTCTTACCGCAATGCTTAAAAAAATAGTAAGTCACAGGGAGTGTGCTGGGAGAAAATGGACAATGAAAAAAAATGAACCATGAGTCAGATTTACAGAGCCATGTGGTTTTAATTGAGATAGGGATTCTGTGGGTTTTGTGCCAGGAGATCAGGAAGATATGGAAGTTTTTAGAATGTGAAAGAAAAAATAAAGTAAATGGCAGAGGCAGGAAGTGAGCCAGGCTGGACTTGGTAGAAGTCATTTCTAATTTTGCCCCGAGCAAAGGCAGACAGTATGAAAAAAACAAGGAAATACACAAGTGTGGGTATGTTAACCCCCAAGTCGCTATCACAGTTGATTAAAAAAAACAGCAGTCACGATTTGGCCAAACATAGTAGGCCTCATATGGCTGCCAGAGTAACTATAAGAAATAATATTACAGTTTCGTAATGGTTGTCTGGGTAGCAGAAGTAACCCACTTCTTCATCTATTTCAGATAATACATAGGATATTCCTACTTCAAACCTTGAACCTTCTTGTTCTCTCAATAGGTATTTTGCTTACAGCATGATTAACTGGAAGATGTGCCAGGCATTTCAAAATGTAAACTGACAGAGCTATAAAACAAAAGTAGCTGGGGATGTTGGCAGTATGATCATCACAGCTGCCTAATAACTTCAGCAACATGAGCTGAATTGCCATCCCTTTACCTGTCTGTGTTCGGCTTGCAAATACTCACCATGTCTACTTTGGTACATTACTTTCCTCCCAGATTCCACAGATATGAAGTTTAAATTGGCATAATGTCTTGTAGGAAGATGGTTTTCAATGATGTTTAACTCAGCAGAAAGTATACTTTGAAATGGCTGAAGGTAAAAAGAAATTGAGTTTTAGAAGAGCTGGTTGCTACTTTTACATCCCTTCCTTCTGGAATAGGCTTCAGCTCCCTGTGACACTGTAATGGAAAAAGTGAACTCAGAAAATGGATAAATGAATTAAAGGAAACTCAACTTCGACTTCAAGAGTTTTAGAATAATGACTGAGCAAATATTAATAATCGTGACAATTCCCTTAAACATATATGCTCTTACATAACATGGCTCACTTGTCTAGTTAGACACTTAATCTACATGCAATACATGTTGCAAAACAGGCTTCACTACAGAATAGGCAAAATAATAAATAAAAATTATTTTTGAAAAAAAAAAACTTAAACACACAACATAGACATTAAACACAATGCAAATGAATAAATCTTCACCCTTTGTGTTTGTCCCAAATATATATTTTCATTGAGTTTTGCGATGACAAAACTGAGTGCAAAATCAAGCTCGGCTGTTTTGCTCACCCCACATGCTTCTCTTTAAATAACTTGTTAGTTTCAAACAGTCCTGCATGCTACAAGCTGTATGACCTTTATAACTAAACATGCATGTTGCAAATTTCAGAGGTATTTAACAGACAATCTACATGTGTTTGACACATAAATACAATTCCAGAAATTAACAAAATTTAACAAAATGACAATCAATATATAAATAATGAGTTATCTGAAAAATCCAGAAAAATTGTCAATATCAGTAACTGACAGTTAGTTTTGCTGCTTGATGCTCACAATGTGGCAAAGTGGTGAGTATTACAATTAGATAGATAGATAGATAGATAGATAGATAGATAGATAGATAGATAGATAGATAGACAGATTAAACTTCTTTTAAAATTTTGCATTTTATAGAAACTCTTTAAATAAATAAATTCATAGATAAGTAAATAAATACACACACACGCACACTTTGGTCGGAATATAGAAGAAAATTAAAAAGATAAGAACTTCTGACTTGGCTGTCCCAGCCCCAGTGATGTGTTAAGCAGACGTATTGCTGTTGGTAAAAAGGAGCCCCAGTAGTGTTTCTTGACACACTTCTGCTGAAGGATTTCTTGGCTCAAAGAGATCAGTGTTAGTGTGTCAGAGAGAGAGGATGTACAGCATTCCTCATAATGGCACTCAGTTTTTTTTTTTTAATTCACTCCTTTGCTATTACAATTTTATAAAGCAGGACATAAATTAGGCACTTGTATGAAACTCTTAAGATTTATATTTAAATTTCTTGTTGTTTTGTATTATTATTTCATAATGTGGAAAAGAAAAAAAAAAATCTTGTTTAAAATGCAGCTCTGACCATAGTGTTGCCTGAGGCAATCTTCTCATTGTCTAAGCCCACACATCAGCCCTATTTAATAGGCTTACCCGACAATATTACATTAATGTGTGCAACTTTGGGAACAACTTTCCAGCAACCTAGTGTATTCTGTTAATTTCACCAGTAAATAAACTCAGAGAGAGTGGTTTCTATTCTGACATGCTACTATCTTTTACTTTTCATAGGTGTACCGCATTGTCAAGGAAATGTTATATAACATTTTTAGAAACATCTACAGAAATAAAATTGTTATACTCTCTATCTGTCTTTTGACTTTTTTTTGTATTCTTTTGACGTTATATATCCATTTCTTATGCTAAGGACCTCATTTCAACCCTTGGATTACATCTTGTCAGTTTATTTGTTTGTTCATTAGTCACACAAAGATGGCTAATTTTCTTGACATTTTTGCATGTAAGGTGCCATTGGTTCAGTACAAAATATAGGCTATATACTGTTTTGAAAAGTTCATCAACAAAGGGGACAGCCCTAAAACTTCACATTATTCCAAAATAACAATCTTAATAAAATGTTGCATGTATAATAAAGCTATACCAACATGAAATCCAGGGTATGTGACATTTTTAAAAATTTGATTGGGAATTGTGGTTGTTTTGAGAGAAAGCAAAATATGCATCACTCCAAAATGGCTGAATTGATGTTTATGAGGTTTTTCATGCATATTACTATTGATACAACTTAAAACCTGAATTTTATAGCCATGTCAGTAACTCAGTGGAAACAACAGTGGAGTTCAAGATGGCATGGTGCTATATTCATGAAATTTTGCGTTTACATTGTTTATGCAATATAACATTTTGGCTTCATGGGTTTCATCTGTGAGTCATAATGGGAGGGCCAATACTACAAATGCAATGCATTACTCAATGCATTTTGCATTTATAGTACAGTTTAAATAAATTAACATACAGCGCTCAAGCAGTTTATAAGGTTTCATCATGAATAAAGGAAACAGCACAAAAATTGTTAGTTTTGCACAGCTTTGATTCCACATCAATGATTCAATTATCCGACACATCATCTAGTTTATCAATGAAGGATTAAACATCAGTTCATGAAACCACACTAACCCAAGAAATACAAAGAAGTAGTGTACATGGTTCAGGACAACAAACAGTTACCATAATTATGGATTTCAATCGTATACAAAAAGAAAACTCATGAGATGATAGGAGTATTTGCGTTTCAACCAGCAATGATGGTCAACATTCAAAAAATTGCATAAATATTTGCTTTCTTACGTTAACTCATTTTACAAATGTACCTGGGTAACGCTGGGTACTGCATCTATTGCTGCCTCTTACAATGTGTTAGTAGTAGTGCCATGTGGACAGATTACAGTGGTCCATTACAAAATGGTCCATGAACCAATAAGAATGTATCAAAATAAAGAAATTACGAGGGACTTTCAAAATGTTTCAGTACTTTTATATTTTCGTTGGAAACAGTGAAGGTGGGAGGAGTAGTAATTGGGCATTAAAAAGCTGGTATGACGCTGGGAAAATTGCATCACAAACGAAAGCGACTATGTAGAAAGGTGATGTAATTTGTTTTTGAAATTTTTAATAAATAGAGTTAAAAGTGCAGAAACGTTTTGAACATCCCTCGTAATTCTAATTAATACAAAATGACAGTTTGACTTAGCTGATACACTCTTTATTCCTGCTCAGGTATTCTCCAAATCCTTGAAATAAACCTGAGAAAAATTCCAGTATAATTAGATAGCTAAAGAAATGTATTTCCCGTGTTAATGTGAGTTGCTGAATGCTTTAGACTTGAAGGCACTAAATGAAGATTTAATGAGAGGGCAACTAATCTTAGTCCTGGGGATGGTTGCAGTGACTACAACTTTCTCATTTGGTTAAAACTTTTAAGTAATTTTAAAATAAAAAAGTTGACATGAATGTGGAAACATGGGAGCTTGACTGGATCATCCTGACACTGCTTTCAAAAATTAACTAATCAACAAAAATGTTACAAAAGGGTTAAACCTATGGGCTTCATATTTTCACCGCTGCAACTCTGATTTTTCTTCTGAGCCTGTTCTCTCCTGTCCCCCAATAGCAGAAGTATCTGTTTAATACCAGAGTGTCATCTTTTGTTGCTGACTTAATCACTGGGATGACTTTACCAGAGGCGTTTATACATTGAGCAAGTTTTGAATAGGTTGAATTTTGGAGGTCAAAAACCAGAAAAAAATAGCACTGATGATTTCAGAAATGTTTTAAAGGCAAAGAACATTTGAGAATGCCTTGTTCATCGAATTTCATGACAACAGAAGAATATTACATATCTGAGGTATTAATATACTATTTATAAAAAAGATCACTAAAGAACTTTTTCTCTGGAAACCTTGGAAATTTTTACTGTGCAATTCCTTCTTTTAAACACAAAACTTTAAACTGAATTGAATAAGGGATGTGTAGAT
Organism: Polypterus bichir lapradei; assembly: GCA_026402145.1. Lineage (NCBI taxonomy): Eukaryota > Metazoa > Chordata > Cladistia > Polypteriformes > Polypteridae > Polypterus > Polypterus bichir. Next base: position 52,184,735 of record JANRMT010062807.1, read on the forward strand.
ATAAACACTGGCAAAACACTGTCTAGATGACTGACTGATGTACATATCATCACAGACTATACAAAACAACAGTACATATGAACTTTCGAATATTATTGTTAAATAATCCTTTCATTTTTAGTCTGGATGTGTGTGTGGATATAAGCCAGAGCTGACACTTGCCTTACAGAATAGGATAAGACCCCTTGCATCATTAAAATCTAAAAATGCATTCAGTAAATGAATGGATTGATATCACATTCTGTATTCTCATTTGTAGTTTATTCATTTATCTGTTTGTCTCATACAACCCAGTACATTTCATTTCACAAAATGAAGTCAATATAAGCTTGAACTAAGTGCATAATTTGGCAGCTCTTTCTAGGTATACAGTATATAAATGTCAACAGATTTTTCACATACACATACAGTATGTCTTGCAGTAAGGAGACCAGGATTCACTTCCTGGGCCCTTCTTGTGTGGGTTTTGCATGTTATCCCTATGTATGTGTGGGTTTCCCCCATGTACTCCAGTTTCATCCTGCATGCTAAATTGGCCCTAGTGTGTGTTTTATGTGTGGCCCCCTATGATGGACTGGTGTACTGTGCCGGTTTGTTTCTGCTTTGTGCTCTATGCTAACTGGGATATGTTCCAGTAGCTCCCACGGCCCTGGTCTGGATTAAGTGGGTTAGAAAATGACATGAGACTACAAAAACATCTAAATGTAGCCTTTTTGAAGTGGCATGGTCAGATATGTGGTTGAAACTTTCCATTTACTAAATATGTTTTTTTTTTTTTTTAACGGGACCACAAAAGGGATGGAGCCCACCTCAGGAGCATCACACAGCAAAAAAGAACTGACATTAGATAGGGCCCATCACTCTGTTTAAACTAATTTGGTAGTGCCAATTACTTTAGCATGTATATGTTTTCTATAGCAGAGGGAATTGGTGTACCAAAAAAGATAGATAGATAAAATGTTATTCATCCCCAAGAGGAAATTAAGCTTAATACAGAAGCTCAATAAATAAATAATATTTTCATACTACGTCAAACAAAATCCCCCACTCCTCAAATAAACATCAGAATGAATAAAACAAAAAGAAACTTCTGAATTGACTAAAAATAAAAAGATTAAAAATAGCTAAGCTTCACACTGACCATGAACGGTCCAGGACTTATCCAAAAACCCCTGAAACTTTGAGAAAGTTGCTCTAATAAAAATTACAAGATAAATACTGTTATAAAAACTACTATGAGAATAAAAAAAAATCACACGCTGCAGTTAAACAATAATTATAACACTCATTCAATACTGAGGAATGCATTTGAGACCTGTTTGATGCACCAATAATAGAGCTGCTTGCTTCAAATGACAGTAATATTAGAGTGTCATACAGTATAAGCACACTATGTTTACCTTTGCAAGTATTAGCTTACTCGGGCTGATGTGAATAAATTTTGACTTTTTAAGCGATTCACCTCAAGTAATGTCAGTCATCGGTGTGCATTTACCACTACATGCCTGAGTTACATATATGTGAAGACATGTGGTAAAATAAAAAATTATGACAATATAATACTTTTGACTGTAAACTTTATTGTGTGTTGAGACAAATGCCTTAGTCTGATGAATTCCATAGCAAAAATACATTATTTGTTAAAAACTAGAGAAACATCCATCCATTATCCAAGCCACTATATCCTAACAACAGGGTCACGGGGGTCTGCTGGAGCCAATCCCAGCCAACACAGGGCTCAAGGCAGGAAACAAACCCCAGGCAGGGCACCAGCCCACTGCAGGGCACAAACACACACACACACCAATCACACACGGGACACTACAGGATCTCCAATGCACCTAACCTGCATGTCTTTGGACTGTGGGAGGAAACAGGAGTACCTGGAGGAAACCCACACAGACACGGGGACAACACGCAAACTCCACGCAGGGAGGACCCAGGAAGCGAACCCAGGTCTCCTAACTGCGAGGCAGCAGTGCTACCCACTGTTGCCACCATGCCGCCCACTAGTGAAACATTCAGTAGAAAATTACCAAATGCGGATTTTTGTATTTCAAAAATATTATTTGTTTAGAATTCTGTTTCTAATATAGCATATTGTAACCAGATTCAGGCAATAGTAAGAGACAGCATATAAAATGTTTTTCTTTTCTGTATACAATATTACCATATACTGTATATAGTCAAACAAACACTTACCTGCCCAGATAACAAGCCTCAACATTTAAATTGGTCCTAAGGCTTTTACACAGTCTTGCATTAATATGCATTTTCAGACACGTGAGCCTGTGGAGCATCTTCAAGACTCTAGGAAGGTAAGAGTGGTGGCACCGAAGGGTAGGATGACATAGTTACTAACTTTTACTCCCTTTCAGTTCTTAGAATGGAGAGAGAATTACTGGAGGATCTCTGAAGTCACTTCCATTAATGGCCCGGAAGTCCCATCTCTTCAGCCTCATTGGTTATTTAAGAAGACATCAACTGTGAAGTCAGGGTTCATTGTCAAACGTGCAAATGTAGACAATGGAGCTCCTTTGACAGGTCAGGTCAGGTCAGGTTGGGAAGTGTGCACTGATACAGCGTATTGCCACACCCACCACACGACGAAACAGCTCAGGACCCCTTAGGCAGACTCGCAGTCCAGTCCCAGCCTCCAGAAATAATCTGCTGCAGCCAGATGTTATGTGGGCATCCCCTTGGCCTGGTCCAGCCACACCGGATCCGCAACAATGAGGATCCTGCAAGGCGGATCGCCCTCAGGGATTGTACCACATGGCCATAGTTCCGTAACTGATGCTTCCTCACAATGCAGGTAATGTGCCTCATTTGGGACTGCATGAGCAATTGCTTGTTTGACACAAAGTCAAACCAGTGGTACCCAAAGATTCTCCGAAAAGACACAGTACTGAAGGAGTCCAGTCTTCGTCTCAGGTCACTGGATAGCATCCATGTCTCGCAATCCTATAGCAAAACAGGAAGCACCAGAAGACCTGGACCTTCATCCTTTTGCAGAGATAGCGGGAGCGCCACACACCCTTTTCCAGCAACCTAATGATGCCCCATGCTTTCCCAATCCATCTACTGACTTCATAGGAAGAGTAACCATAGATGTAAATGTTGCTGCCCTTTTTCCAAATTAAAAATTGTCTACTGATATTCTCAGCCTGGTCTCAGACTGATTTCTGAAAAGATAAAATATCCAGCTAAGGTTGCTGTAAATATGCCAGTGTTTATAAGTAAACCTCTCGATGAGGTCGCCATTCTTTCCATAGACAGACACACTGCTGAAGGCTGTGCTCAAGAGGTCATTAAAGGCCTGGATTTTGTTTTTTATCCAGGCCACTTGCAAGCCCAGACACAGATCAGAGCCTCCACATAGTCCTCGATAGAAATAACTTAAGGAAGAGTGTGAAGACAGGTTCTGATATTTTCTTTATTTTTTGATTTCCATTTTCATTTCAATTATTAAATGGAGCTACCATTTAATGACTCGTTTTGTGCATACTGTTCAAATATTATGGAAACACAAACAATGGAGACTGTAATTGTAGGTGTGGTACTATTAATTATAAATTGTATTCTTTTAGGTGATTTTATGGCTGCGTAACCAACTCAAAATATAAAACGTACTAAATATTAGTATTTCATATATGGACTGCTTCACAATAATGACTTACCATAATAATGTTCTCAATGATAAATATGAAGATCAAATACAAAAGGACATGATGACTATATTGGCAGGAGACAAATGGTATCTTATTCAGATTCCATTTTGTGAAAGACTCCATTCTTGAACCAGAATACAAGAATTTTACTGAAGCCCAATGACAATGACTAAAGATTAAAGACCAGAGAAGAAGCTGTCACAGCAGCCAAATGAGCTAAAATCAGAATCACAACAGCTTCTAAAAACACGGCAAAAGTAAACCTGTTAGAAATAGATACTGTAATGAAAGTGCTATTACCAGAAACAATTTACCTGAATGATTTACAAATTACCATAAGTGCTCCAAAAAATTGCTATCTGTATTTACTGCAAATAACGAGACAGTTTCAGTGACAAAAGAAAAAGTTACAAGGGAGAACAGAAGTCTATCAAAGAGAGAATGGGAGTTACACTAAACTTAAAACAATTCTAGCACACTATGCTCAGAAATTTTTATATTCTATGTCTCTCCAGGGAGTTCTGTTCAAATGTTATGTTATTTTACTCAGTGTCATTCATGCAGAATATCCTAAAAAGCATCATAGTTGTGGTGCAATACAGCATGCAGCAAGCATACTTAGTAATACAGCAGGATAAAATGAAAGTTTAACAGATACTTAGTAATACAGCAGGATGAAATTAAAGTATAACAATTGAGTTACTAACCAATAAAATATCTAGTCTGGGTTTTGATCTGTTAAATGTGTAACTTCCTCTTATACACAGTTACCCTAACATATAGTACTAAGGTAGACTGCATTCAGAAAATGGATGGATGCATTTTACATTTCACTGTTTACAAGTTACAAGATCAATTGCCTTTTTATGAACTTTTGATTTCATCAAGGACACTGATCATCTCTCTCCTCATGCCAGAGATGTTCCATGCCATATATCCCTGCTTTTTTGTATGTGGCAATTGAATTAAGTTAATTAAGCAGTTTTGATCCAGCTTCTATTGATTTAAACTGAAGTAAAAGCGTGGGTATGAAAGTTGTGGTAGAAGCAAGCTTCACTCTTCATTTAGCAGCTTAAGCCTGAAAGCATTCTTTGGATACACATGCTAATGTTGAGAGGAGAAGCATGGCCACACAGCTCTGTGGATGCAGTCTCAGCATATTCTTCTATCCCAGCAGAGCAATGAGCAATGCAGGTAATGACAACCGATGATAAAAGAAAATTATGATTGACACTTTTCACCTAATAAGTTAAACATATCAAAATAAACACTGGCATATTTACAGCAACCTTAGCTGGATATTTTATCTTGCCATTTTCAGAAATCAGTCTGAGACCAGGCTGAGAATATCAGTAGACAATTTTTAATTTGGAAAAAGGGCTTACCAGCAGTGTATTAGTCCAATGATTCCCAAACCTGGTCCTGAGGACCCACTGAGGTTGCAGGTTTTTGTTCCAAGCAGCTTTTGTTTTTAATTGGACTTCTGGGCTAATTAAGTGAACTTATTGCCAAGATTCTGAATTTTGGGAACAATATAGAAATTAGAAAACTAAGTTTGGTTAAAAAAAATTATTACAATGTACTAAGCAGTTATATGGGAAAAATGTATTTTTCTTTCTTTTTAACATTTTCATCTTGATTTTCATTCTACTTTTCCAGGTGTTCTAATTGTTTTATTAATCCACTAGGGGGCTTTGCCCCCTGCTCGCTTCACTTGCCAACCCCACGGCCTGTGCTACATGCCAGCCACTTCACATCTCTGCCAAACAACAAATCTTTTAATTCTCGTGGATACGTCTCTTTATTTGGAAGAGACACTACTTTTCCCTGATGGCAACACGAATTAGACGATCTACAAGTCTCCGACTTAATGTTTAAATCCGAGCAATATACAGTAATCCCTCCTCCATCGCGGGGGTTGCGTTCCAGACCCCCCCGCGATAGGTGAAAATCCGCGAAGTAGAAACCATATGTTTGTATGGTTATTTTTATATATTTTGAAGCCCTTATAAACTCTCCCGCACTGTTTATAAATATTCCCCGCAGCGTTATACAGCATAATCCCTTTGTATTCTCTTAGATATTAGGTAAGATTCATTGAAATTATGTATATAAACACACACTGTTTATATACAGTAAAACCTAAATATTATTTTAAAGATATTGAGTGTCTCCGATATCACATATGTTACAGCCATTACGATAGACAGGTCACCAGCAATAAATACGTACATTGCAAGAAAAATAGTATACAGTAAATGTATTAATTATTTATGGTTACTCACCAACAATGACACGATGACTTGTCCGATAACAATGAGTTTAATTTTACTGCACAACAAAGGAGATCGTTACAGCCCTTGTAAAGGAGCCACTTCAGGCGATTGTGTAGCACTGCCGTTGTTCTTCTTCTGGCAGTCTTCAATCCAAATCCCTAAAGCAGATTCCATCCAGACTACTGCCTTATTACATCCACTTACAACTCGTTTTGCACCCTGGTTAAAAGGACGCTGCAGCCGTAGATCTTATATTCCTTTCCTACTTTTTAAATAAAAAGAATCGTAGCCTTCAACAAATCCAAAACGTTTACCTTTTCGGCAATCGTTAACATCTTCTTCTTGCGCTTGGGCACGGCACCTGAAGCAGTAGCAGATTGTTTTGGAGCCATAATGAAGGGCTTGACTATGCACAAAGATAAACACTAAAGAGCACAACTCTTTACACAGCGAAACACGTTGATGCTGAATGAGCGAGACGAGACTTCCTGGTTAACACTGCATAGCTCCTGCGTGCTCTGATTGGTTAGCTTCTCAGTCAGGAGAACTTAACTGCGTGCTCTGATTGGTTAGCTTCTCAGCCATCCGCCAATAGCATCCCTTGTATGAAATCAACTGGGCAAACCAACTGAGGAAGCATATACAGGAAGTAAAAAGACACATTGTCCGCAGAACCCGCGAAGCAGCGAAAAATCCGCGTTATATATTTAGTTATGCTTTCATATAAAATCCGCGATAGAGTGAAGCCGTGAAAGTCGAAGCGCGATATAGCGAGGGATTACTGTATTCAATCTCTTTTCGCTGTTCCATTATTTCACCGAGTAATAATTTCTGTTTGTTTGCACTAATGCAATCTTTACTATCATTTTTTTGAGACTTTCAAATTTTAGTACTTTCGTTATCTCTAACCTGCTCTGTATGTGTATCGGTCAAACTTTTTTTATTCTTTACGATGTTCTACTCTTTGTATTTTATTCCAGACTCCGGGCGTGGTTAAATCTCTTGGCACAAAGTCTCGTCTTGCGGGACTTGAAAGTATCTCTCTGAAAAAGTCACGTCTCGTCCCAGGATTTTTTTATATAACAGAGAGATTATTTGCTAATTAGTTGGTCTGATGATAAAGTAGTTGCAGCCTTTCACAATTCACTGTTGTTTGCCTGGGTTTTTGCTCTACTCATTTTTAATTGTCATTATTAAGACACAATGAAGGGAGCAAACTTCACAGAGAAAGGGGGAAATATAAGGAAATAAACAAAACAGAGTTAAGCATTTAAATCTACAGCAAAAATAGAAATATTTCTAAATGTCTTATAAATATAAAAATCATGCTCCAGTGCATTTCTGAATGTAGAATAAAAGGAAAAAATACCAACTAATTAAATTAGATCATTGTTATCAAGTGTTGTCACTGATAAAGAATCTGGTTGGAACAAAAACCTGTGGGCGGCACGGTGACGCAGTGGTAGCGCTGCTGCCTCACAGTTAGGAGAGCCGGGTTCGCTTCCCGGGTCCTCCCTGCGTGGAGTTTGCATGTTCTCCCCGTGTCTGCGTGGGTTTCCTCCCACAGTCCAAAGGCATGCAGGTTAGGTGGATTGGCGATTCTAAAATGGCCCTAGTATGTGCTTGGTGTGTGGGTGTGTTTCTGTGTGTCCTGCGGTGGGTTGGCACCCTGCCTGGGATTGGATTCCTGCCTTGTGCCCTGGGATTGGCTCCAGCAGACCCCCGTGACCCTATGTTCAGATTCAGCGGGTTGGAAAATGGATGGATGGACAAAAACCTGTAGCCCCCAGAACTGAGTTTGGGAATCCCTGCATTAGTGTTGTTTTAGTTCTGTTTGATTTCAGCAATGTCGAACATACCCACCTAACGTTAACACTTGTTGTTTGTCTGTGGAGATCTCCAGTCCCTATCCAAAATCTTAGTCTGTCACTTTGTCACAGATTTATACATTGTGCCATAAGGTGTCCTTGTACAGTTTACATACAAGGTAATAGTAAATCAGACTCACATCCACCCTAAGACCCAAGCAGTTAACAATTGAATCTAACTTGGGACATTTCTGTGTCAACCTTAATTTTAAAACTCCTTCTCTAAATTATCTCTCAGTATGTGCATACAATGCCAAACAAAAGTTTACTTGTCAACAAGCTGCAACCTGTTTCTCTCAGGTTTAAATAGCAGAATTTGCCATCACAAGAAGGATTAAATGACCTGCTCTATACTGAGTATGAGTATCGGGGTCCTCGCATAAGAAAGTAAAACAATTAAATTAGAGGTTTGGGGACCCAGTCTTGCAGTTGTGCATAAGCACAAAGCTGGCAGTGGCCATTTTTTCAGTATATTTGTAAACTGATGAGTGTTTAGGCCCCTTTCTTTCCAAAGACAAATGGCCACTTAGTAGAAAACCTTTTAAAGCTTGCAACAAAAGCTGAAGCGGGTCTGAGTCGTAGTTTTACTTATGGGTTACAACTGTCTTGTTATGTGGGAATGAGATCTGTAGATAGATTTGTTACAGTTCTGGAAACAGCTCTTTTCTCTTGAACTTAGTCCCTGAAAGCAAAATTCATCTAGCAGAGTGCTCACACCCTTCATAGTATTACATACCTTAAAGTCAGAGAGAATTAGATTTCTTTTATCATGAGGGTTAAATGGTAACTACAGTTAGGTCCATAAGTATTTGGGCAGTGACACAATTTTCATAATTTTGGTTGTGTACACCACCACAATGGATTTGAAATGAAGCAATCATTATGTCATTGAAGTGTAGACTTTCAGCTTTAATTTAAGAGGTATTCTATGAGCCATTTAGGAATGGAGGCCATTTTAATCTGGCAGTAAAATCTATTACATAAGTGCAAGACCAATAATATAAAACCCTAACTCAGAAAATATTGTACCTATGCTAAAGTATCTGTTAGTAAGTTACTTTCAAGAGAAGATGGGCATGGGTGCACCAGAATAACCCGTTACAGCCAAGAACAGTAGTGTTAGCCATTATAGCTTCTCTACTGCCTCCGGTGAGTCCAGGTCAGTCATGCACTGTAATGTAGCTGCTTTTCCCAATCAGGTCATTCAGGGACTTGTCATCCACAGATTACTCTGCCAGCTGTGTTGACTTTTCAGTTTGACACATCTAGAATCATTTAATTCATTTTTGGAATTTTTGTACGTGCCCATCTCATTGTTTGTTCATTCTATTATTTAAATGGTGATATCTATGGATTTTTTTTTTCCTGCCACCATTTTGTGGAGTTTTCAAATATCTGTAAGCCATGTGGGTTGTGGTTTTTGTACCTGTTACTATGAGGAGAAAATTGCATGATGTTATCACACTCTGCCAACAGTATGCATCAGAGCATTGGGTTAATTTCTGATACAAACTTTTGTGATAATTCAAAGGGTAAAAATTTATTGTAAAGATATTTTCCAACAGCTATTTTGACTACAACTTTTCTTTAGTGAATGAGAACCCCCCAGTGGATGCCCAGGCTTTGCAGGAAAAAAGGTCTCAAAGTCCTGTCTACGCAGCTACTCTGTGGTCATAATTTTTTCCTCTACCTTTTCTATATAATTTTTTTAGATATTGAGGTTAGACAACAGTAAATAGCAACTGGCTCAAAAACTACATGAACATTAACAATTAGTGCCTTAATAATTATGATACTATTTTTAATAAGCAAACACACTTTCCAAATAAGTATTTTCTTTAAAAGTGGCACTTTTAGTTACAGTAGATGCTATATTTAAATAGAGAAAAAAATATATAATTTTATATGGTGAAAAATTATTCTTCTAGTAACATTTCATATATTGATACATTTGAGAAATTTGACATTTTCATCCATTTCTGCTCATATACTCTTATTCATTATTTGTATTCATTAGGCATGTACATATTTATGCTGCATGCTCATTTAAATGTTTCAAATTGGACTGAACTTGCAGTCATCAGTTTGAAAAATATGCACATTCCTTAATTACATTGCTAAATATTTAATTCCACCATTTTCCATCCATCTTTTGGATAAGTCATATGTTTCTTTAATGCATCACTTATTAGGAACTAATTAGAAGAGATCCATGAAGTTATTTCAGGTTAAATTATGATTTTATTTTTATTGAATACTATATGTCAAATTCCTGCAATTTGTCATTTCATGGAAAGCAGTTAGGAGAAGGGGGTTATTTAATGATATCATTATTTCAATTTAAATAATCTTTTATTCTGAAGAAAGAAATAGCCTAAAACCAAGCGAGAACGTCTCAATGCTCTGTAGATGCAGCTTTGGAGTCCTGGCATTATTCATTTGAGAATATTAGCTAAAAAGGTGGTTGTTGGTTTTTTTTTTTTTGTTTTTAGGTTAAGAAAGTTCTTTGCTATTTAATGTGGTAATTTTGTACAGATTCTTAGGCAAAACCTAAACAGGAAACAATATTAAAACACTGTTTGGTCTGAACTGATGGACAATAGGTAATACTTCAACCAGACCTTGATAGTGTCAGCATGATCACAGATCTAAGATTATCTAACAGCAAAAACATTAAAACATTGTTAGGAAATGTGAATGCTTATGCTGCTCTATTGATATCACCCACCACCCAGGCCTGTGTCTCTTACTGTGACTGCAGGGTGGAGATCAAGAAAGATTTGCTTTCACTGAAGCTTGGCTGCATTACTGAAAATGAAATAAGAGTATAGTCAGGCTACAATCTGTAATTATACTATGATGAAAGGTAATGCTGTGGTCATGCATCTCCATAATATAAATTATTTTAAGTATACTGTGTATATATTGCCTTTTGTGGCCTATTTGTATGAAGCTATTTAAATTTTAAAAGATACACCAACATCTACAAAAAATCCCCTACTGTCCTGCCAATGGACAGGCCCTTAACCTCTCTTTGCTCCAACAGTACATATAAGGAAAACTTTCGTTTCATAATTTTTATTGTTATCTGTAATGGTAGTGGCGGCATGGTGGTGCAGTGGCAGTGCTGCTGCCTCGCAGTAAGGAGACCTGGGATCGCTTACCAGGTCCTCCCTGCGTAGAGTTTGCACGTTCTCCCTGTGTCTGCGTGGGTTTCCTCCAGGTGCTCCTGTGTTAGGATATAGCGGGTTGGACGATGACTGACTGTAATGGTAAAAGGCACTATATTTTATTGTTGTTTTAGTTATTTATTTAGCAGACTATCCATCCATTATCCAACCCACTATATCCTAACTACAGAGCCAATCCCAGCCAGCACAGGGTGCAAGGCAGTAAACAAACCCCCCCGGGACAATTTAGGATCACCAATGCACCTAACCTGCATGTCTTTGGACTGTGGGAGGAAACTGGAGTACCCGGAGGAAACCCACACAGACACGGGGAAAACATGCAAACTCCACGCACGGAGGACCAAGAAAGTGAACCAAGTACTCCTAACTGCGAGGCAGCAGCTCTACCACTGCGCTACCGTGCCGCCCTGCAGACTATCCATTGATCTAATAATTTATCCACATCTTTCCTTGTCTCTGCCACTCCCTCTCTGATAGGAAAATAATTTGCCTCCTTCACTTCCTATCCGTTCCCTGAAGTATTTCTGTAGCGTTATGATTTTTAAAGTTTTGCTTAACAAACAGCTCATTTTTGCATGATTTTGTATTTATATTTTTGTTTTACCCTCATCATGGTATTTTAACATTTTGGCAGTGTCACCACATCTCCATTTTCTTGATGGTTTCTGCTCATGACTGCTATCATTTTGTGGCTATTTTGCATAGTGGGCCAAATTATTGTTAGAAATGGTACTCTGTTGTTACCACTTGACTGCTGGTATCAAGACACCTAACAACATTGCATTGCTGTGATTTAAGTTGGTGGTACACTCCCACTGGCAGGAAAGTTTCTGGATAAGTAAAGCTAAAATATCAGAGTGCTGATATTGCGGAGGTGTATAATATTAGCTATTTAGGCTTCTTGCAAGGATGTTTTCACCTTAATTTTTTAATTTAATTTATTTAAAATTAAAATTATTTAATAATTTTTAATTAATTTTTTAAACATTTGACTCCACCTAGCACTTCTCTGGGTCCTGCTGAGCTCCATGCTAGATAGAAAAGATGGGACCTGCACCCAAATGATAATAATTGCACATTTACGTAACTTGATTTTTTCAACAGTTATCATGGAGGGAGGAATGGTGTGTGACACCTGTGGATTATGGACAGAGTTACACATTTAACCAGACCCATGGTTAGGCCCCATTGCACAAACTGCAGTGAGAGTACATAAGTAATGATCACATCTGTTTTTGGCCATGTTAACGCTTTCATTTCACAGTAGTACTGTTGCATTCCAATAGATGGAGCTTTACACATCCCTACACTGAACTGTGTTCTGATCAGCAGAATTCCACTGAATATCCATCCATCCATTATCAAACCCACTATATCCTAACTACAGGGTCACGGGGGTCTGCTGGAGTCAATCCCAGCCAACACAGGGCACAAGGCAAGAAACAAACCCTGGGCTGGGTGCCAGCCCACCTCAGGGCACACACACACACTCACACCCACCCACACACCAAGCACACACTAGGGACAATTTAGGATCGCCAATGCACCTAACCTGCATGTCTTCGGACTGTGGGAGGAAACCCTCGCAGACACACGCATGCAAACTCCACGCAGGGAGGACCCAGGAAGCAAACCCAGGTCTCCTAACTGCGAGGCAGCAGCACTACCACTGCACCCCCATGCCGCCCTTCCACTTAATATATAAAAAAAAAATTTTAAAAATATTCCTGGAAACAGAAAATTCTCTCCTCAAAAAAAGGTGAAAACAAAAGATATTAAAAACATGAAAGGCAAATATAAGTGTTCACTATTAAACTATTCTTAAAGTGATTATATACAGAAAACACATAAAGTCCATAATGTATATTAATGAGCCAGTATAAAATCTGATTGTCTGTTAGAACACAGAATTTTTGGCTCAAAATTTCTAATTAATATATATACACAGCCAGTAACCATCAGGCAATGCTTTAGTGTCAATGAACATAGTGAACCATGAGTGTTATCACTACAGGCAGCTGATGGACTCATGTTTGCAAATTTGAGATTCCAACCACTGAATTATCTTTTGTATGCCAAAATCAGCTAAGGCATATTTCTACACTAAACAACATCTTCTGAAACAAACACTGAGTGGAAAAAGGTGCTAGATTTATTGGGGAGGAGTTGTGACATACTAGATAGTGCAGCATTTAGAGATGAGCAAAACGAGTTCTGTTTCTCTTCTTGGTATCTTGATGTGACACTTGGTCTATTGCCAAGTGGTTCTCTTGCCTATGGAAAAGTCATCTTGGATAAAGTAGCAGTGGAATCATCAGATGGAGATTCTTTTATGAGATAGGAATGACTCAGCACAGACTCCACTACAGAAAACCCAGGAGCGAGTAGGCGGCCAGTTGGTCGAGGACTCCTGGGTTGTGACTGTTTCTACGTTTGTCTTTGACTTTCTCTGTCACCTGGCCATGGTTCAACAATTAAGTAATGGACAGATATTGTTGGATTCCTATTATGCTTATCACTTTATATTTTGTTTTCTGGTGTTTTTTTTTAAATCAGTATCTTTTCATGTATCAATTCTGTACTTAGCAATTAGTATAATCTATATCTGTATTTTATTTGTGAATTTGTCACATCTGTGCCTACACTCAGTGAAGAGTGCTGTATACAACATCAGTTGTACTGTATTATATTGTATTGAATTTAAAGCCAAACTTATTTTTCAGAAAATGTATGAAATAAATTATGTTTCACTACCAGTAAAATCCATGCCATTCACACAAACTGGTATGATAGTACAGTGCCCCTGAGAATGCGGTTAACCAAAGACAGAGAAATGTGGCATTTTGGTTGGCAGAAAAATTGCAGAAATCATCCTTGAATGGTATAGCAGGGTATTGCAGGGCATGCTCAAACTGGAATAACCGGAGAAGGCTCTTGAGTAAGTCCTTCCCCTCCGCAGCAAAAAATGTAGGCAAAAGATACAAACATTTGATTTTTATTAGAACAACCACAGGAAGAACACAGACCGCAAAATAAACTATATATTCACATCCTTATTAGGCTTGACTAAATGATTATTGATCCTCTAACTAGGTAATGGGGTGGCTTGTCCACTTGCCCCCACATGGTCTTTCTTTCTTTAAACTTTGATTTGTTTTCCACCTTCTAGTTGAGTCTTCATTGTATTTTCCTTTCTAAAACAACCCTCTATAAACCTCTGGCACTGAGGCAGCTTTTAGTCCATCTAGGGGATAGGGGTATTCTTGCAGTTGCTCCTATGACTCTTCTAGAACTCCTTGTAGTGTCTTCTGATGATTCTGCACCAATGAACAGTAATGCTCTTTTAATGAGTCATGTTTTACAAGGAAGGTTCCCATCTGTCTAATCTGTTGGAAGGACAAGCACAGTCCCATATGTTCCCTTCCCTCTAGATGGCACCACTGATGATTTCTCCCTGGCCTTACGTTCTCATCAGGCTAAGGCCTAGACACCCCTGCCAGTTCCTGCATCATCTGGCGTCTATCATCTGGGGTTCAATATTGCATAATTCTATTTAGGCTGAGTCTCTCAATTTTGCTCTTTGCTACTGCCCTCGCAGACACGGCCCACCCCATGTATGTGCAGGGCCCATTCTTTGGCCAGTGTCTCTCTATTTCTCTAAGACTAGCATAATGAGGTTATTTACAGCAGCAAATTAGACTGGATTGCATAAAATTGAAAGAGGATCTTAATAGTACAAGAATGACACAGAGAGAATGTGCTTTCTCCACAGAGACAGTGACCAGGCTGGGGATTAAAAGAGGTTCCTGGTGAAGAACAAACCATCAGCAGACTATAATTACTATTATTATCATCATTAGCAATAAAAGTAAATTGATCTGCACCATCTGATCTTCTAACACTTTAGAGAAAAATACCTATTTTGTAATAATTTTGTCTCAAGAATAAAGTCTCTCTCTCTCTCTCACTTGCTTTTGCTCTCTCTGTCTTGTTTCAACTGTTTCAGTTATTTTTTAATGGATTTATAAAAGTTTAAAAAACCATTCTGCCTTCATACTTAGCTGTTCAATGTCACATATGCTGTGAAGAGGAACATATTGAGTGACTGCAGTCAGAGACCGTCTGGTGTCCTAATGGGATAAATGGATTTCCCTCAAGGGCATATCAATTTGCATGACAGCTTTGTAGGAAAGAACTTGTTCTGCTTCTTTCCACACACAGGCCTCCCAGAGCCCAAAGAAGATATGCAGATGAAGCTAGCAGAGTGATCCCAAGGAGTGTCATTATCTGGTGAAGAATCAGATGGATGGTGCAAACGGCAGGTGTGGCTGGCCAGCTTCTGGAAACAAGGACATCTCTCGAAGGGGTGGGAGTTGGCATCATTTTGTTGCATGCTTTGCATGTTGGAATCTGGGCTAATACAACAAATGAAAAATCTATAGTTCAAAAATTATGGATTTTTGTCCCCATGTTTAAATGAAAAATGATCTACTAAATAGTAGTCACAAGAACTGAAGTGTGGTAATATTACCATCTTCTGCAGTGTCGAAATCCCACCAAAACCAGGTTACTGGAGGGCAGCTGGCCAAGCAGATTCAATTGAGGTTCACAGAACTGTCTTTCATATGAATAAAATTCACATAGAGCCTTTCATGAAGCAAACTCACACCACTTTCCCTATATGACAGATTCATAAATATTACATACAGTCATAGCCTAAGGTGTATTCAGATAGCCATTGAATACCCGTTTTTATAAATATAAATGTAGTCTAGAGGTTATTACATTGGGTTATCAAAGGGCAACACCACTGGCAGAATTTCAGGCTTTCAGCTTAAGTTAAGGCAAGAAAACTGATAAACAGTCTTCAGACTGGACATATTCAGTTAATTTCCATTAATTTCTGTAAAGCACAGTGACACGTTTACAGGTAGATGCAAACACAAACTTTACAAATTACATAATGAGTATAAATAAAGACAGATTTTTTTCAAACAGGCGGGAAACAAAGTGATGTTTAAACTGATTAAAATGACTTGATCCCACTAATATCTCTCCAATTATTAATAATAGAACTACAAATTAAAGAGGAACATGCACAAGATAGGCAGCATGCTATAGTGGTTAAGACACTGTACTTCAAAACATAAGGGTGCTGGGTCAGTCCTTACTTCTGACTGTCAATGTGACTCTAAGCAAATTGCTTAACATGTAAAAAACATGAAAAAGGAAGGTTTGAGATTTGTTGGTGAGTCTAGCGGTGAGGCATCAGTTAGAACAGCATCTAGCCCATTAATTCACTGAACATGGAATAGGGCTGAACCTATCCTGCCGGCACAGGAAGTGGCAGAAATTAGGGCAGAAAACAACCTCAATTGGCATGCCAGTATATTGTAAGGTATAAACAAACAGGTATGATAAGACAGGGCCAGTGAGGATGTGGAGGGCAAACACAAAGATATAAAATATTTTAGTTAAATAAAATAATCACAAAGTATAAAATAACTTAAATTAAACAAGTCTGAATCTTTTAGAGACCTGATCAAATGGTTGTTGAACACTTGCCTAGCTGAAGGGGTGGCTTGTACATGACCACCTCAAAATGGCCCCTTTCTCACCTCCTATCACTTTCTCTCTTTCTAAAGACCCTTGCCAATTTTCCTAATACAAGCTGAGGTTTAATTGTACTTTCCTTCTAAATCACTCTCAAAAACCTCTGTTATGATCTCATGTTGGGGTCAGGGGAGTACCAATGGTTACTCCACTCTGTAACACCTTCCTAGAACTCCTTCTAATGTCTCATTATGGGGACAGCATGGCTTCATATGTTTATTTCTACCATCACAAATCTTATACCTGCCATTTTATTCTGCTTTCTCCTGCTAGATCCACTATAAGCACAGGCAAAATACATTTAAACGGAAAATTCCAAATACATTATAGTCTGTTTGTCTCTTTCTACAGGAAGAAAATAAAGAGTTGGGGACATACAGAGCAAACACAGAAATCTAAGGAGTTTGACTCGCTCAAGATTGACAAAATAGACTTCTAAGGTCACCTTGGCATTTCCTGTTATATATATAGACTAGCTGCACACCGTGGCTTCGCCCACATAGTAATGAAACAGGACAAACTTTAAAGATCAAAAGACATTTGCGCTATATCTGATCATGTTCAGCTCTGACGGGAAAGCATTCCCCGTGTGGAGAGAAAAGCACATGGCCGTGATATCTTTGGCAATCAGCAGCTACCCTGCAAAACACATGGAGCTCTGATCTCTCTCTCAAAAACGTCAAACGTTACTCCTTAACAATCTGTAGATGATAACGTCTGCTGAACAAACAGGTATCGCTAGCTAAGCGGAGGCAAGGTGTACTCCAACACGTGGCGAGACGTAGACCAACTCGAACAGAGGCTGGAGAGGCTGTTCTCGGCCCACAGCCACCCTGTTGGATTTGCATAAATACATTGTTACCGCAAGTGAAAATTAAGAAAATTATTTTAAAATAATCCTAAAAGACACAGGCAACCAATGTAACAATGCCAATAGATGCTAATGAAATATGCACACATTGTCTCTTCTTCATTAAGATTCTTTCTGCACAAATTTTAAAAAAGCTACATTTGATTTTTCTTGTTAGCCTTGGTAGGAGTGAATTAAAATAGTCTAGCTGACTAAAAACAAAAATATGCATTTTTTCAGGATTTTGCAATGATATAAAAGATTGAATATGTACTCTGTTTCTTAAATAAAACTGTCATATACAGTAGCTAATATGTAATTTGTAATTTCTGGCAGGCAGTAGACACAAAGTAACGCAAATGATCTGCAGTTATGGTTAGGTACACCATAGCATTCAAATGATCAATTTTTGGCATCTTTAGACTTTGTTCATATCATTTGTGGATGTATATATTCATTAATATTATCTTTCATATGTGGCAAGTTGACAACAGGGGAGAGGAAAACAAAAACTCCACTTCCCTGCATCTCCGAAGAAAATAAACTTCTGGCCGGGACCCCAGTCGGTTAAAATGCAAAACCATAGAAAGATCAGACACAGTTACAGTTCTGCAGGACTGGGCCAACTGGCAAAGGCAAAGCATTCCAGGGCTTTAGAAGCCCTGTAGATAAAAGCTTAACCTCCCACTGTTGTTATTTTTTAATCCTTGAAATCTTTAGCAGGTCAGTATCTTAAGATCTTGGTTTTATATGTAATGATAAGTTCCGATAGGCTTTTTCAGATTATATGTTAGAAAGAGAATTTTGAAATCAGGCAGTCGGCTTAACTGGAAGCCAGTGTAAGAATTTAAGGGCAGGAATTATGTGTCTAGCAGTGATTTTTGAATAAACAGAAAGTTGCATGCAGCATTGTTTGAATAGCCTGTGAATAATGCATTGCATTCAATAATCTTACTTAAAATATTTTTATTAAACAATTTCACTGTATGCTCCATATTTTCATATTAATTTTCCAATATCCAAGCTGGAAAAAACAACATTTTAGGTAGTGTTGTAATGTGTGTTTTGAAAAATGCACTTTTGGTTTGAAAGATAACTGATTTTTAGACCAACCGAGTTAAATATTAACACAGTGCGGTTGTGGTCTGTTTCATTCCCTCAATAAATACGAGTTCTGTTTTTTCTGTATTCAAAGGCAAGTAGTGTTGTCAACATCCATCCATTCCTTTAACTCACTGACACTGACAATTTTGTGGATAGTTTATATGTCCTTCTCCTTTTTCTTGATCCCATCATCATTCAGACTGCTGCAGTTTATTGTAATCAATACATTAGAACATTAGAACATTCCAGACGAGAACAGGCCATTCAGCCCAACAAAGCTCGCCAGTCCTATCCACTTGTTTCCTCCAAGAAAACATCAAGTCGAGTTTTGAAAGTCCCTAACGTCTTACTGTCTACCACACTACTTGGTAGCTTATTCCAAGTGTCTATCGTTCTTTGTGTAAAGAAAAACTTCCTAATGTTTGTGCGAAATTTACCCTTAACAAGTTTCCAACTGTGTCCCCGTGTTCTTGATGAACTCATTTTAAAATACAAGTCTCGATCCACTGTACTAATTCCCTTCATAATTTTAAACACTTCAATCATGTCACCTCTTAATCTTCTTTTGCTTAAACTGTAAAGGCTCAGCTCTTTTAATCTTTCCTCATAATTCAACCCCTGTAGTCCTGGAATCTGCCTAGTCGCTCTTCTCTGGACCTTTTCTAGTGCTGCTATGTCCTTTTTGTAGCCTGGAGACCAAAACTGCACACAGTACTCAAGATGAGGCCTAACCAGTGCATTATAAAGGTTGAGCATAACCTCCTTGGACTTGTACTCCACACATCGTGCTATATATCCTAACATTCTGTTAGCCTTCTTAATGGCTTCTGAACACTGTCGGGAAGTTGATAGCTTAGAATCCACTATGACTCCTAAATCCTTCTCATAAGGTGTACTTTCGATTTTCCGACCGCCCATTGTGTATTCAAACCCAATATTTTTACTTCCTATGTGTAATACTTTACATTTACTGACATTAAATTTCATCTGCCACAAATCTGCCCAAGCCTGTATGCTATCCAAGTCCTTCTGTAATGATATAACAGATTCCAAATTATCTGCTAATCCACCTATCTTGGTATCATCTGCAAACTTAACCAGCTTGTTACTTGTATTCCTATCTAAATCATTTATATATGTTAAAAATAGCAGCGGCCCTAGCACTGACCCCTGTGGAACACCACTCTTAACATCGGCCAGTTCTGATTTGGTTCCTCGCACCATCACCCTCTGCTTCCTGTGTGTGAGCCAATTCTGTACCCATCTAAAAACATCACCCTGAACTCCCACTTCTTTTAACTTGATGCCCAACTTCTCATGTGGCACCTTATCAAATGCTTTCTGAAAGTCCAGATAAATAACATCATATGCTCCACTTTGATCGTATGCTTTTGTTGCAACCTCATAGAATTCCAACATGTTAGTAAAGCACGACCTCCTCTTCTGAACCCATGCTGACTGGTCAGAATAACTCCTGTCCTTGCCATGTGTTGCTCAATCTTATCCTTAATAATTCCTTCCATTAATTTTCCTGTGATGCATGTTAAGCTAACTGGCCTATAGTTGCTTGGATCTGCCCTGTCACCCTTTTTATATAATGGAATGATATTTGCCATTTTCCAGTCCTTCGGAATCTCTCCAGTGCTCAGTGACTTCCTAAAAATATGTGTCAAGGGTTTATATATGTACTCACTAGCCTCCTTAAGAACACGAGGATAAATATTATCTGGGCCTGGTGATTTGTTTGATTTCAGCTTATTTAATCTGAGGAGCACTTCTCCCTCTTCAATTTCCAAATCCCTCAGTACCTCCTTAGTAGTTGCGTTTACCTCTGGGAGGTTATCCACTCGCTCACTTGTAAACACCTCCGAAAAATGTAAGTTTAGGGCATCTGCTATTTCATTGTCTGTATCTTTTAATTCCCCTTTACTATTCCTGATGAACTTGACCTCCTCCTTGACTGTTCTTTTACTACTAAAATACTGAAAGAATCTCTTAGGGTCTTCTTTCGCCTTATCTGCTATATTCCTCTCCAACTGTCTTTTAGCCTCCCTGATATCCTTCTTGATGGTTGCTCTCATTGGAATGTAGGAGGAAACCTGGGGTAGTTGGAGAAAACCTATGCAGACACTGGCACAAAGTGTAAACTCTGTGCAGGCAACCATTGAGGGATTCTTTTAATACTGCCGTAGACTTCACTAAAGAAAATTTAAGGCATGTTATTCCTATATACAGTATCACCAGCATGTCACCTGTCCCATGTTCCTAGAACTAGTGTGACATGATATAGTCTTTAGGAAACAGTGCAATTTATTCAGGTGAAAATACCAATTTGAAAAACATTTATCTATTTACAATATTTTAATACAGAAATGTAGCTCAAACCGCTTTACAAATAATTTTATAGAAATTACAAGAGAAACAGAAAAGGCTCTAATAGTTACAGCGGCAAAAACGGTGTACAATTTGAAAATGTATGCTATGGTCAAATGGCCAGGGAGGAGAGGAAATCAACTGAAGCTTGCAACAGACCACCCATCCTCCATGGTCATACTACAATATTTAAGTGTGATAAAGTTATTCATTAATATTTAGACATGATGCAACATCTGTGAATATTTGAGGCAGTAGATATCCTCTTGGTAGTAGCCAGCCTCAGCCTTGTAACATTGATGGCAATAGCAGAGTAGTTTAGCCTGGTACCAGGGGCACACAGAAGTGGTGATTAGTAAGTGGAAAAATAAATATGAACAATTAGAACTATGTAATAGCTGCCCAACATGAAAACAGTCATACTGACCTCTGTGAGAAAACATACAACTTTACATTGCAATGATGTAGGATTATTTGTAGTCCTATAAAAAAGATTTACTATATAAAATTACAAATATGCCAAATGAAAACAGTGTGTTTTCAGCATTTTTGAAATGTTCAGCCATATTAGTCCGATGTATTTCTTTTGTTAAAGTATTTTGAAGGGTGCTAATATTTTGGATCACTACAACCTCAGACTGGGTCAACAATTCACATTTCTGAACAATGACCCGAAGTATACAGCCAAGACAATGCTGCAGTGTCTTCAAGGCAAGTTTTTGACTGTCTTTGAGTGGCCAGCCAAAGTCCAGACTTAAACCCCATAGAATATTTGTGGAGAGACCTGAAAACAGCAGTTTACAGAAGCTTCCCATCCAATCTAATAGAGCTTGGAGGATGTGCCAGGAAAAATGGGATAAACTGCCCAAATCCAGGTCTACAATAACAATAAACCGTGGAGAAATTGAAAGAGCCTAAATACCTTTGCATATCAACTACACAAATAGTCTGCCTCTTTGACTGAGTGATTGGACCACATAGGAATTCTCCAAAAAAGGGAACCGCAAACATCAAAGAGATTGCTCTGCTCCGTTTTCAGTAATCTGTGGTAACATGCTGTAACATACTACGTCCCTGAAGGTCAACTAGATGTTCCTATAAGCTAAACCTGTCCATGCAGGTCTGAAGAAAGCCAAGATATTTACCCATTTCCTTTCAAGTGATGTCTTGTACATTTTTTGTAAAAAACGTTTTTATATAAGTAAGTACAAACATCAACTACTACACCTTCCTGTTACCATCATTTTGAACCTATTCACATATTGTTTCACTGCTATCGTATGAAATCCATCAACTATTAAGCATTTTAATGCGTTTTCTCCAGATAAAATAACTTGGAAACAGCCAAGATCTTACAAATAAACCTGTTAAAAATAAAGTCTGTTGCCGACGACAATTTCTTATTTAGGTAATGATGATAAGATCCTTGAATGTGTGATGTTAAGACATGAAAGTTAGCCTAAGTGCTATTTACCTCTAAATTTTGAGGTTTGTCCTTCAGTTTGCAGTTTTGTGAGTTTGTCCATCGGTAAGGAAGAACACAGTTTCTTAGGGAACATTTGTCCCATGCTGTGGCCAAATCCATTGCCACACTCTTTAAGACTAACACCATTTACCATAACTTCATTGTGCTTGGTCTTCTGTTTTGAAATATTATTGATAAATAAACCTTATAAACTGCTCAGATTTCATGGAAATCTCTCTGCCTTGAAAAATAAGGCTGGGGGGTGCAGTCTAACTAAAAATGGGGCTGTTTTGAATTCCTCATACAAGAAGATGGTTACCGTACAGCAGCAAAGGAGTGTGAGCAAGAGGGACACAACAGTAGGTAAGACAGTGCTTAACAGATTTCACTTCATTTAAAGATTAAATTTAATTGATTATTGGTGTGGTTCCTCGTATAGATCCGCCACCACAAAGAAACAAAAAAATGGCAAGGAATCAGAGAGTCTTGGCTACAGCATTATGTACTTCATATGAGAATCTTCAGATTAATAACTAGCCAACAGAGGCAAAGGGTACAGCTCACAGTTACTGTATCTTGTAAATGGTTTAAAAATAATAAGTTAATGATTTCTTGCAGTTTTTGAAGCAGACATGTGAAATATTCCATTTCAGGAATATGAGGATGGCACTATTCATTCTTTGCTTATAATTAATATAAAGATATCACTTTGAAATTATATGAAACGTCTGATATAATTAACTTCAGTGCAATCCTTGTCTTTTTACACCTCGAATATCACAACATGCTGTAGTGGTGACAACAGCTGCAGTTTACATCTGTAACAGATGAGATGATTTGTATTCAGTTTTTCTGTTTTTAGGAAACTGTATATATATATATATATATATATATATAATTAAATATAATTATTTAATTATATATATAATTAAATATAATATAATTAAATCTTTCTAATGTAGATATTCATATACTGTACACATACACTGAGTAAAATATATCCGAAATAACAAAAAGAAAATCTCCATGACATACATTATATTTTATAAAAGAAAAGGAAAGTGTCATTTTTTTCACAATCTATTATTACAAGCCTGATAATTGAAATGGCAATCTGAGCAGATTGCATTAAATTAAATTGTTCGAAATGGCACCTTTCATTTGCTAAGCTTGACTGAGCTCTGCATTAAATGAATTTAATTATTCTTGTAGCCCATATATTATTAATCATCTATATTGATTTCTGAACTCCCTTGTTACTTGTGGATATGCAAATTTACACTGGCAATATAAGAACTAGTTCATTTGCATAGGGGTCCATTATTATTTTATAAGTAAATTTTAATGTGGACGCAATTAAAGCCCAATGAATTGAAGAGCTAAATTGGCTCCAATATTTTATATAAAATTGATAAAATCAGTAACATCAGACTATACATATATATATATAGTACATATGATGAGATGGAGAGAGAGTGTATGTGTAGACAGACAAACATTGATTGATTGTTATCTCTGAATGTCTGTTAAATTAAAACACAAATTAAAGCATACCACTTTAAATAAAATGAGAATCTATAAATTATGACTTTATGTATTATGCTTTGTGTTGAATTATCTATTTTAAGTAATCCATTCGTTGACCCTTTCAGGTGTTAGACTCACTGGTGGGCACAAACAATCCCACCATCAGAATTATGCACATGGCTGGAACTGACCCCGGATGGTCAAACACATTTATAAAGAATAAGTTAGTGTCACCGAACAGCCTAAGTTACACTTTTTTTGGGATGCAGAAGGAAAACCAGAGTACACAGTGAAAAACCCATGCAGACATATGAAGAACGTACACAGTCCAAAGAGACAGTAACCAGACCAAGATCTGAATCTAAGTTCTTGAAACTGTGAAGCTGCAAGGCTGAACCAAAAGTAAAGACAATATTAGAAATACCAAGAAATGCCTGACAGTATTGATATATAAACTAGCTGTTAAATTTATTGTCTCATATTTCATATATAAAAAAGGTGCTCACAAAGACATATCATATGAGGTAATGGTGTAGAGTTTCATTGTTTACTGCTATTTCTGTGATAGTCATGTGTGGATCCTCTTTTATGAGCTCTTAAATTTATTCTTCTTTATTTACTTTTGGTTAAGGCAGGTTGTACAAAACCACTATGGGATGGAAGGCAAGATCTGTCTTCCAGTCACTAAAGTGCTTTACACCTGTTCCCTGCTTGTGCTTATACATAGGACTCAATGTATGTAGGTACCATCTATGGGGAGCTGGCATTGCCACCTAAATTTTGGAGTGGTTCTAATGAAAAGTTATCTGGTGATATTGAGTTGAGATGATTACATCAGATGTGTTAGAATTTATATGTTTGTACTGCTTATGTATAAGGGAGGATTTGTACTTGACCTGTCATCATAACCAGTAGTCTGTGGTGATGGTCAGGAATGCTTGTGGGATGAAGCCGCATTTTCAAACAAAAGTATTTTTTTAACATTATGAAATAATAATTATACATAAAATGAGATTTAAGTATGAAACCGTAAGAGATACATACATATCAGTAGCCAAACAACTTCAAAGCAGGTAATCCATCTGAAGGTAAGTATGTTTGGGCCAAGCCAATACTTGGATGGGATACCATCTAGGAAAAGCTTGGGTTGTTGCTCCAAAACGTGTCATTGTGTCCATCAGGGAAGCTTACCCTGTGGTCTACATATGGATTCCAATGCCCCAGTGCAGTGTTGGGACAAGGTGCTGTAAAACTTGGTGTAGGCCTTCAAATGAGAAGTAAATCTGAGGTACTGACTCTCTTTGGTCATAAAAGATCCCTGAGCATCTTTTAAAAAGAGTAGGGTGTCTCCCTATGTCCTGGTTAAACTGCCTACCATTGCCTGGTCAATCTGGACCCCTAATTATCCCCTTTCTCTCACTGACAAACTCTGTTTAGGGAGGTTGAACAACTAAAATGTTCCTTGCCTTGGATGGTATTATTTAACATGCCAGCAGTGGTGAAGCTGACAACAAAATATAATCTTACCTAAACAGCCCCAAAAATCATAAACATACCAGTTTAATTTAGGATCCTGAAATAAAATAGCCAGCCCAATATAATCACAGATTATTATATTTCAATAGCATCATAATCATCTTTAAACTGTGACCAAAATTCCTGTTTTCTGTGTCCTTGCCAGTACATACACAGAACAATATCAATGTATCGTATCAGTGAGCTTTTCCAACTAGAAGCTGAATATTGAGAACTTTTTAGTGTGTTGAGTGTGCTGGGAGCCAACAGGAGAAGTGTCATCAGCCCATTCATCTGCAAACTTTAATGAAAGCCAATTTGGGAGTCTTTTGATTTTGACTATGAATCATATCGATATTGTGGTGGTGGCAACCACTCTGGAGTTGCCCCCGGTGAGAGGCGCCGAGCAGGTGTGGGCATACTTATTGCCCCCCGACCTGGAGCCTGTGCATTGGGGTTTACTCCGGTGGACAAGAGGGTGACCTCCCTCCGCCTTCGGGTGGGGGGAAGGGTCCTGACTGTTGTTTGTGCGTATACGCCGAACAGCAGTTTGGAGTATCCACCCTTTTTGGAGTCTCTGGAGGGGGTGCTAGAGGGCATACCTTCTGGGAACTCCCTCGTTCTGCTGGGAGACTTCAATGCTCACGTGGGCAATGACAGTGAGACCTGGAAGGGCATGACTGGGAGGAATGGCCCCCCCCGATCTGAACCCGAGCGGTGTTTTGTTATTGGACTTCTGTGCTCGTCACGGATTGTCCATAATGAACACCATGTTTAAGCATAGGGGTGTTCATATGTGTACTTGGCACCAGGACACCCTTGGCCTCAGTTCGATGATTGACTTTATGGTCATGTCATTGGACTTGCGGCCATATGTCTTGGACACTCGGGTGAAGAGAGGGGCGGAGCTGTCAACTGATCACCACCTGGTGGTGAGTTGGCTTCGATGGTGGGGGAGGATGCCGATCAGGCCTGGTAGGCCCAAATGTGTTGTGAGGGTCTGCTGGGAACAGCTGGCAGAGTCCCCTGTCAGAAGTAGCTTCAACTTCCACCTTCGGCAGAACTTCGACCACATCCCGAGGGAGGTGGGGGACATTGAGTCCGAATGGGCTATGTTCTGTGCCTCTATTGTTGAGGCAGCTGACCGGAGCTGTGGCCGTAAGGTGGTCGGTGCCTGTCGTGGCGGCAATCCCCAAACCCATTGGTGGACACCGGCGGTCCTATAAGACCTTTTTGTCTGGTGGGTCTCTGGAGGCAGCTGATAGGTACCAACAGGCCAAGCGGAATGCGGCTTTGGTGGTTGCTGAGGCAAAAACTCAGGCATGGGAGGAGTTTGGGTAGGCCATGGAGAACGACTTTCGAACGGCTTCGAGGAGATTCTGGTCCACCGTCCGGCGTCTCAGGAGGGGGAAGCAGTGCAGTGTCAACACCGTATATGGTGGGGATGGTGCACTGCTGACCTCGACTCGGGACGTTTTGGGTCGGTGGGGGGAGTACTTGGAAGACCTCCTCAATCCCATTAACATGCCTTCCAATGAAGAAGCAGAGCCTGGGGACTCTGAGGTGGGCTCTCCCATCTCTGGGACTGAGGTCACCGAGGTGGTCAAAAAACTCCTTGGTGGCAGGGCCCCGGGGGTGGATGAGATACGCCCGGAGTTTCTCAAGGCTCTGGATGTTGTAGGACTGTCTTGGTTGACACGTCTCTGCAACATCGCATGGACATCGGGGACAGTGCCTCTGGATTGGCAGACCGGGGTGGTGGTCCCCCTCTTTAAAAAGGGGGACCGGAGGGTGTGTTCCAACTACAGAGGGATCACACTCCTCTGCCTCCCTGGAAAAGTCTATTCGGGGGTTCTGGAGAGGAGGGTCCGTCAGATAGTCGAACCTCGGATTCAGGAGGAACAGTGTGGTTTTCGTCCTGGTCGCGGAACAGTGGACCAGTTCTACACCCTTAGCAGAGTCCTGGAGGGTGCATGGGAGTTTGCCCAACCAGTCTACATGTGTTTTGTGGACTTGGAAAAGGCATTCGACCATGTCCCTCGGGGAATCCTGTGGGGGGAGCTCCGGGAGTATGGGGTACCAGACCCCCTGATAAGAGCTGTTCGGTCCCTGTACAACCGGTGTCAGAGCTTGGTCCGCATTGCAGGCAGTAAGTCGAGCCCGTTTCCAGTGAGAGTTGGACTCCTCCAGGGCTGCCCTTTGTCACCGATTCTGTTCATAACTTTTATGGACAGAATTTCTAGGCGCAGCCAGGGTGTTGAAGGGGTCCGGTTTGGTGGACTCAGGATTGGGTCACTGCTTTTTGCAGATAATGTTGTCCTGTTTGCTTCATCAGGCCGTGATCTTCAGCTGTCTCTGGATTGGTTCGCAGCTGAGTTTGAAGCGGCTGGCATGAGAATCAGCACCTCCAAATCCGAGACCATGGTCCTCAGCCGGAAAAGGGTGGAGTGCCCTCTCAGGGTTGGGGGAGGGATCCTGCCCCAAGTGGAGGAGTTCAAGTATCTCGGGGTCTTGTTCACGAGTGAGGGAAGAATGGACCGTGAGATCGACAGGCGGATCGGTGTGGCATCCGCAGTGATGCGGGCTCTGCATTGGTCTGTCGTGGTGAAAAAAGAGCTGAGCCGTAAGGCAAAGCTCTCAATTTACCAGTCGATCTACGTTCCTACCCTCACCTATGGTCATGAGCTATGGGTAGTGACCGAAAGGACGAGATCGCAAGTAGAAGCGGCTGAAATTAGTTTCCTCCACAGGGTGTCTGAGCTTTCGCTTAAAGATAGGGTGAGAAGCTCAGTCATCTGGAAGGGGCTCAAAGTGTAGCCGCTGCTCTCCTCCGAGAGGAGTCAGATGAGGTGGCTCGAGCATCTGATCAGGATGCCTCCTGGACGCCTCCCTGGTGAGGTGTTCCAGGCACGTCCAGCTGAGAGGAGGCCCCGGGGAAGACCCAGGACACGCTGGAGGGACTATGTCTCCCGGCAGGCTTGGGAACACCTTGAGATTCTCCCGGAAGAGCTGGAAGAAGTGGCCGGGGAGAAGGAAGTCTGGGCCTCTCTGCTCAAGTTTCTGCCCCCGCGACCTGACCCCGGATAAGCGGAAGATGATGGATGGATGGATGGATTATATTGATATTTAGCAATGCCTAGTGCTACAGACCCTTTGTCAAGTTGATATTTTATTTCTATTTTTCCATGTCTTTATCTTCTATGCTACTTCAGCTAGTGGATAATTTTTACTGTATTATTGTTGCTGTTGTGGTTGTTTTAGTTTTATTTAAAGCTAGCCGTGCCCCACGGCTCCGCCCACATATTAATGATAAAGGACAGTGTGGATGGCCCTGTTCGGCTCCCCACTCCTGATGTCATGCTTCCCACTCCCCTCAGCCTCTGTCTCAGATTAGAGCAAATATACCATTCCTGCAAGCAAACTATGATTCTTAGACGTTGGATTTTATGTATATAGAGAGGAAGCATTACAGATACAATAATCTACTTTGATCTTACTGTTATTTAAAAAAACAATACACATATTTACTATAAACCATAAGAACTATGATCTATAAACCTAAAAAGCTGAAGATCCTAACATAGTGCTACACACACTGTCTATATGGAGTTTGCATACTCTCTCCATGTCTGTGTTGCTTCAGCTAGGAGTTCCATGTTTCTCTCACCTGCAAGATATGTCTAATTTGGACATGTTCTGAGTGAGTCATTGTGTGAGTGTCCTAAGTGACAGATGGATTTTCTGTCTGATAGTAGTTTCTTCCTTTTGCCCACAGCTGCCAGGGTAGGCTTTAGCTCCCTCTCTTGCTTTTCAAAATATAAGAATAATTGGTACAATATTAGTACAACCTTATTTTTTTCTTTCCATCATGGATAGGCTCAAGTCTATACTATAAATCAAGAACATTCTGCCTCTATTCATTTTAACTGATATTACGTACTTTGAGGATTTACTATGAAATGCTTAAACCAAATGAAATACATTATAGTTATTTTACTAATTTATAAACATCTTGGATGACAGTTCTAATTCTTTGTCAGCCTTAACAGTCTTTTATTTGAATTGGCTGTATGCTGATAAACTAGTCCTAATAAGAGATTTTAATATTCACATAGCCATGGAAACGAATGCCTCATCAAAAGTTTTTTTTTTTTAATCCTTGATTGATTCTGATAGATTTTTCCAAATTGTGAAATGTCATACACACTTTTATAATCATGCGTTAGATTTAATTATCACCCATGTTGTTAACATGTGAAATGTAATTATCTCTCCTGTTATTGAAACCATGTTGCATCATTCTTAAATTAGTTTTGGTGTAGTCTTGCTCTGTTTGATAAATATACATGAAAGAATGAGAATTTTAACGTATCTCAGAACCTTTAACCTAGACTATGACACTAATGTAGTCTAACTTAAATATAAATATTTTATGTGAAATACACTTTAGCCAAAGCAGTTGTGTTAAAAAAGTGAATTAAAGTGTAATGGAATCTGTCTTGGTTTAATGACACCACATGCCATTAAGCCAAATAAGTCTGAAAATTAGATTGCAAAAGGAAGATACAATTTATTTCAACAAGAGCATTAAACAGCATAAGAAAGATCAGATTAGTGCTTCAAACTTCTTCTTCCATAGTTAGTTAGTTTTCCATATCTCTTGTAATATAAAAAAAGGAATACAGATAAAGGGGGAGGTCAGTTTCAAGAGAGATGCAAGGCAGAATAGATGATTGCAATGAGAACAGAGGTACCTGTGTGTGATATTTGTAAAGAATTTGTATCAACAATATTAAGTCAGGTGGGGTCCCAAACCCCTTATCTCTCATTTACAGATTTCTGCAGATTTGTTTTTTGTTTAGCATATTTAAGCAATCATAAGTGATTTTGTGTAGTTCTTAAGTGTGGAAACTGCACTTTCTTTTTGGTCACGTTTGTTTGAATGTGCAGAGAATACTGTCACATTTATTTGAAACACGCAGTTTTCGCCTGCTTATTTTAGATTTAAATTTGGAGATTTAGATAGATACTTTATTAATCCCAAGGGGAAATTCACATACTCCAGCAGCAGCATACTGATAAAAAAACAATATTAAATTAAAGAGTGATAAAAACGCAGATAAAAACAGACAATAACTTTGTATAATGTTAATGTTTACGGGTGAAATTGAAGAGTTGCATAGTGTGGGGGAGGAACGGTCTCCTCAGTCTGTCAGTGGAGCAGGACAGTGACTGCAGTCTGTCGCTGAAGCTGCTCCTCTGTCTGTAAATGATCCTGTTCAGTGGATGCAGTGGATTCTCCATGATTGACAGGAGCCTACTCAATGCCCGTCGCTGTGCCACAGATGTCAAACTGTCCAGCTCCATGCCTACAATAGAGCCTGCCTTCCTCACCAGTTTATCCAGGCATGAGGCATGCTTCTTCTTTATGCTGCCTCCCCAGCACACCACCGCGAAGAAGAGGGCGCTCGCCACAACCATCTGATAGAACATCTGCAGCATCTTATTGCAGATGTTGACAGACGCCAGTCTTCTAAGGAATTATAGTCGGCTCTGTCCTCTCTTGCACAGAACATCAGTATTGGCAGTCCAGTCCAATTTATCATCCAGCTGCACTCCCAGGTATTTATAGGTCTGCACTCTCTGCACACAGTCGCCTCTGATAATCATGGGGTTAAGGAGGAGCCTGGGCTCCCTAAAATCCACCACCAGCTCCTTCGTTTTGCTGGTGTAAGTGGTTTGAGTCGCACCATTTAACAAAGTCTTTGATTAGGTTCCTATACTCCTCCTCCTGTCCACTCCTGATGCAGCCCACGATAGCAGTGTCGTCAGCGAACTTTTGCACGTGGCAGGACTCTGAGTTGTATTGGAAGTCCGATGTATATAGGCTGAACAGGACTGGAGAAAGTACAGTCCCTTGCGGCGCTCCTGTGTTGCTGACCACAATATCAGCCCTGCAGTTCCCGAGACACACATACTGAGGGTCTGTCTGTAAGATAGTCTACGATTCATGCCACCAGGTATGAACAGTAGTGTCACTAAAATAACAAAAAAAACAATAACATTGAAATAACAATAAAATAGTACACAAATTCATATTATTTATCACATACTTCTTTAATGATTATCAGGTTAAACTTTTTGACTCTGTGCCTCCACTGACCTTTCAAATTTTTCACATGATTCATTCCATGAGTCACAAATAGATTCTATGGACATATAGTATTTTACAAAAGATTAAAAATCAAAAAATGAATGCCTAAAAATGTATAAAACATCTGTCAATATCTTTGCAAAATGCAATCTAAATGCTTTTTAGATAGCAAACATTTAACAGTTTTTTGAAAGGGGGAGAAATGCAAAGTATGTTTGTGAGTCTTGGAATGGTGAGCCTTTTTTATTTAATAATTCATCAAACCATTTTTTTACATGGCAATATACAGTACATTTTCTTCTTATTGATTTTTGATCTGTACTCAGCTTTAATGACCAAAAGTGCTGAAAACCCAGCCTTACAAAGGTAGGAAGCTGCAAAGGGTGGAAATATTTGCAAGGCTCTGTTGCTTATTTTTGGGAGGTTCTGCTTTTTATCTTAAAAAATTCAGATATCAAGAGCAAAATACAGTAAACTCAAGCCGTATGAGATTTTTTTGTCTCATGTTACTCGGTATGCAACTTTGCATGATTTAAGAACAACTTGCTGGGAAACATAACTTGTTTACAAAATCAGATTTCTTTTCATGTCTTTTAGCTTACATGAAAAATACAAGGCTTATGTACCAGACTACTGCACACAAGAACATAGAAACATAAGAAATCTGACAAACAAGAACAGACCATTCAGTCTATCAAGCTTGTTTGTTTAGTTAATAGCTAAGCTGTCCCAATATCTCATCCAGATTCTTCTTAAAGGTTGTCAAGGTTTCTGCTTCAACTACAGTACATGGCTCAGTAGGTTGTTCCAGACTCCCACAACTCTTTGCATAAAGAAGTACTTCCTGGCTTCAGTCCTAAATGCACGTTCCTCTTAATTTCCACTGATGTCCTCACCTCAACCTTTAGTTGAAAGAATTCTGCTGTAACCACTTTATCAATGCCTTTGAGGAATTTGAAGTCAGGATTAGGTCCTAATATAATCTCGTCTGTAAAGATTTAGCAAATTTATTTAAATAATAAATGACATTTATTTTAATTTATTAGGGAGTGTGCACTTTTGCTTGACAATCCACACAGAAAATTCTTTATTGTCCAAAATTATACACATAGAACCAAGACCAAAAAACATGATTTTCACTTCACTTTTTTACTCGGAATGAAAAATCTCTCCATTGAGATTATATAACAAGAATTGAATATATATATGACAGACGGCCAGGGTCATTGTCCAGCCAGGACACCTCTTAACGGAGAGGACCGGGGGAGCAAGCATGGGCAGAACAGAACCTCCCCTGGGATGTTAGATGTTAGCCCCCATGAGTTGCAGTGGCGCCTCAGATTCCCGCAGGGCTTCATGAGAGTTGGAGTTATCTACAGCCCTGTTGGGGCCAGGGGGTGCGGTCAGAGGTTGCTGCCACAGCTGCTGAGCCCTCTTGGGCAAGTTTTCCACCACACCCCAAAATGCTATGAAAGGTGTTATAAAAAGAACCAGCAGTCATTACTCCGAGAGCCACAGGAGAAAGAAGAAAAAGAAAGTGAAAGTAAAGTATTGTGTGTCTGTGGGAACGGGGAAGTCATTGCCCACGTGCGAAAAAAATAAAATAAAAACGTCTTTGTTTTTATCAGTGTGCCTCTAGCGTCTGTCTGTGTTGGGTTGGGTGGCTGTCACGCCCTCTAGAGTTGTTAAAATATATGTAAGAGCCATTTTCCTAGTTCTATAAGATTCATGAATATTTATTAGATGATAATGCATAATCTGTGGGAGGTTGCTATAACCCCCGTAAATAGAATTGTATTGGTACAGTGGTGTGAAAAACTATTTGCCCCCTTCCTGATTTCTTATTCTTTTGCATGTTTGTCACACAGAATGTTTCTGATCATCAAACACATGTAACCATTAGTCAAATATAACACAAGTAAACACAAAATGCAGTTTTTAAATGATGGTTTTTATTATTTAGGGAGAAAAAAAAATCCAAACCTACATGGCCCTGTGTGAAAAAGTAATTGCCCCCTTGTTAAAAAATAACCTAACTGTGGTGTATCACACCTGAATTCAATTTCCGTAGCCACCCCCAGGCCTGATTACTACCACACCTGTTTCAATCAAGAAATCACTTAAATAGGAGCTGCCTGACACAGAGAAGTAGACCAAAAGCACCTCAAAAGCTAGACATCATGCCAAGATCCAAAGAAATTCAGGAACAAATGAGAACAGAAGTAATTGAGATCTATCAGTCTGGTAAAGGTTATAAAGCCATTTCTAAAGCTTTGGGACTCCAGCGAACCACAGTGAGAGCCATTACCCACAAATGGCAAAAATATGGAACAGTGGTAAACCTTCCCAGGAGTGGCCAGCCTACCAAAATTACCCCAAAAGCGCAGAGACGACTCATCTGAGAGGTCACAAAAGACCCCAGGACAACGTCTAAAGAACTGCAGGCCTCACTTGCCTTAATTAAGGTCAGTGTTCACGACTCTACCATAAGAAAGAGACTGGGCAAAAACGGCCTGCATGGCAGATTTCCAAGACGCAAACCACTGTTTAGCAAAAAGAACATTAGGGCTCGTCTCAGTTTTGCTAAGAAACATCTCAATGATTGCCAAGACTTTTGGGAAAATACCTTGTGGACTGATGAGACAAAAGTTGAACTTTTTGGAAGGCAAATGTCCCGTTACATCTGGCGTAAAAGGAACACAGCATTTCAGAAAAAGAACATCATACCAACAGTAAAATATGGTGGTGGTAGTGTGATGGTCTGGGGTTGTTTTGCTGCTTCAGGACCTGGAAGGCTTGCTGTGATAGATGGAACCATGAATTCTACTGTCTACCAAAAAATCCTGAAGGAGAATGTCCTGTGATCTGTTCGTCAACTCAAGCTGAAGCGATCTTGGGTGCTGCAACAGGACAATGACCCAAAACACACCAGCAAATCCACCTCTGAATGGCTGAAGAAAAACAAAATGAAGACTTTGGAGTGGCCTAGTCAAAGTCCTGACCTGAATCCAATTGAGATGCTATGGCATGACCTTAAAAAGGCGGTTCATGCTAGAAAACCCTCAAATAAAGCTGAATTACAACAATTCTGCAAAGATGAGTGGGCCAAAATTCCTCCAGAGCGCTGTAAAAGACTCATTGCAAGTTATCGCAAATGCTTGATTGCAGTTATTGCTGCTAAGGGTGGCCCAACCAGTTATTAGGTTCAGGGGGCAATTACTTTTTCACACAGGGCCATGTAGGTTTGGATTTTTTTTTCTTCCTAAATAATAAAAACCATCATTTAAAAACTGCATTTTGTGTTTACTTGTGTTATATTTGACTAATGATTAAATGTGTTTGATGATCAGAAACACTTTGTGTGACAAACATGCAAAAGAATAAGAAATCAGGAAGGGGGCAAATAGTTTTTCACACCACTGTATATTCCTGCCATTTCTAACAGTTTTGACTAAAACAATAATCTTCAGTTAGTGACAGCCTTGCCTTGAGTAAGGTATGGAAGGCGTATGGTTTTAAACTGTGCCTGGGCACATGCCAATGTGTCAATCGGCTTAAGGGCCTTTTGAATGTGTGAAGTAAATATGTAGGAAAACAGTATTTAATTCACGTGCTGTGCCGAATGCTTAAAGCATACAGAAGAAGAAGGTAAGAAACTTTAAGTAGAGAAGAAGAAGTAAGGAACTTTTAAGTACAGAAATAACTAAAGTTTCTCAATAAAAGCTAAGTTTAAGACAAGATACATTTTTTCCCTTTTTTTGACTTTTATTCTACGTGTGTAACTATTTTTTCTTTTATTCTTGTGTGGATTATTTGCTTTTAACTTTCACTAAATATTTTCAAAAACAAACTTTTGGACTGTGAGATTTCTTTAGACATGCGTTTTACTTGTGCTTGACCATATCTTATTTCGGCAGCTACAATATATATGTATCACAAAATAATCACTCACAGAAACAGGCGATATATGAGAGCAGCAGGCAGGTGATAGGCTGCCTACCAACTGCCATTTCTCATGAACCCCACGACTCATGTGCTCTATGTACACCAGGGGCCTTCAAATGCAGATTGCCTTAGATCAGTCATACCTCCCATGCCATGTATCTTTCCCCTTGGAAGAAGGGGTTATTGTCGGGAGGAATTGGGGGGCTTCAAATTTGGGAACCCCTGTCTTGGATTCCTGTATTTCTACAATGTAATCATAATCTAATTTTGACTTGCAATTTAGCCATTGCCGAAGAATACAGTACATCAAACATCTAAATTTTAAAACAACAGCTTTTATGGAGGGATAAAGTGATGATTTTAAATATATGATAGATAAGTTGTTTTGTCCCTGAACATCTTTTGGCACCTGCTGAGATCTGCGGCTTGTCTCCTGATCTACCATGGTTACCTAAAATAACTATCAGACAAATGGGTTAAGTAAAGTAAAACACACTAATCTGCTGCATATCAAGCAAAATAAACGTTTATATAATTATCCCAAAGAAAGCACATGTGTCCTTTAGTGACTGCAAAGTGCACTGCTTACTGCTGTGATAATGAAGCAAAAACTCTGTCAAAAAATGTTATGTGACTGTGTGAATCTGACCAAATTTGTTTTTAAGTCGCATTTTATAAATGTGTCTGCTATATAAAGAATATCACAAACTATACAGACTCAGTTTGTACTTTAGTGGTTTAGAACTTTGGACAGAGTATAACTGTGAAAGGGGCATTTCAAATAGCTCTTGTTGATAGTACAGACTTACTCCAAATGTGTTTCAAAATACATGTTTAAAGTGCTGTTTTAGATTGTAATTTCTGAGTTCTGAATTATGCAGTGAAAAGACATTGTACTTTTTTTACTTAATAGACTGAAAGTATTGAAGTTAAATTTGTAGTATTGTTATTTGCATAAAAACTTGAGTTGTCACATCCACACTGATAAAAAATGGCCTTATTTCACAAAGAGACTCGGTATAAAAATGGCTTTAAAAATGTAAAAAATAGTATAAAAGTCTCATTTGGCAATAGTTTTAATTTGTTGAAAAATCTAATTGAATTACTCACTTGACCATGATATTGTGTGGAAATAGTTCATTAGATTGAAATACTTTATTATTTCAGTGAGATGTAAATATGATACAAACAGAAGGAACAGAGTCTGTAAAAAATCCTGTTATGCTGTTGCTGTGGCCTAGACAGGAAGAGAAAGAACACTTTTTGCAAAGTGCAAACCTTAGCCATGGTGAGTGTAACAGGGCTCGAGTGACATTAGTCTGTTGTAAGATGAGCATCCATCCATTATCTAACCCGCTATATCCTAACTCCAGTCCGCTAGGGAGCCAATCCCAGCGCACAAGTCAGGAAACAAACCCCAGGCAGGACACACACTAAGGACAATTTAGAATCGCCAAAGCACCTAACCTGCATGTCTTTGGACTGTGGGAGGAAACAGGAGTACCCGGAGGAAGCCTACGCAGACACAGGGAGAACATGCAAACTCCACACAGGGAAGACCTGGGAAGTGAACCCAGGTCTCCTAACTGTGAGGCAGCAGTGCTACCCACTGCGCCACTGTGACGCCCTGTAAGATGAGCAGTCTCAGCCAAATGGTTAAGATAGTGTTTTTCCTCTGACCATGTAAACAACAGCTGAGACAAAGAGTGTGATCTACTGCAACGTAATAAACATTAAGGCATATAAAACCTTCAAATATGAAAACAAATACTTATTCTTGTTCATTTACATAGGTCAAATCCCATTATAGTGAGCACCAAAGTAAAAAAAAATTCAGAATAACAAATACTTTTTGACCTGGAAAAATGATTGTGCAACATCATGTTCAATGGATTTTGTTTTAATGAAATGCAAATTTAAGTATAACAAACATTTTTCCAAACAAAAATGGCCAACAAAGGTAATAATACATGCAAAAAATACTATACTTTCGCAGATTCTGAAAGAACCCAGATTCGAGAACCCTGAAAAAGGCTGCCTCTTTGTTGTTAGACCAAAAGAAAGTGATAGTCTGTTGTGAATTTTGCAGTCTCTGGCAGTCTCGGTTGTCTCACTGCAAGCGTAGGCGAGACATCATGCAGGTATAGCTGAATTCAGAGTCAGTGCTCTGTCCGCGTGGGTAGTTGTGTCATGTGCGGATACCGTACTGCTCAAATTTCATAGTGCTTCTCAAAGTTTTTTGTAATGAACAAAAAATTTAAGAAACGGCGTCAGTATACACTGAAAAAAAAATTAACAATTCTTGAAAAAGTTGATTCTAGAATGAAAATAAAACGACGTGGCAAAAGATTTGGAATTGCACCTTTAATGCTGTCAACAGTTTTCAAGGATTGAAAAAAAATAGAAGACAAAGTTAAAGATCAGGCATTGAGACCAGAATGGAAATGCATTTGTATTTCTGTAAAATAAATTTACATCTCATGTCTCATTTTTATTTTGTGTTCATACTTGTATTTCTATAAATATATTTTATTACTATATGGAGAAGGCAGGTACAGCCTTAAGATTTCATTCAAAATTAGGAGCTGTTAGTTCACCACTGAAGGACACAAGATAGGAACCATAATGCAGGCAGTTCTTCTGATTTAGCTCACATCTTCAAATTAAAAGAATACCAGTGGCTTGTTATCACTTTTGTGGCAGACCAGGGGCCTCATGCATAACGCTGTGTGTAGAACTCACACTAAAACATGACATAAGGACAAAAGCGGAAATGTTCGTATGCACAAAAAAATCCAGATGCATAAATTGGTGCGAACGTCAACTTCCACGTTCTTCCAGTCACCGTGAAAAGTAATGCACATGCACGAATCTGCAGCCCCACCCCAACTCTTCCCAGAATTACACCTCTTTGAATATGCAAATCAATATAAATAGCCCTTAACACTAGAATAACCAGAGCCTATGAAAAAACTCATAGATCCGTCCCACCTTAAATCGCTTCTTAAAATCGTTCTCACCTCTCCGCCAGCGTCTTTTGTTCATCTAAATGTGCTGATAAACACAAGCTGCAAGCAGCTGGCTATTCCATTTCCCCACCGACTTAGAACTTGCACAAACTTCTCCCAGCTCATGTCTTGATTGATTATCTGGGAGTGAAGTGGAGTTTTAGAGAGGAAATAATAGATCATTATTTGAAATACACTCATTTCATGTGTGTTCCGTTTCTACAGTAATTTGTGTGAACACATTGTTAAAACAGACACTTTTTCATATTTTAGTAATAAATGTTACAAAATGTAGGCATAAACTATAAAATGTGTGAAGCCTGAAGGCCAAAGATCAAATAAACACTTTCCGAAAAGGTTCAAGAATGTCACAACATCTTCTTTGGTGTACTGGTAAGATTTCATCAGTCAGAGCACAGTAGACTTGCCGTATCTCAGAGACCCGACTTTGATTCCAAGCTGGGGAGAATTTTTTTTTTTTTTTTAAAGTTCGCTCCCTGCCTATCTATGTAGTAATAACAGTAATTTTATTATTATATAGCAGCTTCCCTGTCTGCCTATCATATAGTGTCTTTCCTTCCTATCTATCTATATATCTATCCCCTTAGCTGTTTTTTTATATATCTATTATACAGTGCCCTATGGGGTGCCAAACAGGCAATTACAATGATTTTCGGAATATATAAAGTCATTCCTGAATATATAAAGTCAAAACTTGAATATATAAAGTAATTCCTGAATATATAAAGTCGGCGTTGGAATATATAAAATCATTCCCGAATATATAAAATTTCCGTGCTTGTCATTTCACTCGTACTAGTGAAAGGTAAACTTCGACAGAAGCCACTCAGATTTGATCGGGCTTGTGAGGTTCGTCCAAAAATGCACCCATACAAAAAGAATAAATAAATATAGTGTTCAAAATGCAGGGAACATACATCATTTTAAATGAATTAACTGAACAGTGGGTTTTTTAAAAATATTTTTCTGAAGATGTTTTTGTTAACTTTGTTCATTATGTTGTAGTAGGAACTCATTGAGTTTACTAAAAATGTGCCTGAGTCGTTTCAATCAATATCAATATAATCTGACTTTAAATTTATATATTCAGGAATGAGGTTATATATTCCAACGCTGACTTTATATAGTCGGTAATGACTATATATTCTGATGATGACTTTATATATTCAGGAATGACTTCATATATTCCGAA
Organism: Polypterus bichir lapradei; assembly: GCA_026402145.1. NCBI lineage: Eukaryota > Metazoa > Chordata > Cladistia > Polypteriformes > Polypteridae > Polypterus > Polypterus bichir. Next base: position 52,224,508 of record JANRMT010062807.1, read on the forward strand.
GATCATTGTAATTGCCTGTTTGGCACCCCATAGTGCACTGTATATTAGATATATAAAAAAAACAGCTAAGGGGATAGATATATAGATAGACAGATAGGAAGGAAAGGCACTATATGATAGGCAGACAGGGAAGCTGCTATATAATAATAAAATTACTGTTATTACTATATAGGTATTATTTATTTACTTACTTCCTACAGCGTAAAGTCACGAGTGCAGTGCTTCCCATGTACATATACAAAGTACAGCGATGGCAAAAGTGCATTCTTGATCCGATGTAGAACAATCATCATGATTTGAGTTTTCCTCTGTTATAGTGCATCTGAGAAAACAGCAGTGTCAAATTGGGGAGGGGGGGCAAGGGGGGGGTTTGAGTTAGGATCGTGAACATGGCTTTACGCCAAGTTTAGGTTTTATACATCGCGATTTGAACGTGGAAACGTTCTTACGCAAAATTTTTGTGTTTGATCCCGACTGCCTCCTATATTTGCCGTTTTCAGTAGTGAGCAGCTCTTATTGTTAATATTATACAGCAAACAGATACATTTGTTTTGTGTCTGTAATGGCCGGTGTACATTTATAGTACTTGTAAAAGTTACCGTTTTCTTTTTCACTTTTATTCTCTCAGTCACGATCACAATACATACTACTGCCCCCTCACCCTGGCATCTAACGCTGTTACTTTTTATCTGAAACTGGGAATAACTGTAGATGTGAGTGGTGTTTTGAGGCAATGGAACTGGACATTCTCTGATCTGGATGGATAAAAGCTGACACACAAATGCTGGTGAATCTGCCGTCTTCGTATCTCACCGTCACTTGATTTTTTTTAATTCAGTTTTGTTGAGTGTTCCTGCTCACACTGAATTAGTATGTACCTTATGGTCCATGGTGTCAAAGCCACACTAACAAAAAATAAAAACAGAGACATAGGTATATATGATATTTGGAATAACTCATTTTATGACCTGTATAGTACATTTCGGAAAACATTGTGGCACAGATGCAACATTATTCATATTATTCATATTCATTTGTATAACATCTGGCGGTTGTAATCAGTGACCATGTGTTTTGCGTGTTTTTTTTTTTCCTGATGGTGCTGTTTCTTTTGTACTCCAGGACATGCAGGAGAAAGAATAGTACAGAGAGGTCAGCTCAGCGCTATATGTAATCATCAGATTCAAATGATAACAGTTCACACGCATGCAAGGGCCGTCCTTCCTACATTTACGACATGTTTACCTGTTGCAATGCGCACACTTCTCTCTATGCTATTATGTAGTAATTCCTCACCCTACTGTAAAACAGTTTACTTTTTGTCACTGTAATTCTTTGTCTGTGCATACATTTGAATATTTCCAAAGGCAAATTCACACTTAACTATAATAAAATTACTGTTGCTCAAAAAACTAACAACTTCTGTTTCCCTTATACTTTGTTATAAAAGGTGAGTTTCAGAAAGACATTACACCAAGTTTCACTTGAGACAAATTTGGTATGGAAGCAGTCATTTACTTAAACCACCATTTCAGTTGTCTCTTCTATATTTCTAAAAGATTCTTCCCAGTCAATAACTACAAAATGGAAAGTACCATATCATGTTTGCTTCAGATAGCTGCCTTATTTGATTAAATAATTTGCCACTCTTTGGAATGTCAGAACTAGAGTCCTTTATCCAGCTTTAGTCAATTAGTCTTTTGACTTCTTTCCCGTTAATAAACTTAACCCATACTGGTTCAGAATGTCATAAAAGTAACTAATTTGATTTTAGCTTTACATTACTTTTCAGGATTGCTTTGCAATGCTTATTATACTCTTGTGATTCCTAAGTTATATGTCCCAACATAAACTACAGCCGCAGGATTTTTACCTGCCTATGCCAAAAGCTTGTCTTATTTTTTGTATGATGTGGGAAACGTGGGTAGACGGATAACCGACACACTGTTATTGATTCCTGATCTTTACCTCATATAACATGAGCTGTATTGCAGAGAATGGAATCAGCATGGGCCAATACTTATGTTTTCTGTCTCACTTTAATTTAACTTTATTTGGTACAGACAGTATCCTGTGGATAATACAGTATCTGTTTGCTATTTCCGTCTGGTGTGGTCAATGCTCTGTTTTTTTCTTCTTTAACTACTTGAGCCAAAGTTTCATCAGTTGCCATCTGCAGTTTGTTCTTATTTCCTTTGCTGGAAATTTCACTTTCAAGAATTTCAGGCCTTCTTACTTTAAGTCTTATGAATATCTTTATTATTATTATTATTATTATGGAGTTTTCTCTACTTTCATTTTTTAAATGTGTATTTGCCTGAACAAATGGCAATTCTGGTTGTAGATCTTTGGCTACACTTTAAGTCTTGACCCTTGGAGTGTTTTTTATATGAGAACAAAAGAAATCTGACAAACAACAGGAGACCATTCAGTCCATTAAGCCCATTCGTTTAGCTAATAGCTAAGCTGTCCCAAAGTTTGAATGCTCTTTGGAGTATTTGCAACCTCTTATACAATAACATTTCATTCAGGGTTGGTTGCTGACTATAGCCTAATGCTGCTGGGAAATGGTCTGGCTTTCCATGATTTCATAATTGGAAAAACAGGTTGGTTAATAGAGGACAGTTAATATTACAAAAAGTCAGCAATTAATACATACTGTGAACCCAACAGAACCTGCATTAATAGAATTAAGCGGCCAAACTTAAGAAAAAATGGTGTTTTCAACAGCAAAGACACACTGTAGTCCATGTGCGCAGGTTACGTTAATGAAAATTAAATGCAGCATTTGATCAGGCTAGACTTCTGTAAAACAGACACCAAATGTTCTCTTGATTTCCATTTTCCTAGCTATGATTTTTAAGTTTATACAGATCTAAAACAAAACTGGCATTTGCCCTTCATGTTTATGTAGTATTTTTCTTGTAGATTCTTTTCACTAGAGGCCCCCAGTAACTGTTAAATGAAGTTCAACATGTATTTATTTTTTACATTTATAATGAATATTAGCTGGGATTTAACTGTAATGTGACAGGTTAATCTTACAATTATATATACTCAGGAGGAGACCTTTTTAATACTGTATATTTTTATGTGATTCCTCTATGAGTGCAGCACTATATTTCCTTTTAAAACAGAAGCATTTAATTCCTTTCCATAAACCCTGTACAGCTATGAACTTTTTAAAAGTTATTCTGCTATTAGAATATAGGGCACATATACTTAATGTACAGGTTGAGCTTTCAAAACTGACTGAAAATTATAAGTGACAAATGGAAACAGTGGGGGATATTGATTTCCAGAATCATTAGTGAGAAGTGAACACAAAGTGTTTCTATGAATAGCAAAAGGTGTCTTTTATAAGTACACATAAAATATTTTTTTATAGATTTATGGTATGAGGATAGTGTATTCAAAGATGGGAAGAAATAATCTAGATGGATGATGGTTATGAGTAAATGAAATAAAACTGAAGTTCTACCATGTGATGTATTTCAATGATTATAATGTCATGTCATTCTCATTCGTTTCACATAATGCTAGTATTATTTGTTTAATCTAATGCAATTAGATTACCTATTTTTAAATTACTTATATATTAAGAGAGTATTTTACTTAATTAATTAAACCATATGTCATGGTCAGCTACAGTAGCTAAAATAACACATGGTAATGCTGTAAAGTATCATTTGTTCCCTAAAAGGCATTTCAGAAATGACACTAGCTAACAGCTGTAACTCTTAAACCCCATTACATTTCCTTACAGTGAAAATTTTGGAGAGCCCATAAAAGTTCTGTGTGAGTCATATAGTATGTGTGTTTGTGTGATTAAGAAATCAGACACTTTAGGATTTTGTACAGAATGCGATGGATGGATTGGCGTGAAACAGATGGTACAAAAGGGTGGCACAATGCAAGAACAGAACCCGATAATGCCTTAGTACCAGAGGTCATGTGTAGTAAACTGTCACAATAAAGTTTAGAAGAGTAATGTTGTGTTTATTGTGTACTATAGATTTATTAATAAACAGTATTTTTACTTACTTTCTCTCTCTCCACTCAATGTACAATACAATATTGATTAATCACTTCTCTGTACCTTCTTTGCTGCCATCTGTTGGTTCCAGTACATCACACACTACTCCTTAAGATTATAATTGGAGACAGTGTTTCTGTAATTGATAAATCGTTTTCTGACTAAGTTGTTGTTCCGTAGCAAGATAATTTGGATGACAGAGTAACTTAGTGGGATTATACAAGTAACTAAAAAAAATCTTACTCCATTTTTCGATAAAATATTACTTAAGTGTGGTAGGAAGCAGGTGTAAAATGCAAACATCCCCCTTTTACTAAGAGGTTCTTTAAAGGTCAGTGCTGTCAAAACACATTTCTTCTTCTTCTTTTTCTTCTTCCTCTTAACCCTTTTCCCATTTCTATGTGAGGTCAATGTACCTGGTAAACCTTCTCCGTTTAGTTCAGTCCTGCACCTTCTCCCTAGTCAAATTCATATCGCTCAGATTTTCTTTCACCTTATCCATCCACCTCCGCTTTCGCCTCTCTTGCTTGCTGTTCCGCTGATAGTTCAGTGGTTGCAATCTACAAGTTCAAAATTGCAAACCCGCATTCATCAGTTAGTTGTATTGATAACACTTATAGTTCACTACTTTCATTGACCCTAGACCAAAGTCTAATGATTCCTGCCTGTACCTCCAGATCCATCTCTTTTTTGCCCACATATTCATTGTCTCTCCTCATGACATGTCCATACCACCTTAACCTACTCTCCTGTACTTTCTTAAATATCTCTCCCACTTTTGTTGTACATTCTCATTTCTGCCACATCCAACTTCTCCTGTGCTCACTTTACTGCCCATGTCTTAGTTTCATACATCGTTGTTGATCTTATCACAACATTAAAACCTTACCTTTAACATTCACCTTCATTCTTTGATCGCACAATACTCCTGATACCTTCTTCCAATTGTTCCATCCATACAGCAGTTATTTCTGCCACTAATTCTCTATCTTGGAGTACCACTGCTCCTAGATAATAAAACACGTCCACTCTTTTCAGTAGCTCACCCTGCAAGTTAACTTCTGAATCCTGATCATCATTAAACCTCAAATATTCTGTCATCTTCCTATTTTCTTCAATCCTATATCTTACAGTCTGTTATTAGAAATTGCGAGTTGGGGCCAACTGTTATTTTAGCATAAAATAACTATGATTTGTGGCAGACAAAGAAGCTGAAGTAACTGAACATTAAGTCACTGTATATGTGTCAATAAGAATTTGGGACTTTTCCCTGGGCCTGGTCCTGCATAGGCCACCTGTATTCTCTTCCATGCAAGGCCAACCACATTGAAAAAGTTGTTTTTTTTTTCTTCTGTACTCTTGGTAAATTTTTCTCAAAGTATCTCATATCCTGACCTTACTCAACCTACCACAAATAGTTTAATTTTTGCAAAGCAACAAGCTTTGATGATGTCACATTACTAAGCAGGTCACAGACTGTGTGTTATATGCTGTGGATATCATACATATGTGAATTTGTGTGCTAGAATATGACATTAGGGAACAGTATTGGACATCATTAGTGACATTTATTTAAATATACATATGGATTGCAGAACTGCTATGTCAGATCTTTTGCACAGCCGATTTATGACTGTGACAAATTTTCACAAAAAAATACATGCTTGAACTGAAGTTTTGGGTTTTTGGTTAGTTAATGGTTAGAGTCTAGCAGGCTTTGATCCCAGATACTGATCAGGACTGGGAGCTACAAACTTTACTTTACTTAATTGTGGATCTGTCTGTGAGGATCATTTAAATTAAGCTAGTTCAAATTAACTTAATTTAAAATATTTTTGCAAAATAAAATGACTATAGTTTCTATATTGGCTTCCAATGAAGTTTACACCAGTTTCAAAATCATCCTTCTCACACATAAAGCTTTAAGAAACGTTGACTCTATATGCTTAGAATAAATTATTAATATATATATTTAAAAACATCCATTCTAATAACAGAAGTTCCAATCATATTGAACTATACCTCTCAAAAAATTAAAGGGACACTTTATAATCAGAGTATAGTATCAAGTCAATGGAACTTCTTGGCTATTGATCTGGTCAGTTAAGTAGCAGAGGGGGTTGTTAATCAGTTTCAGCTACTGTGGTGTTAATGAAATTAACAATAGGTGCACTAGAGGGGCAACAATGAGATGACCCCCCAAAACAGGAATGGCTTAACAGGTGGAGGCCACTGACATTTTCCCCTCCTCATCTTTTCTAACTGATTTTTCACTAGTTTTGCATTTTGCTATGGTCAGTGTCACTTCTGGTAGCATGAGGCAATACCTGGACCCTACAGAGGTTACACAGGTAGTCCAGCTTCTCCAAGATGGCACATCAATACATGCCATTGCCAGAAGATTTTCTGTCTCTCCCAGCACAGTCTCAGAGGCATGGAAGAGATTCCATGAGACAGGCAGTTACTCTAGGAGAGCTGGACAGGGCCGTAGAAGGTCCTTAATCCATCAGCAGGATCGGTATCTGCTCATTTGGACAAGGAGGAACAGGATGAGCACTGCCAGAGCCCTACAAAATGAGCTCCAGCAGGGCACTGGTGTGAATGCCTCTGACTAAACAATCAGAAACAGACTTCATGATGGTGGCCTGAGGGCCCAACATCCTCTAGTGGGCCTTGTGCTCACTGCCCAGCACCGTGGAGATCAATTGCCATTTGCCATAGAATACCAGAATTGGCAAGCCCACCATTGGTGCCCTGTGCTTTTCACAGATGAGAGCAGGTTCACCCTAAGCACATGTGTCAGACATGAAAGGGTCTGGAACAGCCATGGAGAACATTATGCTGCCTGTAACATCGTTTGATGGTCTGGGGAGGCATATCCATTGAGCGATGCACAGACCTCTACAGGCTAGACTATGGAATTTTGACTGCCATTAGGTATCGGGATGAAATCCTTGGACCCACGGTCAGACTCTCTGCTGGTGCAGTGGGTGCTGGATTCCTCATGGTATACAACAATGCCCGGCCTCATGTAGCGAGCGTAAACAGGCAGTTCCTGGAGGATGAAAGAACTGATACCATTTACTAGCCCCCACGCCCTCCTGACCTAAATCCAATAGAACACCTCTGGGACATTATGTTTCGGTCCATCTGACGCTGCCAGGTTGCACCTCAGACTGTCCAGGAGCTCAGTCATGCCCTGGTTCAGATCTGAGAGGAGATTCCCCAGGACGCCATCCATCATCTCATTAGGTGCATGCCCCCCCTGACGTTGTCAGACATGCATACAAGCACGTGGGGACCATACAATCTACTGAGTACGATTTGGAGTGGCTGCAATGAAATTACGGCAAAATGGACTAGCCTGCCACATAATTTTTACACTTTGATTTTAAGGGTGTCTTTGAATTCAACCCTCTGTAGGTTAATAATTTTCATTTCCATGAAACGATGTGGCATCCTGTTGTTCCTAACACATTACCCAGTCCATATTAGTATACATATCCAGCAGGATTTATTTTCCCAATGAGATCTGATGTGTTTTCAAAGTGTTCCTTTAAATTTTTTGAGTGTTTTATTATAGGAGGTTGAGTGTTTAGAACTAGGGCTCCAAACCTGCAGAATTGTCTGCCTACTAGTATAAGAGCTGCTCCATCAGTCACAATATTCCCATCCAGGATTAAGATTTGGTATTTCAGTTGATTTGCCTCTTACCGAATAGCTTGTTTGCATGCAGCTAGATCTAAGAAAATATAAAAGTGTTGCAATTACTTTGCATTCCTTCTAAACCTTTTCTAGTCTTTTTTCCTTTTCAGTATCAAAATGTGTATCTTGGTGCCACAAGTATTTTGACCAAGCTACAGCTTTCATCCATGGACATCAGTGTGATAGGAATGTTTAAGAGGCAGTTGTACCAGACTGTCTTATTTTACTACAGGTATCCAATAACTTTTGTACAGCAGAAAAAAAAGTACAAGAAATAGTAGAAGGCCTGGAATGTGTTGAGCAGGCAATTGGCCTTTGTCAGCAGAACTGCAACCTCACCTGTTATGAAGAATTGCGGATACTCTTCAGCATATTATTTTTACCGGTATGTTGTTTTAGCATTACCAGCAGTATATTATGTTAACTCTGTAAGCACTGGACATCCTGCATAAATGCTAAATTTATGGTAAAAGAGAACAGGGCAGGCTGCAATACTGACGCGACATATTCAAGGACGAAGTTAGAGCTTACAGGTTTATTAAAGTAATGCCGTCAGTCCCACACGCTTAACTGAAGTTTTTATTTTTCTTCTGAGTGTCAACAACTATGCATTTTGCTGACACACAACCTTTATTACATACCCGCCAAATATGTGACTTTCACTTTTAATCATATGTATTTACAGTATGTCTATTAACTATTGCACAGATTTATATTTTACAGTTGTAAAAGCTTCAAGTACTTCAGTCAAGAGGACTATACAAGAACAAATTGAACAGACATGAATTAAAAGAATTATAACTTCATTATAGCATCAAACAGAACTGCATGTCAGCTTGTAATAACTTGTGATTATTTTCACACTTTGCTTGTTTAAAGTACTCAGCAAGTATTTATCTTTTGCAATTTCCCTTTTTCAAGTTTTTATGTTTTTCTTTGCTTTATTAATGATGGATTAAATTTCAATGAGACAACCAGAATGAATTATTATATATTATATGAATTATAGCTGAAATGGTAAAAGTTAGTATTTTGTGATGGCTGCATTTTCAACAAGTGGCACAAAAAGTCAAGGTGCAAATTTATTTTTCATTGACTAGTAATATTGTTAAGTCTTTTGGTAAAGGCAAAAACAACATTTCCAGTAAAATAACAAGTAATTTGGAGAATATATATATATATATATACTTCTAATCATTTAGTTACACTCTCACCATCAGTTGTTGTCAACAAAGCAAATGTTAAAAATAATGGGATAGCATGTGAGCATCTTTAACAAATAATTGGCAGCTTCCATGAAATTTTACAATATAAAAATACAAACAGGAATTTTATCTTCAAAATAAATTGAATTTATCTGCTTGTAAGAAACTGGTGTAATTACGCTTGGTCTCTGTCTTTGGATTCCAAATTTCAAAAGAGCCCTCATCAAAAAGCATTAAGAGCCAGATTAAGAGTAATTTGACTAAAATGTTACAGCTAATTAAACCATTCAGGATGCCATTAGATAAATATAGTGATGGCAGAGGATAATCTCATTAAATTTCCTTTCTGGGATTCCTGGCAGGGACTGAATTAATTCATCTAGTTTTGTTTTGCCTGGAATTGGAGATGACAACAATTGGCAATGTTATTTTCCAAGCTGTATCAACTATGCTTCTTGGACCACTGGAATTAATATAAGAAGCAGAAATGGTACACGGAGAAGACAGTATCGCATTCATAGGTGCATTCCAGGGAAAAAGAGACACATTGGAATATCTATGAAACAAAGGTTGTAGTTTGACAATGGTGCTAAGTTTGGAATAAAAAACACTTGGTCACTAATTTAGGCTCACTATTATTATTCTTACCCATCCATTCCTCATTTTACCTCCCCTTTATTAGTTTTATTAGAATACAGTACATTAAAATAGAGTACAGAAAAATAGAGGGTTTCCTAAATAATACAACATTACATGTCATATTCAAATTCACCTTCAAAACCATAACCAGCCCATCTGGAGAGCTATGAAATCTGATAACACATTATGTTATTGTCAATTAAAGATACTGGATCATTACATGGTTAAAATAGACTCATATAGACTTATGTTCAATATTAACATCTTCTTGTCAAATTCTAAAGAAGCAACGGCCAGATAACTAAAAGTTAATATTATCCTGTCCAGTACTACTCCAAACACTACTAAAAGTAAATGTAATAATGGTTAGTAATAATGGAGTATAATAATATAAACTAATAATGGTTTTATTACTGTTTCACAGCTAGGCATGTATTTTTTGTCATCTGACAACCCGATACTTCCAAAACATTTTCCCAACCAAAGCAGGCACCGTAAGAGTTTGGTAATAATTAGTAGTTGGCCTGGATGTATTTTCTAGAATCAAAGTTGAGAGAAGTGTATGTGGTATGCAAGTTGTACATGAATTGCACTACCTTTACTCATATTGACAAAGAGTTTATCTTAACAATAGCTGATTTCCATTATTTATTTGAAATACTGCTTGAAGTGCCCCTTTCCCAATGTTGCTGGAAGTCATCTCAAAAGGAACTTTTGAAAGATAGTGAAAGAGTGCAGAAGGACTGATTATGTCTTCATTACTGCAAGATGCTATACTGTATAGCTCTAGAGAAATCTGTCAAATACATTATAGCAAGATTTCTGATGTGAATATAATAGAAGAATGATAGCATAGTGGTCATTTTTCACTGGTAATCTGCATGTTCTTCCTGCATCTGCATAGGCCTTGCTTTTGCTACTTGGGTTTTCCTTCCATATCATCAAAGACGTGCAGTTTAGACTAAATTAACCAAGTGTAAGAGTGGCCTGAGATTAGATTCCAGGGTTGTTTCCTGTTAAGGTTGTGTCAAGAGCAAATGGGATAGGCTCTAGCCTCCTAGAATAAGCAGATTTGAGAATGGTAAGTATAATAAGTAGGACAAAAAATTGCTGTAAAATAAAAATTTGAGACAATGTGATCTATGTTGACCGGTAAACCTGCAGAAGTTCTTCAGGTATCCTCATATTTTATCCTTCTCAACTTTTGTTAATATAAAAAATCTGCAATTTATTATTTGGAATTAGAAGATGTCATCTGTAAGTCCTTATTTTGTTTTGGAAAGACAGTGATTAGTGCTTGGCGAAAGGTTTGTGGAAGAGATTGGTTATCTCTGGCTTCTGTAAATGTTGCTAATAGGAGGGGAGCTAGCTGAGTGGGGAATTTCTTGTAAAATTCTGCAGGGTAGCCATCAGGGCCTGCTGCTTGTCCGCCTTGGAGTGACTTTATAGCATCTAGTAATTCTGATAACCTAGAGGTTTAAATAGTTCCTCCGCACTAAAAGCGTCTATTTGTGGTATCTGTAATGTATCTAGAAATGTATTAGATTGTGTATTGTCTTCTTTAAACTCAGTAGTATATAGGGATTTATAGTAGTCTCTGAAAGTGTGCATTATATTTTTGTGTTCGACGATTTTATCTCCGTTCGTGTTGGTGATTACCAAGATTGCATTGCACACTTCTTGCTTGTGAATTTGTTGAGCTAAAAGCTTATTAGCTTTCTCTCCATGTTCATAATAATGATGTCTGGATTTGTAAATTAGTTGTTCAGTTTCTTTAGTTGTCAAGAGGTTTAATTCTGAATGTAGAGCCTGCCTCCTCCTATGTAGAGTCTCGCTTGGTAGTCTGGCATGTTCTTCATCTATTTTAGTAATTTCGCTTTTTATCTCTGCTACTTTCTTGGCTTCGGATTTATTTCTGTGGGAAAGATATGAGATAATCTGACCTCTTAAGAAGGCCTTAAGAGTTTCCCAGAGTATTCCTGCAGAGATCTCGGGTGATGTATTTGTCTCTAGAAAGAATTTGATTTGTTTAGATATAAATTCCGTACAATTCTCGTCAGCTAATAGAAGCGGGTTGAGGCGCCATCTGCGGGGTGAGTGTATGGGGCTTAGTAATTTTAGCTCCAAGATCATAGGTGCATGGTCAGAAATAACAATAGCATCGTATTCGCAAGATTTAATCATAGGCAAGAAGTTATTGTCTATAAAGATGTAATCAATCCTTGAGTAACAATGATGCACTGGTGAGTAGAAAGAATATGTTTTTGAATTTGGGTTTAAAAACCTCCAGGGGTCTGATAAGTTGTGATCAGTTATAAACTTTGTAATTATCTTTGCCGAGTTAGATGCCGTTCCCCCTGTGGAGGAAGTCCTATCTAAAAGTGGATTTAGAACACAATTAAAGTCCCCCACCATTATAACTTTATGAGAGGACTTATTACAATGTGCATCATACAGACCAATTTCACTTCTGAATAACGACGTTAAAATACTCTCTAAAATCTTAGCCAGAAGGATGGAGAAAGCGCTCCCCTCGGTAATATCACAAGACCAAACTGGATTTATTAGGGGCCGGCACTTATCTTCAAATCTTCGACGCCTGTTTAATGTAATATACTCACCAACTAAATCAAACACCCCAGAAATATTATTATCATTGGATGCAGAAAAAGCATTCGACATGATTGAATGGAAATACATTTTTACTACATTGGAGAAGTTTGGGTTTGGCCCAAACATCTGTGCATGGATTAAATTACTTTATACTAACCCAGAAAATTCTGTGCCTGCAGTCTTAGCAGCACTCACAGAATTTCAAAAGATCTCTGGTCTCAGAATTAATCTGAATAAAAGTGTACTCTTTCCAGTGAATTCTCAAGCATATAATATTAGTTTAGATACCCTACCTTTTATCATTGCAGAACAGTTTAAATACCTCGGGGTAAACATCACAAGTAAACATAAAGCTCTTTATCAACAAAATTTCGCCGTCTGCATGGAAAAAGTTAAACAAGACTTGCGTAGATGGTCAACCCTTCATCTCACACTAGCTGGAAGAATTAACACTGTTAAGATGAATATTCTTCCTAAACTCCTTTTCTTATTTCAAAACATCCCAATATACATTAATAAATCATTCTTTAGGCAATTAGATTCAACAATAACCTCATTTATTTGGAATTCAAAACATCCACGCATCAAAAGAGCGACCTTACAAAGACAAAAGGAAGAAGGCGGCATGGCTCTACCTAACTTCCAGTTTTATTACTGGGCAGCAAATATACAGGCAATAAGAACCTGGACACAAATAGAAGAACATACACAGGCTTGGACCGCAATAGAAGTAAAATCCTGCAGTACTTCTTTGTATTCCTTGCTCTGTGCTCCAATAAACACACGCTATCGGCAATATACAAATAACTCAATTGTGCTCCACTCACTTAGAATCTGGAACCAATGTAGAAAGCATTCTAAGACGGAGAAGCTTCTATCTGTGGCACCTCTGCAGGAGAACCACCTCTTTCAACCTTCACAAACATATGCAGTTTTTAATATCTGGAAAAAATTTGGAATTAACTTGCTTAGAGATCTGTATATAGACAACGTCTTTGCTTCCTATGAACAATTACATTCCAAATTTAACATTCCAGCTACACATTTCTTTCACTATCTTCGAATCAGGAACTTTGTTAAACAGAACCTTCCAGATTTTCCTCATCTTCCACCCTCATCCATGCTGGAAAAAATATTGCTCAATCTCAAGGACTTAGACTCCATCTCTACAATATATAAAATCATTTTACAATCCCTCCCTTTCAAAGATCCAAGAGGACACTGGGAAAAAGATCTCTCAATCAATATATCAGAAAAGGAGTGGAAAGTAGCAATGCAGAGAATTCACTCGAGCTCCATATGCGGAAAGCATACAATTATACAACTCAAAATTATATATCGAGCACATCTGTCTCCACTAAAACTCTCCAAAATGTTTCCAGGGCATGATCCAACCTGTGAACGTTGCAACCAAGTCCCAGCCTCACTAGGTCACATGTTCTGGGCCTGCAACAAATTAACATTATTCTGGACAAACATTTTTAATTACCTTTCAGACAGCCTTGGACTCACAATCCCTCCTAACCCATTAACAGCTGTGTTTGGGGTTCTTCCAGAGGGGCTTAAAGTGGAGAAAGACAAACAAATTGTGATTGCATTCACTACACTTTTGGCACGCAGACTTATTCTGATAAACTGGAAGAACCCAAACTCTCCTCTTTTAAGTCAGTGGGAAACCGATGTGTTATATTATTTGAAATTGGAAAAAATCAAATACTCAGTTAGAGGATCCGTACAGACTTTTTTCAAAACATGGCAGGATCTAATCAGTAATATTTTAAAAATAAGTTCATGAAGCACAGAGAATTTATTAATTTAGGTATGGTTACAAGCTGTAAAATTTTTATGCTGTTTGGCTTGCTCTCTCTCTCAAGGGTGGGGATCGATCTGTTCTTGACTCTATTTTTCTTTTTGTAAAAACTTGATTGCTTTGTATGGAGTGCAATAAAATTAATAATAAAATAAAAAAAAAAAAAAAAAAAAAAGAAGATGTCATCTGTATCGTGGTGGTCTCTTTCAGAACTTTTCATTTCCATAAAGAAGCCTCTGTGTACAGAGGTGAGCATGACAGAGAATACTGGAACGTCAGATATGGACGCTGCCTTTTTAATTTGAAGCAGTTTGTTATTGACCAGCTCTTTGCCATGTGCAGATCCTTACAGCGGACCTTAGAGCTTGGCAGTCTGCAAAATGATTTAAAAAGAGAAAGATCTGAGTGGTGAATGCTTATGGAAACTAACAGCCCAAAGATTAGTAGATTTTTTCACTGGAAGGTCAGGTGGCATTGATAACTTCTAAGTTTCCAAAACTGGAAAACAGAATTCTCAAAGTTAATGATTGCATCCTGTGAATTAAAGAATATGTTGAAAAGACCAATATAAGATTTTGCCAGTATTGCATAAAAACTACATTATTTCTCACCGATGGTGGAGAGTTGTCTTTGGCTGTATATATCAAATCATATGTTATACCTGCATAAAGCCATGAATATTAAAATTTCTCTTTGAAAGGCAAAGATGACTTGTAAACTCTTTAAAGAATGTGAGTAAATTTTCTTTTCTCCTGACTTTAATTTGGCAACATCTCAAGCTTGGAAGGCTGTTTACAGTGAGGAAAAGAGCCTGTGAACTTGGTCTGCAGCAATTCTTATTGTATCTTGCCTGTCTTAAGATTTCACATGGCTCAGCACATGTGCTCTTTCATTAACTAATTCCACCTACACTATTGATTTCTATAATTGTAAACGGAAATTTCTTCCAATGGAAGTTGCTAAGCCAGAATCAAATTGGCCTTTTACTTGTGTTCATTATAAGTGTTGTGACTTAAAAGAACACTTCACCCAAAAATTATTTTTATATGTTAGCTAATGTAGTTTCTAGTGATGACCAATTAAATTTTTTAATCTCATGTTTTAGTGGAGAATATAGATAACAATGGTTCTGACAGAGTAGGACCTTATGTAGACTAACACTGGAAAGCTGCAAACATCAGCGACAGAATCTCACATTATTCATTTTATATAATCATGTCAAGTCCTCGAGTTGTAGGCGGGCAGTGTGCAAAATGAATGCGTGTTTTACCCTTTTGAATTAAAGACAGGACTCTTGACCAATGAATGGGGAGGCAATGGGGGATGGTCTTCAATTCAAAAACATAATCCTGTCTATGGACTACTTTCATTTTTCAGAGTTATTTGATACCAATATTTTAGCAAAGAATGTATGCATTTTGCACATTATGAGCATATGACTTAATAAGTCAACATATGTATTGTGAAATGATTAGACTCGACATACTTAAAAAGGTTTGGAGAAGCCACCCATAGAAAATCCGTGGCTGCAATGGGTTTGAAAACCAACACTGATGTGCATTTGATGGAGTCCAAATAAGAACTCAATCATTGTTGTTAAGATGGTGACTTTAAATGCTAAGACCAGAAGTGATGCAAGGAACTGGAAGTGATGTTCTACTGGGCGCTGGAACCAAAAGTGACATGCTTCTGTGTCCCAACTGGTAGTGACGTTTTCAGGGATGAATCAGACAGGTTTTCCCGTGTTTGGTCTGCAGAGATAACAGAAGAAGGTTTAACGCACCCCGCCACCCCCTCAGTTGGTCCATACAGCTTCCTTTCATTGTCTTTTAACATATAAAAATGTATTTTTAGGTAGAGTTTTCCTTTAAGTATTATTTTGTTTGTTTTTTCTGTGGTCAATAACACAAACATTATTTGTAGCGCTAATCTCTTTTTGCAAAAGCCAGTTGTGGGAGAACTTGATTGTTAATCATTAGTTTTGGATATAAGAACATTTAATTCAGATGCTTTTTTGGACTTATAATTTGTTTTTGCAGGAAGCATAAGACATTATTTGCATCCTTCAGTATGCTTTAAGAGTATCTCAAGTGTTTCAGGCGATATCTTCAAAGAAGCATTGGTTTCAACATAAAATCAATTTGTGTGGAGTTTAACCTGATAAATTCTTCATAAGCTATAATTAAAGGCTCAGTTTATATTGTAAATTTACCATATTTATATCAAGATGAGTGTAGTCAGAAATGTTATCAATTTTTTTAAAAAGTCAATTTCTGAATAGATGTGTTGCAAAATGAAAAGAGAGAATATTTCCTCAACCACATGTAACGAAATCAATATGGGTCAAAAAAGTTAAGTTCATTGATAAAACATGAAATTATATATATAGTTGGAGATGATGAGTCGAGGCGGGTTTTAATTAGCAAATAAATACCATGTGTGACGGGCGGGTGAAGTACCTGGGGAGAGAGCATCGGTGTGGCAATACCTCCCCTGGGACACTAGAGGGCAGCCCTCCTAAGTGGCTGTGGCACCACGGATTCCCACAGAACATTCCAGGAGATAGAGTTTGGTGCAGCCCTATTGGGTCCCGTGGGGGCCGTCAGGGGGAGCTGCAGAGCCCTATAGAGGATTTCCAGTACACCTGGGAGTGATTCCAGGTAATACTGATGAGCCACCTGGAACACTCCCGGGACCTGAATAAAAGGAGCAGCCTAACTCCATTCAGGGAGCCAGAGTCAGGAGGAGGCAGACGAAGCTTGCCTCCGGAGGAGTGGAGGCGGAAGGACAAGGAGATGAAGCAGAAGAAGGAAAGGCTTCTGAGCTGGACTGCATATTTGGATTTTGGTACTTTTGTGATTTCCCTTGGGTGCTGTGCTTTGTAGTGGGGAGCAAAGAATAAGGCACTGCTCCACTTAAATAAAACCGTGTGCTGTGTGGCAAACTTGTGTCCTGCCTGTCTATGTTGAGTTAGGGCAGTTGTACATGCCATTGGACTTCACACCTGTTATTCTGACTTTATGACGAACTAGATTAGATTAGATTAGATTAAGAATCAAATAAATGACTTTCATTATGAACTGTTTGTGTTTCCAATGTCATGTATATATGTTAATTTTGTTTCTTATATTTATTCTCCCAACCCTTTTAACGGCCACCCCTCAAAATCAGACATTATCTCAGTAGCTACAAATAGGTTTGCTTTATAAATCAATAATTCCAACTCCTCTAGTCCTTTTGTAACTATAAAAGAGAATTACCTATTTCTTTTCATCCTAGATTAATCTGTAATACTTAGAATGGTCTCCTACAAGAAAGCAATATTTGACTTAAGTGCACTCTAATCTGGTAAAAAAAAAAAATGTCCTTTTGAATTTATGGTTCAGATATTCCAAAGTAAAAAAAAAAAAAGATTAAATCCAAGTCCATCAAGTGTTTACATTTTAGTAGTCATGCTCCTTAAAAATAAAACAAACAGTTGGCCTTTTTGAATTGTTGCATCTTAAAATAATGAGACATTTTAGTTCTTGAGCCCTACAAACAGTAATGCATAAATGTAATACTATTACTATGACATTAATCAATGAAAATGTTGTTAATGATTTTAGAGTATTACCTTGAAGTATACCAAAAATATGGCTGTCATTTAAGCTAAAAATTAAGCATTATGTGAAACAAACAAATGGCAATTGTAAATTAAAAATAAGATTATTTATTATTTATAAGATAAAAAAATGAAAAATAACAAATATAACCATGCAAGATAATGATAGTAGATAGAAGTGTGATAGCAAGAAAAGAGGGAGCACAAGCAAAACAAATCAGAGCAAAGCACAACAAAAACGAATTTATTTAAAAAATGTAAGGTATTAATTATAGCAATGCTTAAAATCAACTGCATTTGACTTTTCTTTTCCTTCCATCTGCCCTCTATTTCCTCCTTGCAATTCCGAATTAGAGTGTCTTCTGCTTACATCCACATACCCATTCTTATTTTCTTTGTCTTTTTATGTTCTCACTTCTTTGATCCATTCTTTACTTCCTCTCCTTATCTGCCACGTTCAAGCCAAACTGACATTTAAAATTGCTTCAAAATGCATTTTAAAATATCTTGAAATGTACTGTAAGATATCATCAAATACACATTTTCAGATATCTAAATAATGTTTTCAGGCATCACAGATACATTTTAGATATTTGTAATATCTCAAATGTGTTTGGAGATTTGTAATATCTCAAATGTGTTTGGAGATCTCTTATAATGAAAAATGTCATCAAGACTCATCATTTTAGGATCTGATATCAATCTCTAATATTTTGAATTGCACGGGAAAATGTTTTAAGATATTACAAAATGAATTTTTGATTCATTAAAATGCACAGAAAACTTTTAAGATATCAGGAAATTAATTTTAGATTTTCTGGATGTTATTTTAAGGTGTCTCAAAATGTGATCAGTATTGTTGTAATCGTTCTGGATTTTCTGGTTAATTTGTTAGTTCTTTCATAGCTAAATTATCACACATATAAGTTCTTTGTTGTTTTGTTATTGGTTTTGGCCAACATTTGGCCCTTACGGTCTCTGCCATTCTGTGGAGCTTGTGGCAGTGTTGTTGATAGCAAATTAATTTCTTTTTTATTATGATCAACTTTTAGTAAAGAAAGACAAAATGACAGGATATAACAATAAACAAACATGCATTACAAAAGAACCCAAACCTCCCTCTCCCACCCAGCCTGAGCAAAGGCAAGGAATTACAAACCAATGTTTACACAATTGAGCAGCAGCAGACGAGATTTCAATTACACCTCTAGAAGTACCATTAATCTGTGCTGCATACAACTTCAGCTGTATTAAGTTACAGAAGGAGGACTGCCAGATGTCAACAGGAACACATTCAGGTGTCATCCAGCGTGAGGCAATAATTCATTTGGCTGCCAGTGTACCCAAACTAAATAACTTTCATGCAGTCAGTTTAAGCAGAAGCATAGAAAGGTCTAAAAGAAGAAAGAGTTGAGGCAACAGAGGGATACTGCAAGAAAGAGAAGAAGACAGTAGGTGTCAAATGTGTGTCCAAAAGGAAAAGACAGGTGGACAGTGCCAGATCATGTGGATAAAAGTGCCAGGTAAACCAAGGGAACATAATTGACAGAGAGGATCAACAGTCAGGGCCCATTAGATAACACTTATGGGGAGTAGGATAAAGTCTGTGTAACAGGGTGTGCAAGTAGTTTGGGTTTGTAGTGTAAAATCTTACATTGGAGAAAATGGTGTCCCATGACAGGGGTAAAGAGAGAGAGGAAAGGTATCTGGACTAAAGAGAAATCAGGTTTTTTCTTCAGAGAGAAAGAACAAAACGGAGAGTACAATGAGTGATTTGGTAGGGGAGCAGTCAGAGAAAACACCACATGCTCTCAGCACTGATCAGAGTTGTAGGCAGATAAAGAAACTAGGACAAGGGATATTAAAATATGCTTGTAAAGTCTGGAACATCATAAGTCCTGAAGCATCATATGATGCCAGACGGTTGTACATTACGTCACAACAACAAGTAAGTATAACAGAAAATGACACATTCACAAAAAACAAAAGGAGAAAGGGTTCCATATTTCTATTTATGGCAACAGACTTTTTGACTATGAGCCCTAGTTGGTGTTTTGGACAAATTAATTTTGGTTTTGTTTAATTTGGGTTTTGACCTTCCTTTTTTGTCAGTGACTTTGATTTTGTCTCTTCCATATTCTGGTCCATAAAGAAATGATTTCCCTCTGCCTTTTCTTGTGAACTTGCAGTCCCAAAGCACATAAATCCCAGTAAGTTCCTAAAGCACTTCCAATAAGAGACAAGTGACCGGTAGATCTAAGCTCTCTGGACAGCTGGTGTAAAACGGTATTAACTTCTGGTCAAGCCTTGGCAATGTCCCTTTCTGGACATGAACTTTCTCAACCATTGCACAGTTGTGCTTTGAGAAGTTGCTTTATGTTATATTCAATTAAATAGTGTATGGTGCCCTGTTATGGACTGGTTTTTGATTTATCTTCAGTACTGCTGGGATAGGCTACACCAGTCATATCGCTATGATGTTGTCTCTTCTGTATCCTGGTCAATGAAGAAATGTTTTCCCTTTGCCTTTTGTTGTGAACTTGGAGTCCCAAAGCACATAAGTTCCAATAAGTTCCTAAAGCACTTCCAATAAGAGACAAGGGACCAGTAGATATAAGCTCTCTGGACAGCTGGTGTAAAACACATGATTCAGATAAATAGGCAGCAGCATACCCATGTAATGATTTAAAAACTAGCAACACAATTTTAAAGTCAATTCTGAAACTAACAGGCAGCCAGTGTAAAGAAGCTAATTTTACAGAAACAGATTCAAAACATTTTATTTTGATTGAGATCAAGAAAATTGTCAGCCATCCAGCATCTTAGTTCAAAAATACAATTGTGCAGCCAATTAATTTAAAAGTTACAAACAGGAATATAAACCTGTGTATCATCAGCATAACACTAAAAATAAATATTAATTTTCTTGAAAATAGCTCCTATAGAATGAAATATATAGAAAATAAAATAGGACCCAAAATGGATTTCTGAGGAACATCACATTTAACAGGAGCTGTAGACAAAAAAGAGGAATTGAAAGTCACTGAAAAGTGTCTACCAGTAAGATATGACCTGAACCAGTTAAGAGCAGCCCCTGTAAGCCCCACCAGATGTTCAAGCAGACAGAAAGATCTCATGGTCAACGGTGTCAAAAGCTGCAGAAAGGTCTTGGAGGACAAGGACAAGGACTGCAGTCAGTAATGAGAGAGATTTCATTAAATACTTTCAGGAGGGATGTCTCAACACCATGAAAATGGTGAAAGCCAGATTGTTAGATCTGAAATAAATTATTGTAGTTAAGATGTCAACCAATTGATTATAAATTCATTCCAATATTTTAACCAGAAATGGAAATTGGGCAAAAATAATTTAACACTCCAGGATCTAAATCTGCCTTTTTTAGGGCACAACCCCCTTGCTAAATGAAACATTTATAATAGCTAACATGACTCTCTGGCATCAAGAATCCAAGCCCCACGATGAAAAATTGAGCTGGCATTAACAGCAAAGCCGACATGCTTTCTGCATCAGCATTGGAAGCATCTTCATCTTCAAGGGGCACTCAGCTCAATCATTCAGGTGAACACCAGCGTCCAAGTAAAGAAGTCAGAAGATGAATTAAACAAGGGTGGAGGTTAAAACAAAGTCCCATCAGAAGAATAAAATTGAGAAGGTAGCATACAAGGAAAGATGTTAAGTAAAGAAACACAATCATAGAACAGTAGCCGCTGGGATAAACTAACACAAAGTTGAAGTAAAAACATAAATAATGAGATAAGCACACGGCCAGCCACACCATTTGGCGCCATTTAATCGGCGCTATGTGATTCTATATGTCATAGAATGTGATTAAAACACAAGAGACATTGCATCTTCCATTGGTCATTTTACCCTCTAGACAAACTGGCTTGGATCAAAGTGCAGTATTTTTGGACATTGGCTAGGAGTCATTCAAATACTTTCATTATGACAGATATGAAGGTGGCAGGTCTGCAGTCTCTAAGACAGCACACCATGGGTGTCTTTGGGATAAGTATTATACCAGCCAACATAAAGCAGTTTGTGACTCTTACCTTCTTAGGTATCTCTAAAAATCAGGTTGATTAACACTGGACCAAACTATAAGTTTAAAAATAAGAATGCTTTTAATTTGTCTGAGAGTGTAAAATGTTTCACTTTGAAGACTGTGTAGGCATTCAAAACACTTATGGTGTCACTGGTGTTTACTTCATTTTACAGTACAGCATGTCCATATATATTTAGCATTGGCCCTCTGTACTGCATATTGAAATGTATACTTGTAGCTTTTAATTTAGCTTTATCTCCTTCTCATTCCGGTTTATTTTCCCACAATAATTATATCTTCCTATTGAACCAGGGATTGTTGTTACTATACATGAATAAGAAACATGCTATATTCCTTTCTGTGGTGTTGAGAAAATTCCTTCATATTATGTCAATGTCAGATGTCCATTGTGCACTGGTTTAAATACAGTTTGCAGAATTCCACTCCTTATTTATATTTCGTCATAAGAAAAGAAAAAATTGGAATTTACTTACGAAAATGCTGAGAAAAAAGGAATAACTTTTCTGTGTAGGACGTGAAAAGAAAAAAGTGAAAATTAAAAGGAAAAGGAAGCGACTCTGCTTTTGGCTACAGTATTACAGTATACATACTATTAAAGAAAACATAGTATTTCTATACAATTTGAAATACATTATATTTTATTATACTTGAAACCACATAAAATGAAATGTGAATAATAGAAGTGTATCGCCAGATCATTCAAGCAATATACTATTGATAATTATCCATTTTTTTCAAGTATTGTAGAAATAAAAACTATTGTAAGGATTTTCCACCCTCCTCACTAAATCTCCATAAGACTATTAGGTATGGTTGCAAACAATCTATAAATCCAACATATTCTAATGTGGTTAATCAGAGTGCCAATAATGTACGATTGTACGATGAGCATCATACAGTATCTACTTATGCAATGAAAACATTTCCATTAATCATGCTTTTGTTTTATCATTTTAATTGATTCTCTATGCACTTATTTAGACGTTCTTTATCTGCCTGTTCCACTCATTTGGAACTTTCTAGCCATTTATTACTTTTTCATTTTACTTTGTAAGCAGCACACATTTATTGTATGTATTGATACAAAGCTGTAATAACACAGATGATGTTTACTATGGTTTCCATTGTTGAGCTCCCTACCTTTTGTAATATTAATGAATGAGTGATGCTTGCTCTTCAGAAGCTTGTTCTTTTATATTTGTGTGACTAAAAATAAGTAGAATTGAATATTTCACTAAACAAATTAGAATTATCTTCCTGATTTTTGTTTATTTTTTTTCTGTAATGTCATCACACTTGTATTTTAATGGCTCTGTATGGCAGACTGACGGAGAGATGAACTGAAACATGGGTGTGAAATAAACTCCAACTCTGGATATTGAGAGCAAGCATTGGCATGTGAGCTAAATTATTTATTTTTTATTATGAAAGTATCTGTTACTAGTATTATCACTTTGCTACTTATATTTAATCATTGCCTAGTTATCGTCAAAGTTTCTCCACTACACAGCAACATCACAAAATGTGAGCAGATTTCTTAAAAGTAATTAAAAATGGTGGTGCTTAGAAATACATAATTTAAGTTTGGAATAAAATTAAGGAATGCAGGATGAGATTTTTCAGCGTAATTGAATATTTTCCCAAAATCCATCTTTCATATTGCCTTCAGAACAGATGAAAACAAACTAGCTTCCAGCTTTACTGTAACTTTAATTGGAAAGATGTTTCTTTGAAACCTCATCTGCATAAAAAACTTTCCTTTTTTTAATCTGGGTACTCTGGGAACAGAGTCTTCCTTTCAGGGAAATTAGCACTATTTCTATTGGGAAATATCCCAACGAAGTAATCTGCATTTACTTATGATCCTAAATATCAAACAGCTTTCCTCCCTTTTTACACTAATTATTCCTCAATGTGCTAACTAGCCTTTCTTGTAATTAGATGTGATTAGTGTAAATTCTTTTTCGGGCTATAAGAAACAGAGATACGTAAGGTGTAATATTTAGAGCTACACCGTTCAATTCCTGGATGAATTTAAATTGAGTATTTATGAGTACTCGCAGCACATTTGTTTATCACTTGGGTCTATTTATTGTTTGATAATAATTGAGTACACTGTGCCGGTACCTGCATAATGCACCCATTTCATTTTTAATAACTACAAAGGGTAAACATGAGCAGTGGGATACTTGTGGGTAAGTTTCTTTCTTTCTTTCTTTCTTTCTTTCTTTCTTTCTTTCTTTCTTTCTTTCTTTC
>JANRMT010062807.1:52259144-52303993 GCA_026402145.1 Polypterus bichir lapradei
TAGATAGATAGATAGATAGATAGATAGATAGATAGATAGATAGATAGATAGATAGATACTTTATTAAATAAAAATAAAAATGCAGTGCAAGTTAAAAAATGCAAGGTGGAGAGTGCGAGGCAGGTATAACAGACAATAACTTTGTACAATGTTAACATAAACCCCACCCCCGGGTGGAATTGAAGAGTCGCATAGTGTCTGGGAGGAACGATCTCCTCAGTCTGTCAGTGGAGCAGGACGGTGACAGCAGTCTGTCGCTGAAGCTGCTCCTCTGTCTGGAGATGATCCTGTTCAGTGGATGCAGTGGATTCTCCATGATTAACAGGAGCCTGATCAGCGCCCATCACTGTGCCACAGATGTCAAACTGTCCAGCTCTGTGCCTAAAATAGAGCCTGCCTTCCTCACCAGTTTGTCCAGGCTTGAGGTGTCCCTCTTCTTTATGCTGCCTCCACGCACATCACCGCGTAGAAGAGGGCACTTGCCACAACCGTCTGATAGAACATCTGCAGTATCTTATTGCAGATGTTGAAGGACGCCAGCCTTCTAAGGAAGTATAGCCGGCTCTATCCTCTCTTGCACAGAGCATTTATTGGGACATGTTGGTAATATATATAAAAATATCCTGCTTAAAAATAAAAAGTTTACTGCCTCAATAAAAATGACCACTATACAGGGTAAATCAAAAGATTATTGGAGTCATCCTCCACCACATGGCACTTTTGTGTGTTTTGCAAGTGGTAGGCAAATGCTTTTTTTCAAAGATTTAAATCATATTTTAGATTACTGGCTTTACTGTCTTATAAACCAACCAATTACTATAGCAACTTTTTTTAATAAAAAATAAGGTTAAAAATCTACATATGTTTCCCTGTTTATTCTTTATATATATAAAACCAGCAATTATGTAACTAAATATTATAAAGGATGAAGCAGTGTGCATATTAACCAGAAAGACGTATTACTTTCTGTGTGCTAAGAAAGTGAAACACGTAGTAGTGCAGGAGTGGATCAGTCACTGAAAGAATTCTCTTAGCTGGTAGATGTATGTTTTTTGTAATATATTATTTTTGGGGGCTGTATGTGTTCATAACAATAATGCCATAGGCCTTTCAGAATTTGCAGCTATTTGTCTTGCCTTTGGCCACAGGTCATTCTATGAAGAAATCTCAGGTATGTTTCTCGTAAAAAGGAATTAAGTTCACAAAACAAGTGACTCTTCCTGTGAATCATGTGGATGTTAATATATAATAGCTAGTCATTTGTTGTTTTTCATTTATCTCTATATACAATATTCACTTTGTTAACTCCCAAACCTTTTAATCTTTAGTATCTTAACAGAATTGTTCATTGTATACATAACTATAACATTGTTTTTTCTTTTTTCAGCTTCCTCTCAGTAACTATTAATTTGTGAGTAACCATCCGCTGTGACACAACATCTACAATATATATTACTTTTACCAAAATAATAATGAAAAAGTGGAAACTGGTGCTTGGTTTCTTTTATTGTTACTGCACATTGAATGCAAACTTTAATACCAAAAATAGCCAGCATAAGCCTTTTGAAGCAACAAAATCATTCTCAACTACTAAGCAAATGCATGTTTGTTGTTAAAGGCAAGCATGTTGCAATCTGTGCTGTTCACACTTTATTAAAATCTTTGTCATGAACCCTATCCCAAGCTCACTATATTATGAAAAAAACATTTCTTTGATTAAACTATTTAAATGGTTCCACTCAGTAACTCTCAGATTCAGATAATCTAGAAAGGAGTATTTTACTTTCACTTCTTCTTCTTCTTCCTCTTCATCTTTTCCCACTTCTGTGTAGGGTCAATTTGCCTGATCAACCTTCTTCAAATAACTTAGTCCTGCACGTCCATGCCAGTCAACCCCTTTTCCTGGAGACGTTCTTTTTCTTTATCCATCCACCTCTGCTTTGGCTTCCTTCACTTTTTCTTCCCCTGTACTTCCATTTCCATCACACTTTTGCCACACATTCATTGTCTCTCCTCATCACATGTCCATACCACTTTGACATACTTTCCTGTACTTTCTTAAATATCTCTCCCACTTTTGTTGTGCGCCTGATTGTCTCATTTCTTATTCTGTACTTTTTTTGTAACTTCACAGATCCATCTCAACATTCTCGTTTTTGCCATATCTAACTTCACACGATCATACAATACTCCTGATACCTTCTTCCAATTATTCTATCCACACTGCACTCTATGGGATATCTCGGCATCTAATTTTCCATCTTGGGCAACCAATGATGGTAGATATTTAAATTTATCCGCTTTTTTTAATAGCTCTCCATGAAGGCTAACCTCTGAATCTTGATCATTATTAAACCTCATATATTCTGTCTTCTTTCTATATATTTTCAACTTACTATCATTCAAAGTCCATCTCCATTCTTCCAACTTCTTCTCTACTACCATTCTTCTGGTGCTACACAACACAATGTCAGCAGCAATAAACATACTCCAGGGGAATTGGTCTTTTATCTCCAGACTCAACACATCCATAACCAGATCAAAGATCAAAGAGGTAAGGACTTAAAGAAGATCCCTGGTGCAGACTTACTCTAACTGGGATCTTGCCTGTCACCCCTACATTGCTTGTAACCTGAATCTCGTCTCCCTCGTACACAGCCTGCACAATCCTCACATACTTCTTTGGTACTCCTTTCTCTCTCATGCGCCTCCAGATCTATTGACGTGGCACTCATAAGCCTAACTTTACTTTTAATAAAAATTATTTATAATATACATAATTAATTTTTTTTTTAAATACACAGAACTCATTTTTAAAATAAATTTTACACCTCATGTGTTTTTATGTTATTTCTCAAAGATATTTATTTTTATTAGCTTTCTCTTATGTACACGTTTTACAAACCACAAAGGTACAGGCTCACATTTAATGAAAACATCACACTTTGGAACTTAAAGAACACAAAAAAATGTCTTGAGCTGTGATTCTATGCTTCACAATCTACCTTTACTTTGAGCATAACATTCCATTGGTAAGTAGTGTCCCTGTAAATATCAATATGGACCAAAACATTGGGACATATATTAGAGCTACTCTTCTCATATGAAGAAATACGAAATGTTAAAGTGAGAGTTGATCATTTTTCCTTTAAATCTATTTTTTTACCTGCAGTTCTGGAATAATCACATGGCAGCAGTATTTTTTTTTATATGACAATAGCAAACCATCTTGCTAGTACAGTAGCGTCTTGTTTGTTTTGTGAGTTCTGCAAGAAGACGGTTTGAGGAACAGTGTGGCTATCTTTGCAGACAGCATATCCACGAATGATGTGATTCGTGTACATAAGACATTCGTATCAGAAGTGATAGATTTCAATATAGCTAATTGTATATTCCACAGTAACAGTGTAAGATTTCAATGTTTGACCAACCCCACACCTGAACAGGAAATAACACCCCTATGCCCACCCCGACACCCCCACCTCAGGTACCATGGAGTGTTTTGTACATTGCTTAGACTCTTGGAAACATTGGTTTTCTACCTTTATAGCATGCGCCCAATACAGATCCATTTCAGGATTACACTGTTACATGTTCCCCACCCTACATTTTCTTTAGCTGGTCAGCTGCAAGTTGAAACAAATATTAGAAAAGATACAATAATAATGGGATATTGAATATGAAGTACTGAAATATCAGAAAAATGTTTACTTTCTATAGTGTTTTATGTCCTTTTTCTGTTGTAAAATATCCTGAACAAAAAAAAGTAACATAAAAAATATGGATTCCCTGTCTTAGAACTGTTGTTTTAGGCTAAAAGTAGATGAATTGCTGTAGACTCACACCACAAAGCACCTTACCTTGAAGATAAGCAGAAATTACCCCCACTTATTTTATATTAAGCAACTGGAAGGAATGAAGTTCTAGGTGGGTGAGAGGCATGGTAACCGTTTTTCTGCCTTGTCTTTGTTTTCAATTCTAGATTTGGAAAAGAAAGACACAGATGAAACTGTGTTACATTTAAATCCTTATCCAGCGCACTCTTAAAATCAGTCCCAGTGAAAGTCACACTAGACCTTCACAAATGGCAAAGTAGCTAAAACATTGATATATAAACACATACTCATATGTTGTTGGACATGTGTGAGTAGGGGGCATCTTCAGGACTATTATATGAAAGGTAATTCTCCTTCCAACCATGGGTTAACACTGACTTTAACATTGACATCACTTCCTGTGACATTAAAAGCTTCCGTCTCTTCCACCTCACGCTTATAAGAACAACAGCTACTGAAAGTCGGCATACAGTTAGCAACCCACAACTGGTAGAAGAGGACTTTTACTGCAGGAGTGATTCATTTTGGGACAAACAGACCTACAAGATCAATGTCATCATTTCCTTTCATTGTATAGGCATGTCTATTAAACAAGGTTCACCAGGTTGGTGTCCCAACCCTTTATCTCCTCTTGTCTGGTTCTCCTACAACAAGAATAAGATAAGTAAGTAAGGCAGAATATGCAATAAAATTGTGTTGGTGTAATTATTGTAGTGCTAAAATGACCAACTCAAAGAGATTTATAGTACCCTGCATAATGTTTGGGACAATTTGCCCCTCTGCTCCACAATTTAAAATTAAAATTACAAATCAAACAATTTTTGAATGGCCAAGCCAGTCACCCATTTTAAATTCAATTGGGCATGCTTTCCATATGCTGAGGAAAACACTTAAGTGGACAAACCCCCAAACAAGAAGGACCTGAAGATTGCTGCATTACAGACTTGGCAGAAAATCACCAGAGAAGATACTCAGGACCTGGTGATGTCTATGAACCACAGACTTCAAGCAGTCATTGCATGAAAGGGATATGCAAACAAGTGCTAAATAGGACTAATTTAATATATCTACCATTGCTTTTTCCTGAAACATTATGATGCCTTGAAATAGGGAGGACCATGTAGAATCATTGTTGTCATTTCTACATGGTGTGACCGACATGTATGCAAATACCCTTAAAGTCTGCAATGTGCACTTTCATCACGTCTGAATTACAAACTTTGTCCCAAACAATATGGAGGGCACTGTATATCTGATGAACACCAAAGCAAACAAAGCAGACAAACTGAAATAGGAAAAGATTTTTACATTAATTTTAATGATTGATTTTTTTAATGTCCAAAATCTACTATAGGGTGGTCCAGATCTAATTATGCAATTTTCATTACACTATAACTTATTAAGTTTATTACATAGAAAATCACCCAAAAAATCCCGGACCATCGAGAAGTGTGTGAACTGACGACATGAAGAATCGTCTTCACGCCGAACTGGAATCATCCTCGCATAAATAAAAGTCATTCAGATGATCTGGATATGCATAATTAGATCTGGACCACCTTGTATAGTTGAGGTAAGATTTAATGGATGCTTAGAAGACCAATAAACCTATTTTAGAGTACAAGTTATGGAAAAATACCTGGTCAGTTTCTGGTCATTTTAATAGTCCAAGAAACATGCCGTGCAGAGAAAAAAGCAAATTCAAGGAAGTTTTTTTTTTTTTTGGTGGTTGCTGTCATCCAGTATGAAAAACAGCATTTCATATTTACCAGATATTCAGGAAAAAATCAGAAGTAGAAGCTGAAATTTTTGGAAAGACAAATAGGCTACTAATACTGTATAATGAAACATTATAAGGATAATTTGTTTAAAGTTATAAAAATGAAACCAACTTAGACAAGGATATAAGGTGGGTTTATTTGGCAAGGTGTTAGGGTTTAATATTGTAAATAACAGTAGAGTATTTTATAGAATGGTCTGACTGCTGAATACGAAAGAGTGTGAAGCTATAATTAGAAGAGGCTACTATTGATCAATTTCAAGTGCCTTTTCAGATAAAAGTTAAATAAGCCATTAGTAAAAGTCTCCTCCAGTAATCAAATGTTTAGTTTCATTTTAAAAACAATAACATGGGAAATAGTCATAGACAGCCCTTGTAACAATTAGCAGAACTAGTACATTATTTATACCCAATAGCTAGCAGCACTAATCCTCTGCATATAAAGTTGCATTTTCTTAAATAAGCCCAATACACTTTTTTCCCAGCGTGGGCTGCCTTTCTCAAGGGAAATTGCAACTTCAGGAAGTTCTGTCCAAACAATGGAAATGATGCAATAAAGTGAAGACCCATTGCATGTCTGTGCCAAAGCCTGTGATAAGTTACTGCAGTTAAGTGGTTTAGATAACATAAAATAACACAGGTCACATTTTCCATTGCCTCTTGTAACACTTATACAGTAGAGCCATTTGGTTTTCATTATTGCTGCAAACACTTTCTTATTTTTACCTATTTTTTTTGGAATTAAAAAAAAAGTTGAATTTATTATTGAAAACACAGGCAAGTAATGGATAATTGTAGAATCTGTGTGAGTTGTAAATGTGAAGCCAATTTAAACAAAGGTTCAGTCCAGTAATAAGACAGCAAATTTAACTAATATGGCCATTGACAGTTATAATATTCATATGCAGAATATTTTTATCTATCGTTTTCAAGTAACTCTCTGAACTAACCATATAAAACAAAACATGGTGCTAAACAATAAGGTGTCTTTTTCTCTGTGGACTGGAGAAAGAGAAAGAAAATGAAATTATATAACAGAATGTAAGGAAAAATGTAATTAAATTTTATTATCTCTTTAAAAAGTATGCAATACTCCAAAAAAATTTAATATTTCCTGAAAATAACAAATGCAAAAGTAAAAAGTAAGTTTAATTTTTAAACCTGTGAACAGAATGGTGAGGTTAAAAGCATGGAATGTTGTATTTAAGTGTAAAGGTATAATAACGGTAGCCTTTCCTTTAAAGGGCCTAAATTCAACTCATTTTTAAAATGCTTATAACTCAGCCTGCTAACTGTTTATTGCAGTAATTTTTTTGTGATCTATTTTTTATTGAAAATAAATGAAAAAGAAATCAAAATACCAGAACAAGTAGAAATCAACAGTAGTCATGCCCCACTACTGTCCTTCCACCTTGTTCCATGTTGTGTGCCATACCTCCAGGCACTGCAGCAGTTCCAACCAACAAAACCACTACACCCATCCAATGCACTGACTGCTTATAAAAAATGTAACTTTGGAAGTAGCAAATCCCCAGTCATTCATGGAATCTCTGGATGCTCCATTGCTTTGTAACACAAAGAGCTCAAAAACAATCAAACTCTAAGACAGACTGTTCTTCAGAATGATTTGGTCTGGAATCTTCTGTAGAAGGAAAGAGAAGTTTAGTAACTACTGAACCCAAACATAAACGTTTATGCTGTTGCACAGAGAGAATGAGTCCCGAAGGGTCTAGAAGTATAGGAATATGTGACAAGGAGGGAAAAGGATCAGATAGCATTGATGAGCAGAAGATTGGTGACCAGAAAGCTGAACAGAAAGAACAAAAACAATATATGTGCTGTAACAAAATAAAAAAACAACTACAAAGAGCTGAGACACCACTCAGTGACCCCTGTATAATTGCAGAATAAAAGAAGAAGAAAGTTTTCAGAGAGACTAAGAACATCTTTCCAGGTTCAAATCCATAGCAGAAGTGACTCAAGGTGGCGGTTTTTCCCAGGAGGAAGAGGCACGTCCAGGAGAATGGGCAAAGGAAGTGATGTCAGTGGTGAAATGGATGTCAGCCTTCCATTCTGCACATTGATGTCACTGGTCATAAGACCACTGGGAGATAAGGGGCAGAGGTCAAGGAAGCCTGATGTAACAATGAATAAAGTCTTGAAACAGTCAGTCACAGGCTTTCTGAAAAAAATATAGAAAAGGACCTAGCAAGAAAGGAAGAGGAGGATAGGGTAAAGAAGAAATAAGCGGGACACCGTAAGTCGTAAGTGCTGAACAAAGATACAGATAGAAGAAAAAGGTGGAAGAACTAATTGAGACTAAAGATTTTGGGATCATTTGAGGCCCGGAATCCCAAAACTATGAACTAATAGAAATACAGAATATCGCAAAAACTAATATGCAATTACAGCATAAAAATATATTGCATTAATTTTTTCTAATAACAAGAATCAGGCAGTTTTTCCTCATAGATTGCACCATTCTAACTCATGGTGTAGGCAATGACAATTAAAAAATGAAGTTGTGACAGTGAATCCTTGAAGAAAATGTTCTAATTGAAAACATGAGATTACATTTTTTCCTGGCTATCACTGCAAACTACATGGAGTAATTAGTATATAAAAAAATAACATTTTTGCTTGGCACCTTCCCCCACCATAACCTATCATCAGTGGGGAAGGAGTGAAAGCTTTAGATTTGTCAAAAAATTCGATCCCCAGTTTTCGATGGATCTTGAAATTTTGTGGTCCCCTGATATCGAAAATATTGATATCTCGATGATGGGTGTGTGTCTGTGTGTCACAGTTTATTGAGGACTGTCTAGAGCTAAAACAGCTGGAAGGAAAAATACCAAACTCAAAAGTTAAGCCTGTTATGAGATGACAATGTGCCGATTAGTTTTTGAGCAAAATCGTGCATAAATAATAGGCACTATAGAGGAACCCTCAAATGCCACAATTCTACAATTAATTATGAATTATTCTTGTCAATTGCTATCGTAATGGCCTATTTTATGATCAGAACGATCAGCATCAGACCTGTAAATAATTACTGAAATGTTATAGAATAGTTCAAGTAACTTGGTTCCTAGGGAGTATGGCAGACAGCTGGGGACTCTACCCAGCCAGGACATCTGGAAGGACCACGAGAGGGACAATACCTCCCCTGAGCCACGAGAGGGCAGCAGCCATGGTCTGCATGGAAACAGAGCTGGGAAGCTCGTCCCTTTTGGGGTTCGTGGCCACCGCCAGGGAGTGCCCGGAGGATTAAGGAGCCCTGGAATACAGTACTTCCGTCACAACCGGAAGTAGTCCCAGGTAAACCTGGAGTGCTTCCGGCTGCTCATAGGGCACTTCTGCCACACCAGGAAGTGCTGTCAGAAGACTATCAGGAAGCACCAGGAGCACATCCGGGGCAGTATAAAGGGGGCCTCATCCATTAGATGAGCCGGAGTCGGGCGGAGTAAGGGAAAGCTTGTGTGAGGAGGAGTGAAAGTGGCAGAAGAAACAGAGAGAAGGAAAAGGACTGTGAGCTGCATAGTGATTTGTGCACTGTATTGGTTGGGAAGGTGTTGATGGAAATAAATGTGTGTGTTTTTGGACATTTGGTGTCTGTCTGTCTGTGTCCCGGGGTTCATCTTCCACTGGAGCAAAGCCTGCTGATGCCCACATCTGAATTTTTGGGTATTTATTCAATATTTAACAGAACACCTTTCACAATGCATGTGCAGTAGAGTATGAATCAAAAAAAAAAAAAAAAACACGACATTGTTAATTTCATTATTAACTACTGAGTATTTTGGGATATCCTTTAGAATTCCCACACACATTAGTAAGAAAATAAACTGACACAAGACCCTAAAGCAGATTGGACACCAGGTGATAAGGATAATGAAATTTTATAAGACAAATCGCTCTTCAATTACCTCACAATGTGCAAAAACTGTGTATACCTAAAAAATACAATGATTTTATCAAATGGGTGAAGCCCTATCAGACCTGGCTGTTAAAAATGGTGTTCCACAAATTCAGCACTAGGACTGCTGCTATTTTTAATATATATAAATGATTTGGATAGGAATATAAGTAACAAGCTGGTTAAGTTTTGTGATACCAAACTAGATGGATTGGGGACTTTCAAAACTAGAAATTTAGAAGAATTAAGTGGATAGGACTGACGGGCTTGGTTGGACTGAATGGCCTGTTCTCCTCTAGATTTTTCTCATGTTCTAAAATAATAAAAAAACTCCTTTTGAAAATATACACTGGAATGAGTGCTGTATATAATTAAATTAAATTACCTATATAATTACCTTTCTCGCTTGTATTTTAGATCAGCTGTTCTGGTATTTAATTCATCTTAAACTGACAAACTGGGTTTATAATTTTGCTGACTTCACTGCTTCTGTCTGGTTCTCTCTTTCCCTTTCATGCAAAGATATTGCAGGCTTGCCCAAACACACGTTTCACACTATGCATGTGGGTGACTTATTGATCTTTTTAAATAAACAAATACAAACTAGCCAAATTAACTGAGCTGATTGCACCAAAGACAAAATCTGTATGTTCTCTTCATGTCACTTGTGCCATTTTTGCAGGTATCTGTAGAGTACTCTGGGGTATTGATAAAGTGGATTTCCCCCATGTTTGATTACAGTTACTGGCCTATCTCATTCAATAGCAGTTATTGAATAATTGACACACAACATTTTCCTCCTGTATCCCCTAAAATTGTATGGTATTAAAATTTTGATTTCCAGTTCTGTCACCACGGTTAGTGGTGGACTAATTCATTGAAAACATGCAGCCTTGCACTGTATTTTCTGCACATGTTCCTCTTATGACTCACTGGAAGACCTTGTAATCATATACCACTAATTATTTTATTATTTATATTTCATTTCTTGTTTATGCAAAACAATATTGTTTCTTAATAGTTTAAAGTATCCATTTAATGTTTTTGTTTTCCAACTAATTATGGCTAATTTGCACAGCTGTTAGAATTTTTTAGGTTCAATTTCTATTTTTACACTTTATTTCACAACAAGTGAGTTAGCATGCCAACTGTGTTTTCACTCTGCAATAAGCTTTTAATAGATGAAAGTAAATATACTGTATTGTGTTTTAGTATACAGTATATGGCAAAACAAAGGAATTAATAAGGAACAAACAACAACAAATTTTAAAACCAAAATAACAAAACTGTTTTCTAGTATAATACTACAGTACAAAACTGTATTCTAATTGCAAGCTGAGTTATCAGCGTATTATACCATTTCACTTACAAAACAACATTCCTGCGGTGGGGTGGCACCCTGCCCGAGGTTTGTTTCCTGCCTTGCGCCCTGTGTTGGCTGGGATTGGCTCCAGCAGACCCCCGTGACCCTGTAGTTAGGATATAGTGGGTTGGATAATGGATGGATGTTAGTCTTTCACAGGGGTGCCCAATGCGTCTATCGCGATCAACCGGTAGATCGTAAAAGGAGTGCCGGTAGGTCGCATTGCATGAAAAACAATCTTATAATGTATTGCATTTCTCTACAAGCCAGAAAGCTGACATGGATTAAACAGATATTCTTGATATTCACTATGTGAAATTAAGAGTTTATTCTATATGATTAAGTTAAAATGATTCATTTCAGACATATTTCCATTTTCATGAAGGCATCTGACTAGCTATCAGTCCACTTTCTAACCTACTTACCCAGTTCAGTGCCACAGGTAGTTGGAGACTCTCTACTGTTACCAGTCAAGCTGGCATTCATGTCTTGGAAAGGCAGATGTGAAACCCAGAGTTTCCAACGAAATAAGCACAGACACAGTGAGAATGTGCAAACGCACAGGTAGTGAACGGACAAAAATTTCAAACTAGGATTTTGAGAGGCAACACTCCAAAATCATGCCACTGTGGAAACAAATTGCTGTTTGAAAAATGCTTAAACATAAAAGCTGTGAGAATAGTTCAGCCCTACAACGGATATAACATTCTTCAGCCAGTTTAATCTGGTTCATGGTGACCAGGGGCTACAGCCTGTCCTGGCAGCATTGGATGAAAGGTAGGAAGCAGCCCTAGTCCTTCACAGAGACCACTTATTCAGACACTAACACTCACACTGGGTTAATATGGAGTCGTCAGGTTAACCTGCATGTCTTTTGGGGGTATGAGAGGAAACATGGAGTTCTTTTAGGAAAAGCCACCTTTGTAACCTCTATATATACAATAACTGAGTGTAAAAATTAAACACAGTGGGACACCCACAACAAAAATATATGAATATATTTTCTGAAGTTTAAATATGTGAATTGAATCCATATTCTTACAAGGTATGCTAACATAGAAGTCAACGCGGTCAAAAAAATTAGATGTAAGGAGAAGAAAAGTGACTGGTAAGTTGATGGAGGAAGTTTTTTGCAGCATAGAACTACCGTATATTGCTACTAATTCCTCACAACCTCATCAGTTAATGTAACCAGTTTTGGTCATGTAAATATAATGTAATTGCATCATAGTATCAACTTTTATTGAGGGCATGGCCTCTTGAGGTTTAATGGGTAATTTACAGGATTTTTATTGGCAGTTACAGTTGTAATGAGAAGCATAGTTGAAGTGAAATCTTAGTAATCCTGAGTCTCATTCCCATTTAGAAAATGTTATAAGATTGTACTTAATATTATCTAAACCTTAGTGCAGAAAGAACCTCTGCAAAATGCCAAAACTGTTTTTGCCATTTTATGAAGTAGATGAGAATATCATCAATATTAATGATTAGAAAAACTCCCAGCAGATCTTAGAAATTATGTTTTTCAAAGGACTTAAATGCTCATAATGAATGTCTTACATCCATCATCTGTCCAGATTCTAATAAGATTGCATTGATCCCATCATGCATTTTGCAGACATGGTTACCCCATTCCTAGAGAAGTAAAGCTTTGAGCGTAAATGCATCTGTAAGCGTGTCTAACCTTGGTCAGGGTTGCTTCTGTCTTTATATCCCATATCTATGGGATGGTCTCTGGCACTTCATGATACTTTATTGAAATAAGCAACTCAGACAATCAATTAATGACCCAAAGAAATCCTTGTATAGGTAAACATTCAAAGAAAAGAGGTTTGCTCTTGAGTTTAGATTTTAGGAGTTAATACCATGGCTTAGTGTGGATCCCTGAGAGCTGTGTAGATATCAGTTCCTTACAGTGAGAGTGACTTCTTTTTTTTCTGTTCCCTACACAGCAGTGACTTCTGAGAGCTGGTATGTGTTTCTGCTTAGATATCACTTACTAATGTCAGGTCAATTACTAGAACACAAAGCAGCCAGACAGCAACACAGTATGGGCCTCCACTATCTGTCTTTTCCCCAAACTGACTGTCCCAGGTAATTTTCTGCCATTGAGTGCTTAAGATAAGCTGCTTTCGTATTTTAAGAGATGCATGTGTCTTTCAGAAATGAAATAGAAAAAAATAGAATGAAGACTGAAAATAAAATCGAAAACTGAAGGAAGCCTTTTGTAAGAGTTCTGAAGCCTTTTTTTAAGCCAGAAGGTTTAATCGTAATTGTAGTCAGAAAAGAACTGCAAAAAGTTATGTACCAAAATTCTCTTATTTTAAGTGCGTAACGTTGCCATTTTAGAAGTCACTACAGGTGGATAATGGATTGCTACTGCAGGGGTTCTTGCCTGATTGCTTGGGACCTTCACCCTAACTCATTAATAGATTGTGGTGTAGCACAGGGGCCCTTCGTCTAAGTTACAGATTTGATTTGTGGAAAAGTGTGATTAGGGTGTGATTAGATATTCTTGAGCTTGATACTCATACCTCTTTTCTCTCAACTTGGAACTTGAGTTAGTGTTTTGGCTCTGTTAAAATCTCTCTCA
The DNA here is from genome assembly GCA_026402145.1 of Polypterus bichir lapradei. NCBI lineage: Eukaryota > Metazoa > Chordata > Cladistia > Polypteriformes > Polypteridae > Polypterus > Polypterus bichir. The sequence goes on from JANRMT010062807.1 coordinate 52,272,633, forward strand.
AACATATGTAAAAACAAATCTTCAAAATACAAAAAAAATCCCATTAACCAAAAAAAAGAAAAAAGTGTTCTTATCTCCCAAAATGTGTTCAGCAGTTCTTAACAGCTAAAGGCATCAGATCACAACTAGCGCACCCTCCCTGTTTTGTAAAGCCCCTTTTCATTTTTCATCCACTGCCTATGGCTGCAGTCATTTTTTGACACTAGCGTAACATTAGAACATTAGAACAATCTAGACGAGAACAGGCCATTCAGCCCCACAAAGCACATTTATTAGGAATGTAAGTAAAATTTAAAGCACCTTTCGCAGGTCCACGTAAGACAACTCACCTCCCACTGAGCTGATTTTCATGACATTTGGTTTATTATTTTTTAAGGAAATCTGTTGGTAATGCTCATTTTTTATTAAGCTATTTCACAGAAAACATGCTGTATACATTTGTAAGCATCCTTTGTAAAAAGCATTAGTGAATTTTTGAATTAAAACAGAGAAACATTCCGTGCAACCTCAATTACTGATTAATTTAATGTTATAAATTTACCTAGAGAGAGGTTATCTCAACTTGTTTATTTTCCTCTTTTACACATCCGGTAGTTGCTCCTAACAGCCAAAAAATGTATGCCAGCAGAACAATGTGATACCCAAGTTGCCTGCATCTGGCATCACCTCCTTAAACCTGGGACATCGATAGTCGTGATCCAAGAAAGACTAGTACAATGATTGCTCAAACAAAAAAGATTATTGCAAAGTACAATGTGCATTATATTAATTTCAAACAAATTCTGTTCAGTGTAGTTTCTTCAAATGAATAATTAATCCACAATAAAAACAGTGCTCTAGTGAGGAAGTTAAAATTTAAATAACTCAATGAATATTCCATAAAAGCAAGGATAACATTGAACCACAATCACATCAAAAATTCTGTCTAGTGCTCTCTCATGTTCACGATTGTCTCCCCATGCTCTCCCAACTTCCAAGACCCTGGTGAAAGCAGTCCTACTTAACTCCCGCCCCAGTCACATCTCCTTGGCATCAAACATGTCACAGTGAGGAAGACTCCGTTTTCCCTGTGTCCATCTCATTTACTTTGGGATAACCTGGAGCCTCATGATCCCTCTGGAGTGATCCAAAGCACCCTCTCAAGCCACTCCACTGTGGGGTATCCATTGATCGCTGCCTTCTCTCCATGCTGGCCCCAACTCGATTCTGATGTCTCTGGTCGATCACCATACTTGATTTTCTTTCTCCTTTTCAAACATGCTTCCCGGGTTCCTTATACCTTGTGGATGCAGGTACTTCCATTATTGACCCATAGAGTGCCAATGAAGAAACTGCCTGAGCTGACCAGCATTTGCATGTGAATGTGCAATCACTCAGTTTCCCCATTTTTCACTTCAGGTTTGCTCGGCTGTACTGCAGCACTTATCCACATCATCTAATCTTGAACTGCACTGTTTTTTTTTTTTTAAGACAAATGTGAAATGCCACAGACACCTTATTCACTTCACCACAAGCGTTACTTTACAGCCTTAGTTTTGGATAAAAGGTTTTTTGACACTTTCACTTACTTAATTTGAGCAATGTGAATTACACATGTGGTAAGGGCTTCTCTATCCAAGTTACAGCAACACTCAATTCTGACTCATATTTCAACACTGAAAGAAGGATAAACAGCAATCATAGTTTTTGGAAAACTACTGCTTTTACAGTAATATTTCATGTTTCATCAATGCTTACTGGCAATTTTATTTTCAGTTTCAGTAAACAATACAGATTCAATGAAAAGAATTTCAATTCACAATAGATGTGGATATTCAAAATACAGCATGTTATGATTTAAAATCCCAAACCTGGCAGATGAGATGAGGCTTCCAAAAGATTCACAAAAAGGAGGCCAGAACCTACACAGGCCAACTTAAAAGATGTACACCTCAGACCATCCTGACCTAGAAATCTACCTGCAGACTACAGCTTGAGCAGGCACCAATATGGGAAGCTGGCTTTGAAAACTCAAAAGTATAGTAAGCCACAAAAGATATAAAAATAGCTTACAAGTGGGATAAAACCATGAAACTCTGCCTTGTAAAATGATCCTAAAATATAATATTTTTTCATTTGAGGTTTTATTTATAAAAATACTAGTCATCCCCTGCAGCTTTACCCGTGTAGAAGTGAAAAATGACAGCAAGGCGGGCCCTGCCTGGCTCCCGACTTCTGAAGTCACACTTCTCCCTTCCCTTGGCCTGCTGTCTCTCTCTCGGATTAGCACGATAATATCGCTCCTGCAAGCGAACTATGATTCTCAGCACGATGACAGAAGTTGAAAAATCAACCGGAATGTTCAAACAAATTATAGAAAAAAACCCGATCTAAATCCGTTAAGTACTTTTCTCATAAAAAGCGGACAGACGTACAGACGTACAGACAGACAGACAGACATTGGCTTTTATATATATATATATATATATATAGAGAGAGAGAGAGAGATAAGTAGTCTTATATAAATAAAATGTATTATTATTAGTAAATAGTAAAAAGAATGTGCCTAAAAAGTATATCCAAGACAAACAAATCACAGTCCAAAATCCATGCAAAGCAATATTTACAGTACAATAAACTCCTTTACACTACAATGATCTCGTGATTTTAGCTTACTCAGCTCTGGCCTTAAATAGCCAGAGTGAGGGCTCAGAAGGACTGACGTCAGGGTGTTCCCACCCCTTGGAGCGCCATCTACATCTCATCATTCAAAAATGACAATGAAACATAAATTACACATAAATACAGACCCTTACACAACATAGCATTTAAATTAACGTTTATAACTACGGTAGTCACTCTGACCAGTGAGGACATTTGTAGTCTAGAAACTGAAAGAAATACAGCAGAGTGAGGAGTGTTTACAAAGATGGTGTCACACATGCACATGCATGCAAGTCCTAAGGTGAGTGATATTTCGTGAGGTGAGGGGTTGGTTATGTGCACTGATGTCTCTCTCTCTTTGTCTGCAGAAATAAAGAAGAAAAACAATAATTCACTTACCTTTCTTCCGGTCTCACAAAATGGCCATGATCTCACACACACGAAACATCTGTCATGTCACTTCTAGCCCCCTCTGATGACATCACTTCCGACTCTGCCATAATGACGTCACTTCCGGCCATTCCAGATGAAGTCTCTTCCGTTGCGTCACTTCCTTCCACCATGTTCTTTATTTTCGCTATATAAACGCCATGATTCTGACTGTATGGGTCAATTATGATCAGTTTTTAATTTCTTTTTGACTTTATTTTCATCTTTGTCTGTCAGAGAATATACAGGGACATTCCCCACTTTTTTCAGCATTTTTTGAGTGGCTTATTTCACCACAATGGTGATTCCTGAGGAGGGGGAACCTACTTTACAGGGTTTCTGTTGATGTCAATAGTGGGAGTTAGTTCAGATCCCTGTCACAAATGAGAAATTAAACATTCCTTTCAAGGGCCATTAACCGTTGTTCATGTGTGTCAGTCCTTTCTCCCTGACATATTGGGTTGTTTCAATATGTTGAATCTATTAAAGATGGTTAATGTTGTTAGTTACAAATATAATATTTCAATTGAGCAGAGATTGTTAATATCATGATTAGATAGATATCAATTAAATATAGAATGCTACTGATTTTTTAATGGCAAATTTTACTCCTGAGGATTTGTTTTTAGTTTACTGTTCATTTTGAATAAAAGTGAACTTTGTATCTTTGCATGCATTAATATACACAACGATGGACTAGTATAATGTACATCTTCACTTCAGTACAATGACCAGATAAGTTAAGGTCACATCCCTGCTCAAAAGGCAGTTATTGAGGTCTTCCTTGTAGTACAATACTTAGGCAGTAAAAATGGCAATAGTCCCTTTTCTGCTTTTTTCTGCATATTAATTGCAGTAGTTTTTTTGTTTCCTATTTTAATAAATCTATAACATTGTATATAATACAGCAGGTGCAGCATGTCCACCTACCTCTCTAAACTCAGCATGCTTTTATCAGAAAGCATCCACCATAGTTTAGACATTTTTGGTGTATGTCATCCGTGCCTCTGGAGACAAAGGTCTGAACAGCTCCATCTTTGCTTCTGCTGGGGATACCAGATGCTCTTTGCACTGTTTGGCAGCCTCTACTCTGACTGCAGAAAAAAATGTCTCAGATAGGCAGAAGAACAGAATAAACAAGATGTGTGCTTGTATGGCTCAGTGTTAACACATTAGAAAAAAAGAAAGAAAACAAGTGACAGCCAAGAAGGCCATGCTTAGTTTTTGGATAGAAGTGTTGACATTCTAGGCTGCATCAGATTAGTGGCATTCCGGTGATAGTCATAAAATGGTAAAAAGGGCTTTATGTAAAGTAAAAGCCAGCTGTTCATGTTTATTTTTCTTTCCTTCTTTGTAACATTACATCCATGCTAAGTGTGATCAGGGGCCTAGTGCTTATAATAACACACAGTTGGTAGGACAAACTGTCCAGAACTTGCTATTGCAAAGCCATGGACATAAGCAGGTATGTTTATTGTTTTATATTTCAGAAATGGTAATTACAGTAAGGTTGTTGATCAGAGTTCACTATGCCGGAAGCACGGTATATGTACAGCTTTTACAGTCTGACATCATCTGTACATAGTGTGCAAAATGTAATATTTAAGACCTCAGACCTGAATAATAGCATTTAAAATAAAAATATAAAAAAATCCATCAATTTCTCCAATTTATAAAACACACGTAGAGTTCAGGACAGTCCTGATAACATTAGGAAACCAATCCTAAAAGTGGCTACAGTCTAATGACGTCCATCTTTAGGATTTGAGAGGTACACCTATGTAGACCCAGTGAGAAGGAGAGTTAAATACATGTCTGACTCCGCCACTCCTGGACATTAACACTGTTCTTTTTAAGCCATTTATCCTTGGGGTTGTTGTCTTGCTGGAAAACAAGTCTTCTCCTAAGGAATTTGTAGTTAATGTATAATAATCTTTTACAATTTATTACAAGTGCATATATATCTATATCTTTATATATCTATATATCTATATATATATCTATATATATATATATATATATATAGGGCGGCATGGCGGCGCAGTGCGTAGCGCTGCTGTCTCGCAGTTAGGAGACCCGGGTCCTCCCTGCGTGAAGTTTGCATGATTTCCCCGTGTCTGCATGGGTTTCCTCCGGGTACTCTAATTTCCTCCCACAGTCCAAAGACATGCAGGTTAGTTGCATTGGCGATTCTAAATTGTCCCTAGTGTGTGTGCTTGGTTTGTGTGTGTGTATAGGTCCTGCAGTGGGCTGGTGCCCTGCCCGGGGTTTGTTTCCTGCCTTGCACCCTGGGATTGGTACCAGCAGACCCCCGTGACCCCATATATATATAATATGAACAAAAATTCAAAGAATTATTAAATACAAGGAAAGAGCAAATAGAGTGAATGCAACTCAAGGGTTCACTAAATATAACTTAAAGCAGAAAGTACAAGAGGTCTCTGTCTCGTCTTACAGAATGTACTAACATAATTTTCCAAGGTAAGAATGAGGTAAATGAATAATGAACACAACTTCAGAAAGTAGGGATAAGCTGATAGGAAAACCCATACACCTCTCCTATTATGCGATGCTAAGATTAACAGGACAATCTGCAAAACACCCCTCTTAACAAAGTGGTGTCCAGATTAATGGGAGAATCATCTTGAGTCAGAAATTAGTGGTTGTGTGTACTGATTGGCGGAAGTAATAAAGTTCTGTATATTAAGAGTCAGATGATGTGATGTAATCAGAAAAAAATATAAAAGCAGATGAAATATTTAACACTAAAATCCCTGAAGCCTTCGAAAAAATTCATAATTTCAGGCCACCTTAAATTCCGTCACACCCCTCCATTAGTGTTTTTTGTTTTGCAAATGTGTTGATCAGCACAAGCAGCACACAGCTTGCTATCCCACAGAGCTGAAGTCAGTCATAAAATTCTCCCAGCTAAAGTCTCTTTATCTGGGAGTGTGGTGCCTGGAGCTGTATAGGGTAAACAATATATCATTATTTGGAACACATACATTTCAATGTGTTCCGTGTCTACAACAATCTGTGTAATAATGACGTGAAGTGCATAATGTATGAAGACTTTAGTCTAATTTTTTAATTGATTGCTCACCCCATGGATTGAGACATTTGTGCATCACTCTGTCTAAATAAAGACATATTCTGCATTCTCATCTGGGCTCTGTAACTGCCTTCTTTGAAGATGAAGGAGTTTTTTCCACAACACTCCCAAGGTGCAGCTTCTTGCAGACTGCATTAGGTTTTCCTCCAAGATTTCGCTCTATGTTGCTGTATTAATTTTACCCTTACAAACCTTCCAGGCCCTGCTGCAGAGAAGCACCCCACAGAATTAAAACTGCCGCCACCTCTATGCTTCATGACAGGGATGATGTGCTTTTCATAATGTGTTGTGTTCAATCATGGCATTCAGTCAGATAGCCAAAAAGCTTAATTTTGGTCTCATCCAACCATATGACCTTCTTCCAGCTGACTTCAGAGTCTTGCATGTGCCTTCAGGTAAACTCTTGCTGAGATTTTTTAACAATGACTTTCATTTTACCCCTCTTCCATAAAGCTGCAGCTGGAGAAGCACTCAAGGACCAGTTGTTCTCTGTATATTTTTTCCCAGTATTAGCACTATATCTCCTTCACAGTTCTCATTGGTCTCTTGATGGCCACCTTCATTAGCCTTTAATTGGATGATCACTCAGTTTTTGTGGATGGTCTGCTTTAGGCAGATTTACAACTGTGCCATAGTCTTTCCATTTCTTAATGACTGATTTAACTAGACTCTAAGGGATATTCAGTGGCTTGACAATTTTTTGTCTGCATCTCCTAACATGTTTTTCAGTACTCTTTTTCTTCAGTTGCTTACTGTATAGTGTTCTTTTGTCCTCATTGTTTAGGTTAGGCCACCATAATAATTCACCACAATTAGAATTTTTGAGCAATCCTGTTCTTTTTTTATTTGTTTTATTAAATATCTTTTTATCTTATCTTTACAAGCTAGAATTTTACAGTATTTGTCCCTTATGAGGTGTTATTGCATTTAAACAACAATCAATTGAAACCCGTGGCAGGTGATCTCCACTGAATTAATTCTGTGACTTCTAAAACCAGTTGGCTATACCAGTGAGAATTTAGGTTTGTCATATTAAAAGGGGGTGGTTACACGACCAATAATTTTGTGCGTTTTATATTTTTAATTAATTTAGATCATGTTTTCTTTTCTGTTGATCAGTTTCTAAATTAAATTTACTGTGATTTAATGTTGTAAAACAATAACATGTGAAAACTTCCAAGAGTGATGAATAATTTATTTTTGGGATTATATCTATTGATTAGGTACCTTTATCAAAGTTACTCACTCGTAGAAACAAATCTTTCACTTCTAATAACACCTCAATATTTTGAAAGCACAAAGTTAACAAGCAATTTAGAACAAAAGAAACAGAGTATATACAGTACAGTCTTTGCCAAACGTTTCGAGAATGACACAAGTATTGCTTTTCACAAAGTTTGCTGCTTCAGTGTTTTTAGATCTTTTTGTCAGATGTTTCTATAGTATACTTTAGTATAATTACAAGTATTTCATAAGTTTCTAAAGATTTTATTGACAATTACATTATGTTTATGCAAAGAGTCAATATTTTCAGTGTTGGTCCTTCTTTTTCAAGACTTCTGCAATTCACCCTGGCATTCTGTCAATCAACTTCTGGGCCAAATCCTGACTGATGGCAGCCCATTGTTGCATAATCAATTGCTGGAGTTTGTCAGAATTTGTAGGTTTTTGATGTGGATTGACCGCAAGTTCTTAACTGGCCATGGACCCAAAATTTCGATGTTTTGTTTCCCAAGCTACTTAGTTATCCCTTTTGCCTTATGGCACGGTGCTCCATCATGTTGGAAAAGGCATTGTTCATCACCAAACTGCTCTTGGATGGTTGGGAGAAGTTGCTCTTGGAGGATGTTTTGGTACCATTCTCTGTTCATGGCTGTGTTCTTAGGCAAAATTGTGAGTGAGCCCACTCCCTTGACTAAGAAGCATCCCCACACATAAATAGTCTCAGGATACTTGACCCAGGACTGATGGTAGCACTCACCTTTTCTTCTCCAGACATTCTTTTTTCTGGATGCCCTAAACAATCATCAGAGAAAATGACTTTACCCCAGTCCTCAGCAGTCCAATTTCTGTACCTTTTTCAGAATATCATGTCCCTGATGGTTTTTTTGGGAGAGAAGTGGCTTCTTTGCTTCCCTTCTTGACACCAGGCCATCCTCCAAAAGGCTTTGCCTCACTTTCACTGTGCGTGCAGATGCACTCACACCTGCCTGCTGCCATTCCTGAGCAAGCTCTGCACTGGTGGTGCCCCAATCCTGCAGCTTAATCAGCTTCAGGAGATGGTCCTGCCGCTTGCTGGACTTTCTTGGGCACCCTGAAGCCTTCTTCACAACAGCAGTGAAGATGTTTTTTTTGGGGATTAACTTCATTTTCATGGCAAAGAGGGACTTTGCAATTAATTAATCATCTGATCTCTCTTCATAACATTCTGGAGTATATGCAAATTGCCATCATAAAACCTAAGGCAGCAAAAGCTTGTGAACATTAATATTTGTTTCATTCTCAAAATATTTGGCCATGACTGTATACTATAGTATGACAGTTAACCCTGAGGCTAATGAACTCAAACAAAACTGATGTTGCTTGAGGATTTATTGGGTCAGATTAGCTCAGTGGTTCTCAAACTGTGGGGTGGGCCCCCCTAGGGGGGCACAAAGATGTGAAAAAAAGAAAACAAGAATCAAAAATATGAAAAATAAATCTACTGAAACCAAAACAAATCAACTTAAACTACATTCTGATACTAGAAAAATAAATATAGAGTTAGATAAATATCATTAAAAGTTAAATAGGTATAATAAAATATGCATCTATGATATATCATTAATTAAAAAAGAACAAATTGGTATTAGTGGGCTCCTTTCAAAAAAACGTAAGGGGCGGTACGATTAAAACTGTTATGAAAACTCGGATTGCAAATACGTAAGGGTTGAGAAACGCTGGATTAGCTGTTGATATCCAGTAAACTTTTTGAAAGCCAACATGATGCCACAAGTGGAAAATTCCACACCATACCTCACTTGTCCATGTGGGGTTCTGACCAATGTTTCCTCTAATGTCTTTTATTGATGAGTGGATGTGAATAACACATGAGCAGGTGCTTAAGGTTTATGACTGATTTGTTCAATCCATCTTTGAATTTCGAGTGACATGAACCACCATTATATGAGTGTTCGCCACATGAAGCATCATGCACCATGAAGCACCAGGGAGCTGCGAGTGTGTGGCATGGCACTTCCAAACTTCCACAACAATTCAAATGTGCTGTGCAGCACACAGAAATAAGATGTACCACCACACAGGAAACATGGGCTCTGATGCTCTGTTGGCACCAGTTTGTTATCAACCATCATCACCTCCAGACCTACAGGCTTTAATCATTGTGATTTCTAAAGTTATTGTCTGTTTTTACATGCATTTTTATTACTCTTTCATTTAATTTTTTTTTTGTATCAGTATACTGCTGCTGGATTATGTGAATTTCCCATTGGGATTATTAAAGTATCTATCTATCTATCTATCTATCTATTCCCTATGTCCATTAATCTCTTCATCAAAACACAGCATTGTAGGTGGAGATTGGAAGACTGTTGTTGTTTGTTGTTGCTGTTGAGTCCCTTCCTCTAGATATCTCATTATGTATAGGTAAATAGATCAAAATCTGAAAATATCATAAATCCAAAATCCTTCTGGCCCTATGCATTTTAGATTAGGGATGCTCAACCTTTGTTAGATTTTGGCTAAGCTAGGGCTAGCCACTTGCTGGAAATCCCTTCATTCTCTCTCTGCAAATTTCTTGAAATCATTTTTCTTTAACCTGCTGGTCTTTAAGTGACACAAATTAGTAACTACAACAACATTTATTTATATAACACATTTTCATATAAATGATGTAGCTCAAAGTGCTTTACATGATGAAGAAAGAGAAAAAAGACAAAATAAATACAAAAACAGAATTAGGAAAAAACTAATTAACATAGAATAAAAGTAAGGTCCGATGGCCACAGAGGACAGAAAAAACAAACAAAAAAAAATCTCCAGACGGCTGGAGAAAAAAAATAAAATCAGCAGGGGTTCCTATCCATAAGACCCACCAGCCTCCATTGGACATTAGGGTGTTTCATTTTCTAAGGCAAACAATAAAATGCAAAATTTTTGCAGGCTTTGCTTACGCCCCAAGTCTCAGTGATATGAAAGATATATATGCCAAATTTCAAGAAGATTGGATAATATTTAGAGGTTGCACACTTTGATCAGTTTTGTAAAAGTAGGCAAAAAATATGATTTTTCAATGTTAATTATTTTTATTGGGAAAACTAGAAATCACAAACTTAAAATAATATTAAAACTAGACACTAAGATTAATAGGTAGTATGCAAAACATGTGTTATATTAATCAACTTTGAACGATGCAATCCCTTCTTTTGTTCGCTTGGTGAAAACTTTTCTGTGATGCTTGACTACCCTCAACAAGAATTGTTTTTGTTGTTCGTCCCTAACCAATTTGTTAAACTTTTTTATCAAAGCAATTCCTCTTTCTGCGGTATCATTGACCACCTTAAGAGCATTCACATGGCTTCTTAAAGAACCACTGCAGTATTCTGTCACGTCGTGGATCCCAAACAATTCAAAGAACGTCTTTGATTTATTAGCAACGAAATGACTCAGGTCTTTTCCTTCAAAAACTAGGTTTTTACCCTCTAATCATTTAATTTCCTTTTTCTTTGCAGGTTTGGTTTCTAAATTTTTTGTCATATTTTCCTTTTCAGCCTGAGTAATATGTTCGTCCAAAAAAGCCAATCCTACGTTTGTTTCTGACAGATACCAAAGGTGACTCTTAGCAACTGTGAGAGCACTTTTTTTGACGTCTGCATCCGGGTAAGTGCTCAGAAGCTGTAGCATATCCAAATCATTCTTTGGAGCCCATCGACTTACAATTGCCTCGTGCCAAAAGCGAACATATATGAGGCTGACAAAATGTACAACCCGTTTCATTCCTTTCAATTCTCGTTGAGGAATATTCAACTGTTTAGTGAAGACGACAATTTTAAGTGCATATATTGCCTTTGCCATCCACCTTGCTTGATGCAGAGCCCTTGGGATCCTGAAACTGAAGTTGGTTTTTAGACCAACCTCCTAGGTACACTGTAATAAAAGTGATCAATGTGTGCAACCCCTAAATATTATCCAATCTTCTTGAAATTTGGCATATATATCTTTTACATCACTTAGACTCGGGGCGTAAGCAAAGTCATACGAAAATCACATCTTTGGAAAAATGAAAAATTCTACTGGACATTCTACCTAACATAAATGTTCTCAATCTGTCCTCATTGTATTCAGGGTTCTCATGTAAGAATTTGATGATGATGATCATGTGAACTTCTGCCCTTTAATCCATCAATGTAGGGATATCATGGCACCTTGATCAGGTGGTGGTGGTGCAGATCGCCACCACAGAAAACCGGAAAAAGAACAGAAGAGAAAGTAGGGGTTAGTACAGATTACGGAGCCACTAGGAATGATATTGATAATTAAATGCATATACAGAATATCAGGATTAAACTAAAATGAAGCTATGAGAAAGCCATGTTAAAATAATGAGGTTTTATAAGTTTTTCAAAGTGCTCCACCGTATTAGCCTGGCAAATTTTTATTGGTAAGCTATTCCAGATTTTAGGTTCATAACAGTAGAAGGCTGCCTCACCACTTCTTTTAAGTTTAGCTCTCGGAATAATAAGCAGACACTCATTTGAAGATGTAAGGTTACCATTTAGAGTGTAAGACATTCTGAAATATAGGATGAAGTGAGATTATTTAAGGCTTTGTAAACCATAAGCAGTATTTTAAAGTCAATTCTAAATGACACAGGTAACCAGTGTAGTGACATCAAAACTGGAGAGATGTGTTTGGATTTCCTTTTCCTAGTTAAGATTCTAGCAGCTGCATTCTGCACTGGTTGCAATCGATTGATGTCTTTTTTAGGTAGTCCTGAGAGGAGTGTGTTACAGTAATCTAGAAGAATGAAAACAAAAGCGTAAACTAATTTCTCAGCATCTTGAAATATTATGAGAGGTCTAACTTTTGCTATTTTTCTTAAGTGAAAAAATGCTGTCCTAGTAATCTGATTAATACAGTACAGGCCAAAAGTTTGGACACACCTCCTCATTCAATGTGTTTTCTTTATTTTCATGACCATTTACAGCACTCCATCACTCTCCTTCTTGGTCAAATAGCCCTTACACAGCCTGGAGGTGTGTTTGGGGTCATTGTCCTGTTGAAAAATAAATGATCGTCCAACTAACCTGACTTCTGCACAACACAACTGCTGGTCCCAACCCCATTGATAAAGCAAGAAATTCCACTAAATAACCCTGATAAGGCACACCTGTGAAGTGAAAACCATTTCAGGTGACTACCTGTTGAAGCTCATTGAGAGAATGCCAAGAGTGTGCAAAGCAGTAATCAGAGCAAAGGGTGGCTATTTTGAAGAAACTAGAATATAAAACATGTTTTCAGTTATTTCACCTTTTTTTGTTAAGTACATAACTCCACATGTGTTCATTCATAGTTTTGATGTCTTCAGTCATGAAAATAAAGAAAACACATTGAATGAGGAGGTGTGTCCAAACTTTTGGCCTGTACTGTATGTGATTTAAAATTCAGGTCAGAGTTAATAGTTACCCCCAAATTCTTTACCTCTGTCTTGACTTTTAATCCTAATGCATCAAGTTTATTTCTAATAACCTCATTACATCCATTTCTGCCAATTACTAAAATTTCTGTTTTCTCCTTATTTAGTTTAAGAAAATTACTACTCATCCACTCAGAAACACAAGTAAGACATTGTATCAGTGAATCAAGAGAGTCAGGGTCGTCAGGCGCTATTGATAAGTACTGCGGTGTGTCATCACAATAGCTGTGGTAGCTCACGTTATGCCCCAAGATAATCTGACCTAACGGAAGCATGTAAATCGAAAACAGCAGCGACCCCAGATAGAACCTTGTGGATCACCATATAGAATATCATGTGTCTTTGAAGTATAATTACCACAACTAACAAAGAATTTTCTAACTGCCAGCTAGGACTCAAACCAGTTTAAGACACTGCCAGAGAGGCCCACCCACTGACTAAGGCAATTTCTAAGAATATTGTGATCAATGGTATCAAATCAGATCTAAGAGGATGAGAACAGATAAATGGCCTCTGTCTGCATTTACCCACAAATCATTTACTACTTTAACAAGTGCAGTTTCTGTACTGTGATTTGTTCTGAAACCCGACTGAAACTTATCAAAAACAGCATGTTTATTGAGGTGGTCATTTAGCTGCATAATTACTGCCTTTTCTAGGATTTTACTTAACAAAGGCAGGTTAGAAATTGGTCTAAAATTTTCAAAAGCAGAGGAGTCAAGATTATTTTTCTTGAGCACTGGTTTAACTACAGCAGTCTTAAGACATTCTGGGAAGACCCCCATATCTAATGACAACAGTGTGCATCCAGTATAGAGAAGTGGCAGTCCTCTGTGCATTTAGTTAGAAGCTAGTTGGCTGGTGGTTTTCATTATGTTTCCAGTCTTAATTTTTAAATTGTCCATTTTACGGTATCCCATCTCAGGTTTCTGGTTTGCTGTGTCTGTTGTGCTTCTCTCCCCATTCTTCATCAGTCACTTTTCGTCCCCTCTATACCTCTTTTACAGGGAGGTTTGGGTGGAATGAGTGTAGGGTGGAGGCCAGAGATGGAGCTGATAATCTCCCTTTACTATGCATTAATAAATCAGTTTACTAAATTTAAAAGAAAAGAGGGTTAATGGAGTCTATCCACGCCAATGTCACCACCAACCCTTAACATGGCACCAACTGATTGCAAGACTTACTTACTCACATGCACACATCACCACACATTCATATCTGGATCAATTTAAAGTCATAAACCAGTAAGATGTCAGTGGAAAACGGGGGAAAACTTGGGCGCCCTGATGCCTTCTTCACAACTGGGGAAGTAGTGAGGCAGCTGCATTAACCTTGGCACCACTCTATATTAAAACTAATACAAATCAGTTGTAAAGTACAGTATTATCAGGGATGCATTCTTATACTTAAAAGGAGCTCTTTCTGATGATGTTCTGATTTTTTAATATTGACATTGACAAAGACTGCAAATTTTGTAAGGTGTAACAAGTAAAAATCTCTATTTTTTAAGCATTTTTGCTTTAATATTTACATGTCAGCTTCAATACTTAATATAACTTCCTTAGAACAGGATGCTGGCATCAGAGAAAGATGTTGTTTTTTCTTCATAATTCCCACATTATTTGGAGTGGAAATTGCTAAAATGAGCCAAACTAATCCTCGCCAGTGTCACTGGTGTCCAATGGCAACACTGGAAATGGCCCACATTCCTTAGAAATGATGCGAGTAATGAAATATAAACACACTCACTGCATAAGCATATATTTTAAACTGAAATTTTTTGTTGCTTGCCCTTAGGTTTTAGTAAGACACATGCTTCCTTTACCCCATGGTTTGCTTTACAACTCAAAAATGGCACTTTCTCATGCCTCTTTTAATAAAGTTCATTCATGGTACTGGAAATAAAAATATGCCCAAAGCACTGATTTAAGGAATTCTTTTTTTTCTTTTAGATATTATTATTTTTATGTGGAATAGTCCTTTTATTATTAAACTAAGCATTCAATGTGCATGTTCAAATCTTCCTGGGTCCTCCCTGTGTGGAGTTTGCATGTTTTCCCCGTGTCAGCGTGGGTTTCCTCTGGGTGCTCCGGTTTCCTCCCACAGTCCAAAGACATGCAGGTTAGGTGCATTGATGATTTTAAATTGTCCCTAGTATATGCTTGGTGTGTGGGTGTGTGTGTGTGTGTGCACGCCCTGCGGTGAGCTGGCACCCTGCCTGGGGTTTGTTTCCTACCTTGTGCCCTGCGTTGTCTTGGATTAGCTCCAGCAGACCCCTGTGACCCCTGTAGTTAGGATATAGCAGGTTGGATAATAGATGGATGGATGTTCAAATCTCGTGTTTAAAGACTTGGGTGTTTAATAAAATAATATAAAATTTGTTCATTGTAACTATAAATGACAATTGCTAAGGATTGCTATTTATTTATACTAACTTTATATTAAGCCGAAAACATATGGAACTAAGAATTGTATTAAAATATAAAAAACAGGCAACAACAACTATTGAAGATATGTTAAAGCCAGCATACAGCCAGGTCCATAAGTATTTGGACAGTGACACAATTCTCATAATTTTAGCTCTCCACACCACCACAATGGATTTGAAATAAAGCAATCAAGATGTGATTGAAGTGTAGACTTTCAGCTTCAATTTAAGGGGTTTACCAAAAATATTGTATGAGCCATTTAGAAAAGACAGCCATTTTTCTGCATAGCCCACCATTTCCAGGGGCTCAAACATATGTGGGCATTTGACTGACAAGCTGTTCCATTGCCAGGTTGGAGTAGTTATTTCATTAACTATTAAACTATTGTTTAACAATGTTTTAACAAAATATTGTGAGTATGTGACTGGATGACTTGATGTATGAATTATGTGGCACATATGTTTTTTCTGGACATTTTGATTTTGTTTTTTTTACTGTTGCTTAAATTTGGCACTCATTGAATCCTGTTATATCAGGATTTCTTTTTTCTCCATAAAACATGAGATTAAATGTTTTTTTCTCAGCCAGTCACTATAAACAATGCAGGGAAAAGTACAAAAAATTATAATGTTTGGGTTCAGAACACCCGATTTACACCACATGATCTAAACTTTTACAATGTTAAGACAGTTGCAGGTTTTTTCTTTTTTATACTTTGACATGCTTGTGATATCCAAAACTTAAAAAAACAAATAAGCAATAGCTGCAAAAATCACAGTCCTCACAGTATCACATTCAGTGTATGCAATATTTATTATAATAAGTGATATTAAGGTTATATATAACTTTATATATAATTGCATTAAAGGGTCACACACCACCTAGATTACACACATTTCCCACTTCCCTCTTTTCAGTATCAATAGTTATGTAATATAAGATTCTTAAACTTGCGTAGTCTAATTTAGGATCATGTGGTGCCTCAAATTTTCTGGATGTAAAGCATGAAAACGTGCTTGTTAATTTTTATTGACTACATACTTCTTAGATTTGGTCATTTTAAAGGATATATAGTATGTAGTACTGAAATGAGGATCAGATTTAAATATATTCACATATGCTACCACTCTTTCCAGGGGGTGTACTTATTTTCTTCATACTCCCATATGACACATAATCTGGTCATTTGCCTATGAAATGTAAAGTTTAAAAATGTTGATTGACCAACATTCAAATCCAGGTGTCAATATATTGCAAAGGTCTTACTTCACCGAAAAGGTTAAGCTGTTCGAAGCAAAATTTTCTCTCGTAGGTATACACTTGAGATTTACATAGACTTAGTGATAACCTAATTAAACTCATAATGAACTTGTTTTAGCCTGTGCTGTTGCTTTCCATTGTTGTTGCAGACTTTCGATTTTCTTGTGCTCTTATGTATTCAGTAATGATTTTTTGTATATTGAATTTTCATCCTTGTTGAGTTTGCATCATGTGAGCTGTATACACATAATATTCACTAACTCTTTAAAAAGATGTTTAAACTGTACTTAGTAAAACATAATCATTAAACTGCCAATACAACTAAAATAATGAAACAGTATATGTATGTATAACCTTTACAAAAAGGGTGTATTAGTAATTGACCTTTTTCATTAAATCTATGTATTAAATTTCATATATAATATATTAAGTTAAACATCATTTTCATATTCAGGCTTACATTATGGAAGAAAATGTTAAAAAAGGATATAAAATAAATTTCATTTTTAATTTAAATAAAATTTACATTTTTGTAAAGTTCAAACAAAGTATCTCTTTAATATATACCTAATCAAAGTTCTTCTAAAAGAAAGACAGTATAAGCTCAATTCCAAAGCCATGTAATTCATTAATTTTGAAATTTTGCCAAAAATATAACAGAAGATATGCATATTGAGTATAGCATTTTTTCATTTGGTTTGCAAAAAGGTAAATGAAGCCTGCCATTAGTGTTTGTGATGTACGTGTTAGTGGAATTGAAGGAATTGTAGCAAGAGCAAACTTGCATGTTGATCCCCTACAAGTCCATATGATTGTCTGTGTACATCAGCGTTTCTCAACATTTAAGTATTTGTGACCCGAGTTTTCATAACAGTTTTAATCGTGCCCCCCCTAACATTTTTTTAAAATGTAGATGCATATTTTATTACACCTACTTAACTTTTGTCGACATTTATCTAACTCTATATTTATTGTTCTAGTATCAGAATGTAGTTTAAGTTAATTTGTTTTGGTTTCAACAGATGTTTTTTTCATATTTTTGATTCTTGTTTTCTTTTCTTCACATCTTTGCACCCCCTTTTTGTTACTTCGCGCCCCCCTAGGGTTGAGAACCACTGGTGTACATACATAGTCCTGTCAGGTTGTAATTAATGAAAAGAACATTTATATTTTTCTAACTTTGTTGAAAAGATTAGCGCTCGATCAGATATTCATTATGAGATTTAGTGAGTTCTTAACTGCACTATCCAGTAAGGTTCAGTTTAACATTATTTGTGCAATGAGAATCTGTTTCAAACAACTTCATCTTTTTAAAAATGATCAACCCCTTGAAACAATTCCTTGTCAGGGGTTATTTTTTTATATAACCAATAAAATGTTATGTGCTGATACTGTATGCTAAAAAGTTTCTGAGATTGTATTGTTTATATGACTCGATGGTTAGAAATGGTGCTGTTTGAAATGCACAGTATATTACATCCACCATAACTCCCTTTTCTACAAAAGAAGCTTTGAACAGATGAGACTTGCATCAAAATATGATGCATTGTAATCAGTGCTTATTGTTTTCTTGTTTTATTCTGTATTTAAAAACTCTTCCTCAAATAAATGGCTGTGTGCTTTACCCTACTGGTTTTCTGGCTTTATTCACTAATTTCAATGAAAGAAATTATGATAAGACTTGAATGGAAATTACAGGGTTGGTTTGTTTTGGGAATGTTTAGTCAGATTTGTTCACACATTGCCCTTGAACGAGAAATTCACGGATGATTTCCTGGAATAGCCTGCATATGTGTGAAAGGGGCTAAATGATTAGGACATCTTTAAAGAAAACTAGCACAGGTGAAGAGCTTGATCATTGTTAAAATAAGGAAAACCTATTCCTAACCTAAAAGGCATAATAATAATACATTTTATATACATTATAGAGAGCTTTCCCCATGCACAAAGCAACTTACAAGAAAAGATATACATATGATATGAACAACACTCTACCCCAAATGATGTCCAGACACACTGGAGCTTTTTTAGCAGAAGAAGGGTATATAACTAAAGGAACAGATATCAAGTAATACACAAAATCAAACCCAAAACTAAGCCTGTTTCTGAAAAAACTATATACAAAACACCTTTCTACATTTTTGACTCTCTGGAAGAAAAACAAGCCACATAATTAACTAAAAAATATTAATACTTTGCTTTATTAACACTGATAGACCCAGAATTCCTTTTGAATTCTGAACAATTTCAGGTCTTTAGCTTTCCATTTTTAAAAGTACTAAGACCCACCCACCCATATCTACCTACTGTATATACATCCCATTACATCACATATGGCTGGTGGGTCTTGCTGGAAACACAAAACAAATTTGTATGTGAAAGAATAAATAAATGATACATATAATATTCTTTACAACTCCACAAATACCTTTTGTTTGATAAGTTGAGAAAAGATTAATTAAGAACAGGAGCCTGCAATAATAATTGTGAATGACAGTTAAAATAAGCAGGCCTGTTTTCTGCCCCAGATTGAGTCCACTAAGGTACCTCAAGATGTTGTTCAAGAGTGAGGACAGAGATGATTATGAGGTTGACAGATGATTTGGCATAGTGGCAGCGGTTTTGTACATGTGCTATCCAACCATTCTGCTGAAACAAGTGTTAACTTTTTAACTTTCTTAATTTATTCATCAGCGTATTTCCCCATAAACTATTATTGTCATTCTTCTGGCTAGAGACTCAATAAAATGAGACTGACGTGCTGGTGGAGGAGGTTAGGTTCTTGTAAGTGGTTTTTTGGCTTACACCCTTTGAGAGGATAGAGAGCTCAGTGGTAATGGAGGATCTCAGAGTGAATCAACTCCTTCTGATGATTGAGAGGAGCAAGTTACAATGTATAAGACTGTAGATAGGATTTTGCCATAAGGGGTGTTTCAGACATGGCACACTGAGGGAAGAACACAGAGAAGAACCAGGACATGCTACAGAAATTCTATTTCTAAACAGGCTTGGGAGCATTTGGGAATTCCTATGGATAATCTGGTCTGGTCCATCCAACCTGAGATGTTGCCACAGTAGACTCAAGACAAGAAGAGAAGATGAGTGAAACCTGCTGGTTTAGCAGGTGGGGAAAACATATGGACCATGCAAGCTGTGTCATCCTCCTTCTGCTCCTTCCAACAAAGTATTAGCTGGATTTTTTTTGAGACATGCCACCGTTGTACTCAAGAATCTGGCACTCAATACCATGCTTCAGTTTGTTTCATTATTTTTTTGAATTATACAAATGATCATTAGAACATTAGAACAGATAGACTAAGAGAGAACAGTCCATTCAGCCCACAAAGCTTACCAGTCCTATCCACTTAATTCCATCAAAAAAACATCAAGTTGTGATTTGAAGTTCGCTAAAGTCCTAATGACTACCACACTATTTGGTAGCTTATTCCAAGTGTCTATGGTCCTTTGTGTGAAGAATATCTTCCTGTTGTTTGTGCAAAATTTACCCTTAACTAGTTTCCAACTCTATCTCTGTGTTCTTGTTGAACTAATTTCTAAAATAATAGTCTCAATCCACTGTACTAATTCCCTTCATAATTTTGAACCTTTCATTCATGTCTCCTCTCAGTCTCCTTTTGCTTAAACTGAAAAGGCTCCGCTCTTTTGATCTTTACTCATAATTCTCCCCCTGTAATCCTAGAATCAGCCTAGTGTCAATTCTATGGACTTTTTCTAGAGCTTTTGTGTCCTTTTTGTAGTCTGGAGACCAAATCTGCACACAGTACTCCAGATGAGGCCTCACCATTGTGTTATAAAGCTTGAGCATAACCTCCTTTGACTTGTTCTTTGCACATTGTGCTTTATAATACAATATTCCACAAGTATTGGTCGTGTTTCTTCTAACAGCATAGTTTACTCATATGATTATATTGGAAGGGCAAGTGTAAACCATAAATTGGCTAAGAAAAATGTTTTAATGCTTAAACAATGTAGAAAACAGTTGACTACACAACTTACTTTGCAGGGAAGAGCAGTTTACTCATCATTTTTTCAGAACTATTATACCTTGAATTCTATTAGAATTTACCTGTGAGTATGCTTATGTATAACAGCCTGTATGTGTGTGTCACTGCCTGGGAGGCATCAAGTAAAAATTTTAAATTGGAAACAACACTCTACATTTCAGTGTACACATCCTGAAAACAACACAGCAAAGTCTGAAAATAATTCAAGAACATAATCAATTTGTCCAAATTTTAGTTTAATGTTAAATGAGCATTTCTTCTATTTTGAAGTCTGAAAGCAGTACTGTTATATAGTATATAAATTAGAAACATCATTCTTAAGCTTAATAAAGTCATTTTTTATATAATATCTTGCTTAATTAATTTACTAATAATTCATTTAGTTATATACATTTCATGCCTCATTTGATAGTTTGTGCTTCATTGGTAGTTATGCTCTCAATAATAAGTATGCTATTAAAAAAACCAAAAAAACAGAATGATTGATTAAACAGTCTGGGCTGACTTGAGCACTCTTGATCTTAAATATGGCTGCTTGACTTGATTTTAAAACCTTAACTATTTAGTGTAATACTTTGAATGTCTTTTTGCTTCTGTTTAGAATAATGAAAAAGTTATAGCAGAATTAACATCTAAAGAATTGTCAAGGTTTAGTTTGATGTTGAACCTACTGCCTGAATTTTTCCTGTCCTGATACGTAACCTTCGTGTTTATGGAGGAATATCTTGGACAAAATTAAATGAATACATAAATAAATAAATGTAATGTAAAATGTATAACACAACTGATATGTGACCATGTGTAATTGAATGTTAAATAAAGTCAGTTTTTTGCTCTGTATTCCTTCATGGATTTATTAAATTATTTGTTCATTTACTGTATTCGTTGCAATGAGATATCACATGACATGAAACACACACTGAACGATCATTTTCACTCATTAAAGTGGAGAGGGTGGGCTATAGGGAGTATTGTGTTTTGATTAACGAATCATTGATTGAGTGGACATAAATCTTTAGCCATCAAGGGCCACATTTATAGATCACACTTCAGATTGCAGATTTCTGATGATGAATTCAGAACCTCTTGAAATAATAATAGTAATTCGTAAATGCTTTAGTTTAGGCACTGCAATAATGCCTTTATTACTCATTTATTATTATGTAACAAGACCTTAACAAAGGCTTCTCCTAACCATGCCAACATTTACAAAGCATCAGCAAAGTGGTCATTCAACTTTGTGCAATGTGGCATGTTGACATACTGGTAAAATTACTTGTGAATATAAAGGTTTCATAGGTTTTGTACTCAAATATGTAGTATCAAGAGAAACTAATCTCACTTGAGCCAGCTCAGACCATTCTAAAGTAAAGTTGTTTTAGTAGGCCATATTGTAGAGATGAATAAACACTTAACTAATGCTTTATATGCCTTATTACTACTAAAAGAAGACTTTCTTCTTGTCTTGTTACATAGTAATAAAAAAGTAATTGATGAATTCTTGCAGTACCTAAACTAAAGTGTTACCAGTAATTCTAGGCAATTTTTTGTAGCACTCATCTGACACAGAAAAGAACAGTCACTTTGTGCATGCACTTCACTGAAGAGTCACAAGTCAAAACACTGTACTCCCTACAGTCCACTGTTCTCAACTTTGACAGCTGAAAAGGAGCTTTTATTTCATTGCATATTTCATGTTGCCTGTGGTGTGACTGAAATATACAGCCTAATTTCAGACAAAATTATTAAATAAATAAATTTATTTAAGTTGTGACTATGTCAGCAGCAGCTCTCACCTTAGTATTAAATTTTACCACCTTACTATTTACATTATCCTTGATATTGTAGTTAGCACTACAAACTGACTGGTTGCTTAGAATGTTTGTACATGTTGAAGCTGCTGATGAATCAAAAAAGCGTTTTTTAACAATATGCTTCTCGTGAATGTTTTCTATCATTATTTCTATATTAAATAGTAAAAGAAAATGGTCTGATGGACCAATATCAATGATCTGCTTCACATCAACTTCACATCAAAGGACATTCAGTCCTTTAGTAATTACTAAATCTAACGTATGACCTGCTTTATGTGTAGGCTGATTAACAAGCTGTCTCAAATCAAAAGAGTTCAGGAGGTTCATAAATTCTTTTAATTTTGGGTCACACTGATTATCGATATGAAAGTCACCAACTATTAGGAGCGTGTCATAGTTCGTAATTATAATTGATACAAAGTCTGAGAATTCCTCAAAGAAAGACGCATTCTATTTAGGAGGTCTATACACAGATAATACTAGAAACTGAGAAACTCCATGAATAACAATGGCAAGATACTCCAAGGAAACAGAAAACTTGCTTAGCCGCTAATAACACAAGTGAGGCCAGCATGCCAGCAAAATGAAACCA
Source organism: Polypterus bichir lapradei (assembly GCA_026402145.1). NCBI lineage: Eukaryota > Metazoa > Chordata > Cladistia > Polypteriformes > Polypteridae > Polypterus > Polypterus bichir. The sequence goes on from JANRMT010062807.1 coordinate 52,295,631, forward strand.
CAGAAGAAAGACTAAGTTGCATAGCTGCTAACATCGGCAAAACAGTATCCCTTTTACTTTTCCAAACTCAGCTAATGCACAAGCGATGCGAGCATCTCGAGAAATGCCCAGAGTAGTTCCTTTCAATTACCAGACATCTCTACATTTCATTTTTTTTTCTAACGATTTCAATAGCTTCTAGGACCCTGGGCTTTTACAGCATAGGCTTACAGTGCTGGTTAATTAATAATAAAATATATAAGCAACAAAAACAAGTTGCACTGACTTGCCTGTGCATGTAAAAAAATCTTTTTAAACAACTGTAAATTTACAAGCTCTTGTACATTATTTTGGATAAAGGCATCTGTCCAAAATATAAAAATGATAATTATATTAATGAAAATAATACTTTACTTGGCAACCCTCACCAGCAAAGCACAATTTCAGATGTTGAGATGAGATAATAATGTAAACCTAAATATTCCTTATTTCACCAAATCTGTATTTCTGTGTCATGAAAAAGCAATGAAAGTCATATTTCAAAATGTAATTCATTGTTTAACTGATAGAGATCTACTGGATTAAGCTTATCAATGCCTTTGAGAATATTAAAACAAGGACCCTGTGCAACACTTTCTGCTTAAGACTAACAATGTTTAATGTGATTATTTTCTTTTTTTTAATCAGGCATCATGACAGCAACATTGCTATATGAAACATTTTACAGCACAGGAAATGATTAGACACCGGTCACACCAGAATACAGTAAGTTGATAAGCAATACTTGAAGATAAGAATGTTTGAACCACATCAAATTTGGTTGAATGGTGCAGTATCATAGTTTTTTTTAGTAACAATCTACTCATGATCTTCCTATCTTTAGATCTGCAGTACATTTTAAAAACAAAACAGTGTTTTAATTGCTATTTAAATTGCCCACATTAAGGTTGTCATGTATTCTCTGTAGTCAAAAATTGTATTATTTTTTGTCTTTCTGTTCTGACCTAAAAATAGGAAATGCTAGTAAGATAAAAATAGTTACTGTCATTCCTGTTTATTCATTGGCAGAGAACTGCATTACTCAGTGTGTAAAAGATTAAGAATAATTGTGTTCTCCCTAAAGACTCAGAAAACATAGAAACTGAAATTAGGAGTTCTTTTATTGCTGTGTTTGACATTAAAAGTGTATGACAGAAGACATGTTTGTTATCTTTATCCTCTACATAAACTCACACCGTTTAAAAGAAACTCAAGTTGTGATAGACCTACTCTGGCAGACTGGTTCAGGCGTAAATGAATCTGGGACTGATATCTACTTCCTCAGTTTAGAGATTATGGGGTGTACACAACAGCAAGTAGTCCTGGTAGCCCCATATTATAAAACAGAAAGTCTTAATGTGTTAAGTTAGGTTAAGTGTTAGGTTAGGAGCATACACTGATACAATTTAGTGTTAAACCACCTCTAAAATTAATTTGGAGATTTACATTGACTGTCATCATCTAATCAATGTGTAGAAGCTGTTAAGGAGGCAAATAAAATGAATGGTATTATTGTAAAAACTGTTGAATATTAATCAAGGAGTGTTACGGACACACTGTTCGCTGCACTAGTAAATCACTAGTAGGAGATTACACTTCAGGCTACATGGGGGCCTAATTCATGTTTTCAAAATTCTCAAAGACATCAATAAAGTTGAATCAGTAAAATTCTCTCAGTGAAATAATCCTATATTCAAGAACCCTAAAGAAAATTAAGGGGAAGTGCACTTAAGACTGAAGTCTGGACACACTAGAGTTATGGGAATCCAGAACAAACTACCAACTCATTTATTTGAAGCAGAAACTTTAATGCATTTTAAAAAGTATCTGAATGAGATACTGAGATACCTTAGATTTAGCTGTCTAAAGGAGAGTATGATGAACTGAATCGTCTTTTCCGGTTTCTCAGTGAGGGCATTTTGCAACACCACTGCCTGATCGAGATCTACCATGTCAGATGCCCTGGGACAAAGTGTGGAAACAATGAGGAACAACCTAAGGACATTTATGTTAGGTAGATGCCTTGTGAGGGCCTCAGAACCCCTGCAGATTTTTTTTTACCTTGTCTATAGTTTTTTGTAGTTTTTTTCCGGGCCATCTCACCTCATCATCATACTCATCTTTAGATACTTAGAATAAGATAATACATATAAGGACTCTAATTTTCTGCTAATTATACTGTATATCTATGTTATGTAAACTCATATTGATTTAGGCTTTATTACCTATAATTATTCTTGCCTAATTTAACTTATTTATTTATGTATTTATTGCATACAATCAGGATGAACTTATACAACAAATAACTTCAAAGTCAAACAAAAAAGAAGAAAAGAAAAAAAAAACAAAACAGAAAGTTAAAGACAAAAGTTAACAAAACAGTATTCGCCCATTTGTTTCTTTGACACCTTCTAAAGCACTTTGAGCTACATTATGTATATACAAAAAATGTTGTTGTTGTTGTTATTGTTGTTGATCTCCTCTCAATTGGTCAGATGTCTTATGTTCTTCCATTCAGGCATACTTTTTGCTTTTCAAAAAACATTACATTTGTTCTTTCCATTTATCAATATATAACTGATCCCATGATCCAGAACACGTCAGCTTTATTTGCAGTGAAATTGTAAAGGTCTAAAATTTGGTTTGTTCATAAATAAATGTAAAATAAAAACAGAATTGTGTAAACATTTGTCAACAGCATGTTGTAACAAACACCTTAGCTACAATTTCTTTGTGTTATTATATTTTTGTCACCTTATCTTACAGTTTTGCCTAAGCAGTAATATTCATTGTCTGCACAGTAAAACTCACTCAATTCAGAGTAGCCAATCAAACCAAAAATTTGTATGAGGAAGCTGAAATTTCCAGATGGACATGACTCAGATGCTGATCACAGCAATATTCAAACCTAGGTATTTGAAACCATGAGGCGGCAGTACTGTGATACTGTGCCAAACCAGGATTTTATTTTTCTTAGTGAATCCATCTTTATTTTTCCATCAATCCATCTTTATTTCATATAGTTCTATACACAACACGCATGCTTATGCATAATTTTACGCTGGGGAATCTCGGTTTAAGTAACAAGATAATAAAGAGCAATAAAAGTTTAAACATATGATAAATTACAGGAGGAAAACACAATGCACGCACCTGCAAAAATAAAAAAGAATAAATCTGCATACTGTGGGAGTTGATTCACAGTAATAATAGACAAATTGCACCATGGGGTCAGTATGGCAAATAAAGAAGAGTTTCTTAAAAAAACAAAATCTCCTCACATACAGTTAATATTAAAAGCAAGAGAAAAGGATGAGCTTGAATGCACAGTTTAAAGGCTGTTCCCTTAAGATACATCATACAATATCTATCTTATGAATTATTTTAAGACCAGACATACATCTTCGGTAAAAATTGACGCATAACAGAAACGTCAGCTCCATGTGCACACTGCAATATGTTTATGATTGGTGTCCTAGCACTGGCTTTGTAAAGGTAACATTTGAGCCTCAGGGATGAGACACTTGAACAGGCTCTGTAAAGCAGAAAATGCTCTCTTACTTTGTCAGGCACTTATACTTATGCCCTCTGATTTACTTGCCAAAGTCTAGCGTCACATTTGTCTACAGCTGTTCATATTCAATGGAATCAGAGAAGGGTGATCTGTGGGAAACCTAATATATTTATTGCAGTAAGTGCTTAAAAAAGTATTCTCATCCCATAATAAAAATAAGTCACAGATGTAAGTTGGTACAGCCAAAAATTTATAATGCATAATGTGCTTCCCGTTCATACACATAATTATTTATATGCCTGTATTTGTATCAACTGCATGTGTAGAACATGTCTAAAGCTGAAATATGTTCAGAAGTACTACACAAGTACAAGGCCTTAGGAAAATAAATTCCATGTTACAAATTGGTGCCAAACGTTTCCTTTTACCTCATAGCTAAGTGGCAGGTGCAGTGCTAGAATGATGACACCAAATCATTTGTAACAATACAACATAATTTGTGTTGTCAGTAGACATGCTCTTGCTGATCAAAAAATAGGATTATTATTTCTCGAATTATCTTTATTTGAAAGGTGTTTACAGTTTCTAAAGAGAAAGATAATGTGCAGATCTTCTGTTTTAAAAATTCTATATGGACACAATAGTTGTCAATTTAATCGATGTGCTTGCCTTCCTTATGTAATTGACTACTTAAAATATAACAATATCATGTCCAAACAACACTATATAAAAAGATAGACAGGCACCACTTGTTATGTTACAGCTAGGTTGTCTGTGTATTTTCTTTTTTATCATTGTTTTTGGTGTTTTTAAAGTATTTTTCCATATTTCTATGTAAGTTCTGTTATGTTTGGATATTATTTGGTGTTTATGTACTGTGTCTTTAAGTGTTCCCTTACTTGTTCTGTTTTGCGGAACCACAAGAGGTGGGGCCACACTGAAGTCACTGCTAAATGACTAATGAGGATGAAAAATTGGTGCTTCAGTGGTTCATTGAGTGTAGTATTGGTTTTATGGTTTATGGAGTTTCCTTCTGTTTTTATAGATTTTGACTTTTGGATAATGTTTTGGGACTTGTTTACTGGGAACAAGGGTACTGCTAGAGATTTTGGGACATCACCCAGAACAAACCAACCCTGGGCAATGGCTGTGTCACCACAATCCATCCTTCCAACTCACTGACAACATTAAGAACAAAAGCCAGCAGGAAAAAATATTGGCGATACTCAGTTAACTATTATTTAAATATGAGAGCCAACAAATCTGGTGCAGCTGCACTCCATAAAAGAGAAGAATCTGCACAACCATCTTGTTTTTAGTCTAGAATTGACAGCTGAGTGAGTAAGAACTAAGTCTAGCAAGCTATAAAACAAAACACACAAAGGAGCTTAAATCCTTACAAACCGTGTGTGCTCCCACCACATTTCACTAGGTTAGATTAGATTAGATTAGATATAGTTTATTGATCTAAAAGTGGAAATTTAATTGCTTACTGCAGCAAAACAAAAAATATAAAAAATGTAAAATATGACAACAGAGTAAAACATATAATATTTTAAATATGCTAAAAATAACTATAATAAAATGAAGTTTGTACTATTATTGGCTGAAGTTAAGGAAGGGTCATCAGGATGATGCATTAAACTGCCTAATCGCTGCAAGCAGTAAAGATCTCCAGAGGTACTTCTTATTGCACCCTGAAAGTATAAACCTGTGGCTAAAAGGATTAAAAAAAGCATCCTTGAGGGGAATAGGCAGAATTGTTCAAGATCACATCTTACTTTGACACCATCATCCTTTCCACCACTTCCTCCAGAGTGTCCAGAGTCAGTCAAGTGATGGAACTGACCATACCGATGAGTTTATTCAGACATTTGGCATCTCCTAACCTCAAGTTGCTTGCCCTGAAGACCAGTGCATAGAACAACACACTGGTTACAATGTAATGGTAAAACACATCAAAAGATTTGAGCCTCCACAGGAAGTACAATTTACTCTGGTCCTTCTTGCACAGCACCACTGTGTTGTCAGACCATCCAGTTTGCTGTCCATATGGATGCCTAAGTACTTGTAGCTCTTCACCACCTCTACTTTCTCCCCTTATGGGGCTCCTTAACACATCAGAAATCCACCTTCGTCTTGCTGATGTTGAGTTCCAGGTAAGTTATCTCTGTACCACAAAATAAAGTCCTTCACCAGCCTCCTATACTCCAACTCATCTCCATTATCAATACAACCTATGATGGAGGAGTAGTCTTGGAACTTTTGTTGATGGCTGCTTACTTGTTGTTAGTCCATTGTTTAGAGAGTACCCAAGAAAGGAGACAAGAAAGTTACTGAGGTGCCCCAATGTTACACTCCACCATCTCTGATACATAGCCCTGAGCCTCATAAACTATTGTCTGTTGATCAGGTAGTCTGTGATCCAGGAGATTGTGAGGACATCAAGATTCAAAGCCCTTAACTTGTCACTTGTCTGTGAGGTAGGATTGTATTAAAGGCTCTGGAAAAATCAAAGAACATAATCCTGATTGTTTATTATTAATATTTTATTTTTCTACTTGTGGTATGCTCGCAAAGCATGAAGAACTTAAGACAATGTTGCATGGATTCTGCAATCTTTAAATGTAAGGGACACCTTTCTCTAATGATCTGTAAATGTTTAGTCCTTATTATAAGTTTTATTTAACCGACATTTTCAAAGGAGATTAAATTCTGTAAAATAAGTTTGTGTTTACCAGGAAAGCACTAAGTTAGTAAACATTAAATTTCTGTCTAGTTTTAAAATCAGTACCAGTAGAAACGTAACGTTTTCTATTTACTGTGATACTGCCCATTCCCTGTGGATTACTGTACACTTAAATAATAAACACTGTTTATTCAGACACTTTCTCATTGATTTTCTCGATCTTTTACATTTTGGCATAGACTAAACAATCCTGCAAAGTAGTTCATTTGCACCATGGATGGAGAATGGACTAACAGTAACATAATCTGACTTTTTTGAGAAAAAAAAAACGAGCGAGCAACAGCCACACTCTACTCTCATTCAAGCTTTTCTTCCCTCTCTATTCTGCAACCCTGAATTTGGCTTCACCATTTTAATGTAAGCCAAAAAAGAAAACCATTCTAACATCTAACATAGGCTAGGAAGTTTGTGGGTTACAGTTGCATGAATTCAAGTTTGTGATGACCAGGCTGAGCACTTCTGGCTAAACAACCCTGGGGGAAATACCATGTAGAGATTGCACGGATGGTTACTTTTGGGAAATTGTAAGTAAATTATTCTTTTAAGTTTGTTTTCAGTTAATCGATAGTAAAAACAGGAAAATATGTTCCAAAATTTGAAGGCTTCTGTCAGTCAAAGACCTTTGGAATTGTCCTAACCTTTAGGGGAATCCTGACTTGGGGGTTGCCTTATAGATAAATCCTGTTGTCTTGATCTTGCGTTAATTATTAAGATTCTGTTCTGGCCTTGTCTTTCCAAGCCCACGGCTTTGACAGCTCCTCTCTCTTGTGGCGCATTGTTGGTGTTTTTAAATGTATATTTTGAACTGTAACAGCGAGGGAACCATTTTAGGCCTGTGGAGTTTGGGAGCTGGCTACCTAGGGGCAAGGCTACATCTGGGAAGTTTGACAAAGGTCTTGACCTGCTTTGTGGGACATTAAGGAGGCTTCAACACCCCTTTTTGCCATGTTTTCAATGATTTTTTACAACACTAATATTCTGTGTGTGTGTGTGTGTACAATCCCAAAGAAGAACAGACAACAATAAGGATTTTATAATAATAATACATTTTATTTATATAGCACCTTTCCCATGCACCTTTAAAAGCAGCACTGTAGTGTACTCCAGATATGCCAGTATAAGTGCATCATGAACTACAACAGAAATGATGTGTATATATATATATGTATATATATACACAGTGGAAGTTCGAGATACGAACAGCTCTGTATATGAGAAATTCAAGATACGAGGAAAGTATGAGCGAAAAATTCAGATCTAAATACGAGCATTGGCTCACGTAACGAGCCAGGCTGTGGGTATGCGTGATGCGTTTCCCGATCCGCCTCGACTCAGGGATTCACCCAAGCTGACGCTGCCAGCCCGTCGGCTCACTCAGTGTTCCTTGTTCTCCCGTAGCGTGAGGATCTACGCGTTTGTGTGCTTGTGATTTCATTGTTTCGCTGTAGCAGTTCGCCATATAAGTGTATCCAAAAATATCGCGGACATGCAGACGGAGAATAGGAGACGATTGCCCTCAAGAGGGTAGAGAGAGAGAGAGAGAGAGAGGGGCGCGCGCGAGCGAGATAGATAAGGAGAGAGGGAGAGAGAGACGCGTGCGCAAGCGAGAGAGATAAGGAGAGAGAGACGCGCACGAGAGAGAAGAACCATCAGCTCAGTTATGATCACATGATGCTCAGCAGACAAAGTGTATCCATACTACTGGTATTGCAAGACATCGCTCGTTTTATCAAGTCAAAATTAATTAAAAAATTTAGCTCGTCTTGCAAAACACTCGTAAACCAAGTTACTCGCAAACCGAGGTTCCACTTGTATATATTATTTATCAGTGTTATGTTAGAAAAATTGATTTTTATTTGATATTTTGGGGGGTGCGGAACGGATTAACTGGATTTCCATTATTTTCAATGGGGAAGTTTGTTCTAGATACAAGAAATTCGCGATACGAGCTCAGTGCTGGAACGAATTAAACTCGCATCTCGAGGTTCCACTGTGTATATATATATATACTAGCAGAATACCCGCGCTTCGCAGCGGAGAAGTAGTGTGTTAAAGAAGGTATGAAAAAGAAAAGGAAAAATT
>JANRMT010062807.1:52313993-52332047 GCA_026402145.1 Polypterus bichir lapradei
TCCCCTCGCTCTTACTTTTTTACCGTTCATCTAATGAATACACTGAGTATGGCTTTACCAAAACAATCATTGATCGCGAATAAAGTATCCATTATTCATGAAGCTTCAATAGGTGATCTGTCTTTCTGCGTTAACCGCATGCGTTTTCATACGTCTCAAACTAAGCGGATGCGAGGTTAAAATAAATCGAGAAGCGCACGTACATACTTAGTGCATCCCCTCTCGGGAATCGAACCTCGGACGTGGGCGCTACAGGTGAATGGTTTACTATTGCGCCACGGCGTGTGGTTTATCTATTTGAGCGTAGCAGTGTAATTTGGTTTTTGTTCAGCACTCTTTGGAACTGTTGCTTTTTGTCTGCGCACTGCGTCAGTTCACATGAGCCGGTGAATATGGTTTTATATGTCACTCGCTCGCTTCTAATTGTTTCGCTGCCTTCTTAATTATATAATGCATGTTTTCTAAAGCGCGTTTTGTAGCTCTTCCTGGCTTTCTACGTAATGCGTGATTACGTGAGAGGCGTGATGATGTCATACGAAACTCCGCCCCTCGAGCTGAACTCCATTACAGTAAATGGACAAAAATAGCTTCTAGTTATGACCATTATGCGTAGAATTTCGAAATGAAACCTGCCCAACTTTTGTATGTAAGCTGTAAGGAATGAGCCTGCCAAATTTCAGCCTTCTACCCACACGGGAAGTTGGAGAATTAGTGATGAGTCAGTGAGTGAGTGAGTGAGTGAGTGAGTGAGTGAGTCAGTGAGGGCTTTGCCTTTTATTAGTATATATATATATATATATATATATATATAATTTTAACTCCTGGAGCATTTCACAATCAAGTTCTAAAAAATAATAAATCTTAGATTTACTAGTCTTTATTTTCACTTCCAGGTTATCAGAGGGAATTTATCTTGTTGCACTGGTGTTTAACAGACAATCTGTCTTCCTGCTTGCATGTCTGCAGTAGATCTTTGGTAGAATTCTGTTCTTTACATTTCTTACACCCCTGGGGGACTGCACTTCTCTAACCTCCTAATGGACATTCTGCACTTCTGGCAGTCCTTTAGTAGTGTGTTCTGGGTGTTGCATTTCTGGTTTCTTCCTGAAAAATAAATAAATAAAACAGGCTCTGGAGCCCCCTTAGCTGTCATCCCCATTTTTGGCAGTTTCTTCCTTGTGCTCAGAAAAGCAACACACATACTTATTTCTAAATATTCATTGTTTTAAATTAGGTGTAGAAATGGCTAAAGAAGCAGACATTAAGAGCAGAAGATGAAAATATATGCATCAAAAAAGTTTGAATCAAATACGTAAAATCCATGTTCAGTGTTTCAACAGCCATTTCATTAAATGTCTGTTCTCTAGGGCAAGTATAACATGAAAGGCCATGGGTTTCAAAATAAATAAGTGTAACAGTTTAGTTTTTTGTTTTGGAATTCGGCTGAATGTTTTTAAAAATTATTGTTTCTTTTATAGTGTCACAGAGGTGCACCAAGCTGTTTTGCTTGTCTGTTTCTTGTTTCAGTGTATACATGACATGTAACTGTCAACACTTCTGTCACATACTATTTTTCAGAGTATCACTGAATACTTTCTCAATGTGCATTTGGTATGTATAACTGTAGTTGACACAATTTCACAAAAAGCATCCATACTCTGACCAAATTGCCGTCATGAAACAGTGTTATTATATTGCACTCTCTTTTTCCCTATTAATTTTGATTATAATAGCTTGTAATTAGTTTGCTGCCAACTCTTTTTGCCTAGAGAACCTTTTGTGAAGTACCATTTAGTTTAAATCTAAAGCAAAATGGTTAACACTGACCTGTAAACATGAAAATATAATAATTCTAATAGTGAAAAAGTAAATTTTCAAGAAGACAAATGTTAAGGGAACTTTAGGATAGTAAATTTTTTAATAAATATCTGAAAAGCGGCCTTGTAACCGATCCAAAATTAATGAATACTGAATATAGTGATTTGCTTTTCACTTGAATAGTGTCCCTTTAAAATCCATTTTCTGCTGTTGTTTCAATAACATTTTAATGCAGTTTTTTACATGGCACTGTTTGACCTGAACTATGACAATGTACTGTGTAACTGTCAAATACAATGTAAACATTGAACTACTAAAGATCAGTATGTTAACACTATAATATGTAATCACTGAAACAAAAAGGAAACACTTTAGTCTAATTAGTTTGTGTTTTAATTAGACTAAAGAGTTTCCTTTTGTTTCAGTGATTACATATTATGTAACACTTGTATATGATATTGAACTGCTCTGGTTGGTTTTATTGATCTGAACAATGACACTACTACTTCTGCTTACTACTATGCTTGTACCTTTCAGTACATCCATTTTCTTATTATCACAGTCCATTAAAATGTTTGCCTTATTTGGATCCAAAATGTTTTTCTAATTTTTAGTGAAAGTTTATGGTATTCAAAGCCCAATCACTTTGAAGCCCATTTAATGTGTTTCCTTCTAATTTTAGCGTCTCCATTTCCAGATCTTTATGCGCACTCTTTTGAGAATATTTGCTTATTCATCAAAAATCAGCATGGCAATGAGTAATAATAACAGAAAATATAAATCATTCATCTAATATATATTTGTTTTTACATGTTTAAACAAACATTAATTCTACACTGGGGAACAAACATTGACCTGGCTTTTACTTAATACTTGGTAGCTAATAAGCTACAATTCAAAATCAGACTATTTTTAGTATAATATAAACTCAGGGGAATCTTTGTTTTTTAAAGAAATTTGCTCCTGAAAAGGCACATCTACTGCAGCTACTTTACATCTAAAAGCACAGGAAAGCAAATAATAGTGTCTTCAACAAAACTAGTGTAATCTTCTTAGTTATTTAACATAGCATAAGTTTGACAAATAAAAGAAGACCTTTTAGTGCATCAAGCTGTCCACATGCATGCTTTACTTGCAATTTCAACTATTTTTTGAATTAAGAAGTGCTTGCTAGCTTAAGTGGTCTTAAATGCATTTCCCCTTACTTTCAACTGGTGTTCTCAAGTATGTGGTTCACTATTTAACTGAAAACAAATCTTCAAGCTGAACTAAATCAGGAGTCGCAAAGCCCTACAACAGATAGTGAAGACAGCTGAGAAGATTAACGGTTTCTCTCTTCCCTCCATCATGGACATTTACACCACACGCTGCATCCACAAAGCCACCAGCATTGTGAATGATCCAACACACCCTTCACATTCACTGTTTACACTCCTGCCATTAAGAAAAAGGTACCGAAGCATTTGGGCCCTCACCACCAGAATGTGTAACAGTTTCTTCCCGAAAGCAGTCAGACTCCTGAACACTCATGGACTGAACTGATATCTGATATATATGTTCTGTTCTGCAGTGTTGCACATGTTTGCACATTTGACTCACATGCACCTTGTTATATATTACGTGTCTTTATGTTATGTGTCGTGGATTCTTCGTTGTCCTGTGTTTTATTTAGCACCATGGTCCTGGAGGAATGTTGTTTCGTTTCACTGTATACTGTACAACTGTATATGGATGAAATTACAATAAATACTCTAATGTGGAATCGGTCCCTTGACACTTTTTACTATTTTTACTACTTGACATGGATTTTTACACTCCGAGACTCGCCTATTCAAGTAGTCAACTTAAAGCACTGAGAAGAAATGCCCACGCCGGTGTGGTTCCCTATTTACCTGACGAGGTAAGAAGACGATATCGGGGCAGCCGAGCCGGAGCAAAGATAAAAGATAAGATAAAAGCCAAGCAGCTTGCGAGAAAATGGCGTTATAAACCGTCGGTGCCTTCTGTGATCCTTGGAAATGTGAACTCACTACCAAATAAGATTGACGAACTGACTGTGCTGGTGAAAAATGTCAGAACCTACAGAGAATGCAGCTTGCTGTCTTTTAGTGAAACGTGGCTAACAACTACCATCCCAGATAATAACGTGGAGCTGCCCGGGTTTAGCACAGTTAGAGCGGACAGAGACGCAAATACCTGTGGGAAGTGGAAAGGAGGAGGACTCGCTCTCTATGTGAATACAAGGTTGTGCAACTCTGGACATATACTCAGCAAAAAAAGCAACGTCCCCTGACTTTCAACTGTTTTTACTTTCAGTAGACTTAATGTGTAAATATTTGTATGAACACTAAAAGAGTCAACACCATAAGACATAAACTAAAAATGTTTCACAATATGTCCCTGAATGAAGGGAGGCTCAAAATCAAAAGTACCAGTCAGTATCTGGTGTGGCCACCAGCTGCTTGAAGTACTGCAGTGCATCTCCTCCTCATGGACTGGACCAGATTTGTCAGTTCTTGCTGTGAGATGTTACCCCACTCTTCCACCAAGGCACCTGCAAGTTCCTGGACATTTCTGGGGGGAATGGCCCTAGCCCTCACCCTGCGATCCAACAGGTCCCAGACGTGCTCAATGGGATTGAGATCTGGGCTCTTCGCTGGCCATGGCAGAACACTGACATTGCTGTCATGCAGAAACTCACGCAGTTTTTGCCACTCCTGTCTGATCCAGCGAAGGTGGGTTTGTGCCCATAGGCGGCGTTGTTGCTGGTGATGTCTGGTAAGGACCTGCCTTACAACAGGCCTGCAAGCCCTCAGTCCAGCCTCTCTCAGCCTATTGCGGACAGTCTGAGCACTGATGGAGGGATTGTGTGTTCCTGGTGTGACTCGGACAGTTGTTGTGGCCATCCTGTACCTGTCACGCAGGTGTGATATTCGGATGTACCGATCCTGTGCAGGTGTTGTTACACGTGGTCTTCCACTGCGAGGATGATCAGCTGTCCTTCCTGTCTCCCTGTAGCGCTGTCTTAGGCGTCTCACAGTGTGGACATGGCAATTTATTGCCCTAGCCACATCAGCAGTCCTCATGCCTCCCTGCAGCATGCCTAATGCACGTTCATGCAGATGAGCAGGGACCCTGGGCATCTTTCTTTGGGTGTTTTTCACAGTCGGTAGACAAGTCTCTTTAGTGTCCTGCGTTTTTAGAACTGTGACCTTAAATGCCTACTTTCTGTAAGCTGTTAAGGTCTTAACGACCATTCCACAGGTGCATGTTAATTAATTGATTATGGTTAATTGAACATGCATGGAAAACATTGTTTAAACAATTTACAATGAAGATCTGTAAAGTTATTTGGATTTTTAAAACATTATTGTTGAAATACACAGTCCTGAAAAAGGGACGTTTCTTTTTTTGCTGAGTATATAAACGTTAAAATCTTCAATTGCTCCAGGGACGTCGAACTGTTGGCCTTAAGTCTGCGTTTACTTGCCAAGAGAGTTTGGACACATGATTGTTGTTATTGTTTACATCCCCCCTCGAGCGAACGCGGAGATAGCGAGTGACATCATCCATTCCGCAGTTGCTAAGTTACAAACGCAGCACCCTGAGGCGCTTGTGCTAATCGCTGGAGACGTTAATCATGTAACGCTGGATAAAACATTACCTGCCTTCTCCCAGTATGTGGACTGTAACACCCAGGGAAATAGGACTATTGACCTACTGTATGCAAACATTAAAGACGCATACAGCGCCACCCCGCTGCCTGCGCTTGGGAAAACAGATCATAACCTGGTTCTGCTTCAGCCTCACTACAAACCAAGAGTGAAGGCGCTACCTACAACCACATGATCATTCAGGAAGTGGTCCCCTGAGGCAGAGCAGGCTCTGAGAGACTGCTTTGGAACTACAGACTGGGATATACTGCTGGGGTCACATAGTGAGAACATTGAAGAGGCTGTTGACTCCACAACTGATTACATCAACTTCTGTATGGACATTGTAGTTCCAGTAAGAACAGTACGCTGCTATGCTAACAACAAGCCATGGATTACAAGTGACATCAAGGGCCTTTTAAACCAGAAGTAAAGGGCTTTTAAAGGCGGTGATCAGCATGAGCTCAAGCGTGTGCAGAAGGAACTCCGAGTCCAGCTCAGGGCGGCGAAGGAGCAGTACAGGAGAAAGCTGGAGCAGAAATTGCAGAATAACAGCATGAAGGAAGTGTGGGATGGGATGAAGATCGTCACTGACTGCACCGCAAAGCGAGGTGCCACCATTGAGAGAGACGTGGAGAGAGCAAACCAAATGAACAACTTCTTTAACAGGTTTGACCACCCTAACCCACTCTCACCTTGGAGTACTGCACCCTCCAACCATCCTTCTGCTGATACCAGCATACTGTAGGTGAAACATCCCCACCCACAATTACAGCAGCACAGGTGAGCAGAGAGCTGAGGAGACTTCGTGCCAGCAAAGCAGCGGGTCCAGATGGTGTATCGCCATGACTGCTGAAGGCCTGTGTGTTGGAACTGGGGAGTCCTCTACAGCGCATCTTCAACCTGAACCTGGAACAGGGGAGAGTCCCGAGGCTTTGGAAAACATCTTGTATCACCCCAGTCCCAAAGGGTATCATGTCCTAGTGAGCTGAATGACTTCTGGCCTGTTGCTCTGACGTCACGTGTGATGAAGACCATGGAGCGGCTGCTGCTTCACCACATGAGGCCACAGGTCCGCCACGCCCTCGACCATCTGCAGTTCGCATACCAGGAGAAGGTGGGAGCGGAGGATGCCATCATCTATATGCTACACTGATCCCTCTCCCACTTGGACAGAGGCAGTGGTGCTGTAAGAATTATGTTTTTGGACTTCTCTAGCGCCTTCAACACCATCCAACCTCTGCTACTTAGGGACAAGTTGACTGAGATGGGAGTAGACTCACACCTGGTGGCATGGATCGTGGACTATCTTACAGATAGACCTCAGTATGTGCGTCTTGGGAACTGCAGGTCTAACATTGTGGTCAGCAACACAGGAGCGCCGCAGGGGACTGTACTTTCTCCGGTCCTGTTCAGCCTATATACATCAGACTTCCAATATGATTCAGAGTCCTGCCACGTGCAAAAGTTCACTGATGACACTGCTATTGTGGGCTGCATCAGGAGTGGGCAGGAGGAGGAGTATAGGAACCTAATCAAGGACTTTGTTAAATGGTGCGACTCAAACCACTTACACCTGAACACCAGCAAAACCAAGGAGCTGGTGGTGGATTTTAGGAGACCCAGGCCCCTCCTGGACACCGTGAATATCAGAGGTGACTGTGTGCAGAGGGTACAGACCTACAGTATAAATACCTGGGAGTGCAGCTGGATGATAAATTAGACTGCACTGCCAATACTGATGCTCTGTGTAAGAAAGGTCAGAGCTGACTATACTTTTTTAGAAAGTTGGCGTCCTTCAACATCTGCAATAAGATGCAGCAGATGTTCTACCAGACAGTTGTGGCGAGTGCCCTCTTCTACGCGGTGGTGTGCTGGGGAGGCAGCATAAAGAAGAAAGACGTCTCACGCCTAGACAAACTTGTTAAGAAGGCAGGCTCTATTGTAGGAATAAAGCTGAACAGTTTAACATCTGTGGCAGAGCGACGGGCACTAAGCAAGCTCCTGTCAATCATGAAGAATCCACTGCATCCACTTAACAGTGCCATCTCCAGGCAGAGGAGTAGCTTCAGTGACAGACTTTTGTCACTGTCTTGCTCCACTGACAGACTGAGGAGATTGTTCCTCCCCCACACTATGCGACTCTTCAATTCCACCCGGGGGAGTAAATGCTAACATTATTCAAAGTTATTGTCTGTTTTTACATGCATTTTTATTACTCTTTAATTTAATATTGTTTTTTGGTTTTTTTTGTAGAGTATACTGATTCTGCATTATTTTTTTCCCATTGGAATTAATAAACTATCTATCTATCTATCTATCTATCTTTGGATTAGGGTCTGCATGTTGACTCACTGAATATTAAAGAAGTTTTATGCTCTGAGCCTCTCAGTGTAGACCATGCCCTTTAGTTCAGGGATGCACTTGGCTGCTGTTATGTCTTTTTAGACCAAAACTGTACATGCAGAATTGCAGGTGATGCGTGAACGGTAGATTGCACAATCTCAGCATAATGTCCCTGCACTCAAAAGAGGTATATGACCCCAGGGAAGATGTTCTTTTAGGATTGCAGCTAAAACTTTGAATATTCCTTTCCAGTGACCATTGCAAGAGAAACATTGTACAAAAGAAATAATATATTTAACTTGTTTTAAAATGCATATTTCACTCCTAATACATATTACAGTGAATAATATAATATATGCATAGATACAACCAAAGAAAAGCTCTGAAACAGTACAATTGTCTTACAGTTTTTGATTGCTCAACTACCTTTGGAGGAGTTGGGGGCATTTATCTTAGCCACAGACATCATGGGATGACTTCCATCTGAGCATACGGGCTCCTGCCTCATTGAGGCTGTGACAGATCTAATATACTGTATGTTCATGACATTCCATGGTCCTAAAAGCAGTCATACACACTTTCATTCGACCAATACCATTGATGGATTAGGCTCTAGTCTATCAATTACCAAATTCAGGGATCTATTTCTATGTTCTGCTAACCAATTCTATATATGAATTAGATTCCATTCTGCCAATTTTAACACATTCTTAGATAAAGTGCTTACTCACCAACTCTAATGTTTTATTGCATGTTTAGATATTTTATTGTTGTTTTTGTTGTCTTTATATTATTAGCTTTAATATTTCTATGTTATTTCTGTTGCTTTTGTTTATCATTGGCATTATGTACCATATCTTTAAATTTTCTTGTGTTCCTTTTGTGAGTGGAGCCCCAAGAAGAGGAACCGCCCATGAGGTCACCACTTCTGAGTCCTCCCTCAGGATTTTTAAGCTGGTTGAGAAGGCTCAGTAGCAGGAATTATTAATTTTTTGCTGGAGTTTTGTGAGTATTGCTTTTTCAGTTTGAATGTATTTTTTTTTGAGAAAATCTTGCTTGTGTTTTAGGAATCTGATTACTGAACTTTTTATAGGTACTTTGCTTTGGACTGTTATTTTATGCCTTTTTTTCCTCTGTGAAACTTATGCCTTTGTTAAATAAGGTATTTATTTATAATGTTTCTTTTTTGGCCCTGTTCTTCCAGCCCAAATGTTAACAGTCATTCTTCCTCTTGTGGGGCTCCTTATATATATTTCTAGATTTATAAAGTTTATTGCCAGCTTCCCCTTTTTGCATGCCTGTTTGAACACAGGCCAGCAGGTATCTTAGGGAGCCTAGCTAAAGTCTGGTGAGTCTCTGCTGGGCAGACCAGGTAAAATTCTGCACTGCTTTCTAGCTTGTTTTGGAGGTTTCAACCATTTCTTCTTGGAGGATAGATGAATGCTAAACTGATCGAAAGCCAGTATAAGAGAAGGAGAGTACACTTTTTTTTAATCTATTTTATTGAGCTATTGTAAACAATACATTTCTCATCTAGGGAGAAAAACATTTCTATCTGTATATCTATATTTATCTTTTGTGTATTTGTCCCCTTTTACCACTTGTGGTTGAGCTGTAAATGGCACATCAAATATAACATGTCAGAATTTGACTTAAGGAAAAATTAGAAGATGAATTCCTTTCTATCAAAGGAAGTAGTCAAAAAAACAGACACAAAGTTGGAACATGTATATTTGAATATTTTTATAGTTTATAATGTGAGCCAAAAATAGCCGAAATGCCAGGCATAAAGTCAAGAAACACTAACTAAATAATTATTTCCCTACAAGGACCAGTTGAGATTCTCAAAATAAGGAATAAATCTGTTGCAAATAATCAGACTTTTGCTAAAAGTGTTCCTGCTAGTTAGATATTGCAGATTTAATTGATCTCCTTCTAATCCATTTTTAATTTTTGGTTTTATGTCATACCACACAAATAAACTTCACAGTTATTGTGTTTCTTTCTCCAGCAGCAGTAGGCTATTTCCATTTGTCCTTGCTGTAAAAATAGTTCAATATTTTTTGGAGCCATTTTCAAGTTTTACCTGATCTCTTGGAGATCTTGGATAATGGAAATAAGAGAGTAGATTTACATAGAAGATCTGATAAACTAAAAGAAAAAGGCAAACAAGCCAAGAGAGGTAAAGAATAATGTGGGAGAACAGCAGCTTGAGACTGCTACAAAAACTAAACAATGTCTGAATGAAAGGCATTTTATTACATTTATTTGGAAGGAAGTGCAGTCTTATCATAGCAACATATTTAATGTTTGGCCTGTTTATAGGCAGCATATTTTTTAAAATATGTCTTTTTTGTGAGAATATACAGGTCTATTATGCAGTAAGCAGGAACATTTGGGGCCAGCACATGCTACAGCTATATTAGAAAAAAAATCATAGGTGTTGGTACATAGTGATACATCCTACAAAAAGTTTCCTATACACAATATTTGCCAGTTTGAACATAGTTAGTTACAATCTCTGCCCCAAAAACCTGCATATACTTAATTTTTAATTGGAGACTTTGCTATTTATTGGATCAATGATATTATGTCATGTGTATGTGTATTTAGAGTACTGAAAAAATTATGTATAATCATAATGAAATCGGTATGACTAAAGCCAGATACATTTTAATGGTTGATAGAAAACATCTGATAATTATATTTAATTGCATATGCATCCAGAAGTTATTGCTGAAAGAATTAAAGTTTGGAGGGTGAAATTTCACTTTCCAACATGTACTCAGTGATAGTATTTGCCACTTGGTGTTTGTGAGGTACATTATTGAAGGCGTTACGTGGTGGAAGGTGGACAAAGTCAAGCAAACAGATGTTGAGGAAACCTGTCCATGATTCTAGAGATCGCTCTCTGTGCATGCCTTGGCCCTCATATGCTGGTTTAGAAAGAAGAGGGGGCATACACAGCATTTTAAAATTGAGTATAATTATGGTAAATATTATTCAACTCCCTGTACGTCTGTTTGCTGGCGGAGGGTCTGATTATTTCACTAATGGAGTACATTCTGCACTGAACCCTGCAGGCTGAACATTTTTCCGTTTTCAATCACTGATGCACTGTAGTTGCCAAAAGAAAATGAACAGCAATTTGTAGGGTAAACTTTATTTTTATGAAAAATGCATGCAAAGACAGGTATGCTCTCCATGGAAAATAATTTTGAAATGGATAATCTGTTGCTTTACAAAAGACCCATCACCTGTAGTGAATGACGCATAATTACTTCAGTACTATTAAAAAATAGTACATGCACAACATAATTTATATATATATATATATATATATATATATATATATATATACACACACACACACGCACATACATATATAAATAAAAGATAAGGTGCATCTCTTTTTTTTTCAAAACAACAATAGCACAGAATTGACAAGCTGCTTCACTAATTAAACATTAGTCACTTTAATTAAAAATATATATATTTGCCTAATGAATGGATTAAATTGTTTTCAGTATCTAAAAGTTAATTCAAGCAATTTCATATTCTGCCAAAATATTGCTTGAAAATTTTGGTAGAATTATTGTTAAGAAAAACTCTGGAAATTTAAGAAGCATTTCATCAGTGGAGATTAAACTTGAATACATTACTATTACATGGAATCAAACTTCTTTTTTCTTTTGGCTGCTCCTGTTAGGGGTTGCCACAGCGGATCATCTTCTTTCATATCTTTCTGTCTTCTGCATCTTGTTCTGTTACACCCATCACCTGCATGTTCTCTCTCACCACATCCATAAACCTTCTCTTAGGTCTTCCTCTTTTCCTTTTCCCTGCCAGATATATCTTTAACATCATTTTCCCAATATACCCCTCATCTCTCCTCTGCACATGTCCAAACCAACGCATTCTCGCCTCTCTGACTTTGTCTCCCAACTGTCCAACTTTAGCTGACCCTCTAATGACCCACTCATTTCTAATTCTATTCATCCTCACCCAGTGCAAATCTTAACATCTTTAACTCTGCTACCTCCAGTTCTGTCTCCTGCTTTCTGGTCAGTGCCACCATCTCCAACCCATATAACATAGCTGGTCTCACTACCATCCTGTAGACTTTCCCTTTCACTCCTGCTGATACCCGTCTGTCACAAATCACTCCTTACACTCTTCTCCACCCATTCCACCCTGCCTGCACTCTCTTTTTCACCTCTCTTCCACAATCCCTGTTACTCTGAATTGTTGACCCCAAGTATTTAAACTCCTCCACCTTCGCCAACTCTACTCCCTGCCTCCTCACCATTCCACTGACCTCCCTCTAATTTACACACATGTATTCTGTGTTGTTCTTCCTCTCCTCTCCAGAGCACATCTCCACCTCTCCAGGGTCTCCTCAACCTGCTCCCTACTATCGCTACAGATCACAATGTCATCGGCAAACATCATAGTCCACGGGGACTCCTGTCTAATCTCGTCTGTCAACCTGTCCATCACCATTGCAAATAAGAAAGGGCTCAGAGCCGATCCCTGATGTAATCCTACCTCCACCTTGAATGCATCCATCGCTCCTCATGCAGTTTTCACCACTGTCACACTAACAAGAGAAAAAAGCCCATTGATTCTTCAACACAGAAGGAATTAAAATTTGAAGCAACTGCACATTTTTTATGATGTTGATGGTATAGTCCATATTGACTGGTTTCCTCACAATAATCACATAACTGGTCAATATTATACTCATTTGCTTTGGCATTTGTGGCAGTCAATGAAGGAAAAATGTGAAGGAAATCTGTCCTTCAACCTCCTTCGGCTTCAGTGCCCACACTCACACTACATGGGTGCAAAGACTGCTGTGAGAAGCTAGGATTAAAAAAAATGAGACTACCTATTCTCTAGACCTGACTCTGTGTGACTACTACCTGTTCCTGAATCAAAAGAGCTAGCTTAATGGGATTCAGTATGCCAACGATAAAGATGTCAGCTAGGAAAAAGTTATGCATAAGCACAGTAAAATATTTTATATAAGTGGGGTAGAAAAGCTTTCTGAACATCACTCTTCTGTCAGTAAGAAAGTACCAGAAATATCATGGCATGATCAGAATTTCTTCTAGTGCAGCCTGTGGACTATTATGTTAAACATCTGACATGGCAGGTCCAGAGATTATCCCTCTCTAATAGCACATCTTTCCAGTTTCTTCTATTTGGAGACTCGGATATCAATGTAGAATGATTACAAAGATTAAAGATAATGATGATGGAGTCTGGGTATTTATTCTTAATAATTAAGACATGATCTACCAAAAGCTGCCTTGCAACAGTATTTTTTGCTTGAGGGGAGACATAAAATAATAGACACAGGCTTCAATCAGAATAATAAATGAAAACACCCTCAACAGATAAAATGGCATGGTATTAATCATTGGAAATTTCAGATTAGGTGAGCAGGTTCTTCCCAGCACTGTGATGGCTGTTCACCAAAAATTATAAATACAGAAGCACACTCCACCTCCTTTACATTTGTTGCAAAGATTATAACACTGATAGGCTCTAAAAAGATTAACTCAGGAAGACTGACAGCTTCATCGTTGATTAAATAATTCAGCCAAGCCTCGGTGAGCATTGAAGTGAGAAAGTAATCAGTCCTAGAGCTTGAAAATTCAAAGCTCATGAATTTATTGCATAATGATCAGGCATTCAAAAGAACGTTAAGTGGCAGAGGCTACACTGGGCACATGTTCATCACTTCTCCTGAAACAGAGTAGAGGTTTGGATCTTTGACTGCTCTATCTTGTCATTCAAGCATCTGCTAGGCTGCACCATGCTCCTCTTACACTTGTAGCTCCCCTGGCATATTCATCTCGAATCGTGCCAATCACTGCCCGGGCGTCCTGCTGCAGTGTACCAGGTTTGTCAGTTACTATTTTATTGGTGAAGGTAGACAAAAAAAGCAAAAATCATTCTGGCATAATACAAAGTAGTTGCCATTTATTTGATACTGTAATCACCACACCTGGCACCAGAAGTCATACCACGGGCAAAGCTTCTCTCTACTGCCCATCTAATGCTTTTTTTAAAACAACAGGTAAGTCTCTTCTCCATGTCTGCATGCTGTTTAGGCTGAGTTGCTGACATACAACTGTTTGGAGGTTCAAGCTGTTTGCTTGAGCAGTCAGACCGAATAATGTGGCCACCAAAGATATCTGTTAGAGAACACAAGGAAGTAAAGAATTATTAAAACAATGTCCTCAAAAAATGTAAAAAAAATTAATCATGTCTTCAAAGAAATAACAAAGGCTTAAAGCCAGAAAAAAGAGAAATTTCAGTTTTCATCATTACAATTACTAAAAGGATTTTGAAAATCTGGAAATCATCTCACCCACAAATGTTCTTTGTGAAGAAGAACAAAATTCTCCCAAGTTCTTTTTTTGACTCTGTGAAGCAGCTTAAACATTGTATAGGTGCTACAGTATATAAATAAAATGTATTATTGTTGTTATTAGTATTATTAAAAGATATTTGTGACTAATTTAAATGAGACACATAGTACTGCTTTCTGCTGCATATTATCTCTTAAAGGTTATTGGTTAAAAATATTAGGAGCATCTCATCATTATACTGTTAAAATATCACATATACATTAGTGCATCACATGCACAACTTAAACAATTTAAACAAAAGAAAAACTTGGAGTTTGCATGTTCTCCCCCATGTCTATGTGGGTTTCCTCCGGGCACTCCAGTTTCCTCCCAGAGTCCAAAGATATGCAGGTTAGGTGCATTGGCGATTCTAAATTGTCCCTTGTGTGTGCTTGGTGTGAGGGGGTGTGTATGGTGTGTGCGCGCCCTGCGGTGGGCTGGCTCCCTGCCCGGGGTTTGTTTCCTGCCTTGCGCCCTGTGTTGGCTGGGATTGGCTCCAGCAGACCCCCGTGACCCTGTAGTTAGGATATAGCGGGTTGGATAATGGATGGATCTGTTTAATGGCCTACCCAGTAACACCAAATATACAGTACATAGGAAAATTGTGCTTGATGTGAAACGAAGAACTGATTGATTGATATTAATCAATCAGTTAACTAATTATGAGTTTTACCTTTGGCAATGCCAGTAGTTTATTTAGTTAGTAATTAGTTTGGTAAAGCTCCCAATTTTGTTTTCCTCACCTTAAACTCTGTAGGATGGGGTCTCTGGCTATTCTGCTTATTTCAAGGGTACTGAAGCACACTCATTTTAGGAAACAGAATAATACAATTTACTGATAAACACAAGAATTATACATATATGACAACTGTACGAGGTGAGACATAAACATAACTGGACTGTGCTTGGGGCTTTCCTGGAAAACCGTCTGGAGGTTGGTCGGATGTGAATCATAGAACTCCCCTCCTACACGCCCTGCCAAACCGCCAACTGGCTAGGTATTTCCTGTGAGTCAGTCAGTATTTGCACAACAATCGCTACACGAGTTGCCACGACAATGTTGGGTGAAAAAAATTGAACAGCAAATCAACATCAAATCTCTCTTGAATTTTCTCTTTTTCCGTAAAAGCAGTTTTTGACTGACAAAAATAGTCCTGCACCCAATCATCCTTCCTGTTTCCCTGATTTAGCTCCCTGTGATTTTTACTTGTTCCCGAAAATCAAAAGTGACCTGAAGGGAACACATTTTTCTTCAATGGATGAAATGAAGACAAAATCGACAAGCCTGTTAAAGAGCCTCAAGCAAGAAGACTTCCAGCACTGTTTCAATCAATGGAAGATGCATAGTATATAGATGGTGACAATGTTTAGAATGCTGTAATTCATCAATAAATATTTTTTTTTTACCAATCCGGTTATTTATGTGTCTCACCTCATATATATACTGACAGAGAAGACAGTAAACAAGAAAAACAAGATAGATGAGCACAGTCTGGCAGTTTACTGGCTATTTAAATTTCTAGTTATCTTGACACAGACCAACAGTTTTATGATACCAAGGATCTAAGGATTTATGTCTGATGCTGTGTGGAGTTGCATGTTGTTGCCCTGGGTTCCAATGGTGCACACGTTAGAGTGCACTTTGTCTTTGCTACAGGGTCCTTTGTCCATGGTGTGATGTAATACGGCCTTACTCAGTTTACTGTTAGGCTTTTTGCAGTGTCCTCTGCAACTTCTTGGGGGAAAGCTTTACTCTTTCTGGCTCAAGAGTGTAGCTGCTTAACCTCCCCTCTTGAAGGTAAGGGCTGCTTCTCAGTCTTCTCAGACAGGAATCAGTCAAAAAGTTTGACTTGGCAGAGTGGATCTTAAAGTTAGTTCAGAGCATTCAGCTCCAAGGTTCAATGGAAAATAGCTTTGAGGCCAAAGAAAGTTTTTGAGCTATTTGCTCAACAGAGAATGGATGGCTTCTCACTCCCAAAGACAGCAGCTTGTCAGCTTCACAAATAAAACAGATCATCAGCTTTCAGCTTCTTGCAAGAGAACAGATTATCAGCTTAAAGCCCCCCCCAAAAAAAATACAAAAGAAATGAGTGCAGCTGTTTTTTTAAGGACAGCGTAACCTGTGGTGATTGTATCAAAGTCATTTCAACTTACAGAGCAAGTGCCTGTTTATAGGTGTCTAATTGTGTCCATCACATCCAACCAGAGTTCAGTTTGTAGCACAAGTCTAAAATAAATGTCCATATGGGCACCTTCTTGTTTGAAGGGGTCTCTGTGGGGGTATCAGCTTAGCTTAGATATGTCCTTTTGTTATCAGATTAAGTGCAAAGCTGATCAAAGTGTTAGCAGAGCTGCAGTTCAGCCATTCACTTTAGGATTCACTGTGGAATGCAGCTAAGGGGATGCAGCTAGCTGTCTTAACAGGCCTTGTGTGTAACTTAAAGTTCAGCAAAATGAGCAATGCCCACTTGTCGTACATGTGTCAACTGAAAAAAAATTAAATGTGACTTAAGGTTTATTCAATGCAAACATCTGAATTACTGTGTGTATGTTTCTGTTAATTTTAAAATACTAATTAAATCTCTTTTCAAGAACTGATTGTTGTTTATTCTTTCTATCTCTATTGACATTAACCATGTAATTTCCAGAGTGTGCTTATAGCTGGCTCTAGTATTTTCACTGCCCTAATCAAAGGGGTAAGTGGTGTATGAACCTTTTTACAATGTAATGTTTTCATAAATTTATGATTCGTTATAGTTTTATGTTTGCTTGCAGTTGGGTAGTTTAAGTGAACTAATGTATATATTTATTTTCAAGTATGCATTTTATGTGGACTATAGGTGGTCATGCATGCAAATGAGTAAATCACCCTCAGGGGTCATCTAAGGAATTTGGCGCCACCCCAGGATGAGAGGAGGTACTGGCGCTAATCACACCCTCTCCAATTTCCACCACAGAACTGAGAGGATGCATTGTGAGGGCATCCTTCTGGTCTCCTGCCTATAAATAATAGGGTCAACGGAAGGAGGCATCACTACGTGAGCAGAGCACAGCACGGTACGGAGCCCTTTCATACCTGATGTTCCAGAAATGATTCCTATTTTTGAAGCCCGTATTTGTCCACATTTTGCTTTGTATTTATTTTCACTGCCTCCCACACCCTTGAGTGCTTATATTTTTGTTTCATTTTACGTCAAAGTAAACAGGGATGACTGGGTTGGCACCCTATCGTCTATTGACCGAACTTGTGTTACTTCACTTGATCACAAGGTATATATGTGTTTTAATGAATGTTCATAATTCTTGGTAAACTACATAAGTGGTAAATGAATAGAAATTTGATTTAGCATTTTAGAACTGAGATTTTATTTACAAAATGTATAAGCACAATATAAAAATATAACATAATAAATGAAGGTACTGTAGGTGAATTGCCTGAAAGTTTCATTTTACAAATATAATTCCAGTTTTTATTAAAGTTAATAATAATAATAATAAAATGTTTAACTAATATGGTGTGTGAAATTTAGTATATTTCCAGCAAGGTTGGATTTCTCTCTCTCATTCTGTCTGATGCCTCTTCTTATCTGATCTTCCAGTGCATCCACCACTGTACTGCCTCCTACTACTCCTTGCATTTCCACAGCATCTCTTTTACTGTCTTTTTCTCTTTTTGTCCTCGAGGTCTGTATGTAACATTTCAGCTTGGTCAGGCTCTGTTCTTTAGTCTCTCTCTCAGATAGATAGATAGATAGATAGATAGATAGATAGATAGATAGATAGATAGATAGATAGATAGATAGATAGATAGATAG
>JANRMT010062807.1:52332057-52479118 GCA_026402145.1 Polypterus bichir lapradei
TAGATAGATAGATAGATAGATAGATAGATAGATAGATAGATAGATAGCCATGATACTTAGGTCATGGTATGATAATATTCCTTTGTTAATATATTAGTAATTGTGTTTCAGTCCTGTGACACTGGTTCTCTTTTTTATTTGACTGAGGTAAAATTTGATATCATATTGTTATAATCAAAAATTTCAGTCTGTTACACTAAATCCCTCCAGCTAAATTTTTTTTTATAGGGAAAATGATACCAGGTAACATGGTGAACTGCAGAATAAATATTGAATAATAATACATAAAACACACACACACATTGGGGTATAATCTGACTTTTATGTTGTATCGTGAAATGATTCCTTTTAAATTACAATAATTAAAATGCTGTTTTTGAAAACACAGTATACAGATGTGCATTTACATTCTCAATATACTTTACCATTAGGTACATATAAAAAAATATTGTTTTATACTTTGCATTTATTTACATTTTAAATTTGAGGATTCTGGTGTCCCTTTCTTTGGCTTGTGGAGATTCATTACAGCTGTCATGGAGATGAATGTTAGCCCAGTCAGGACTGGAGTAAAATAAAGAGCTTGCATACGATGAGTGATATTTGCAGAGGTTTGATGCTTCTTTGCTTTCTCTTTGATAAAATTACTTTGAGAATTCTAAAATCAGTATAAATCAGTCTTTAAGTGCTCCTGTCAGCTGAAGTTAAAGAGACACTACTAGCCTGTAGTCTAATTCTATTATTTTTAAATAATTTTATTATGACAATGGTTGCAAAATATATGTTTTATATTGAGTACTTTCTTTATGGTAGCACTTTAGAAGCTAAAAAGAAACCAAATACACAATGTAAATATGAACGGCATATTGGATATAGAAACCTCTGCAGCAGTGGTATCATTTGCAATACACCAACTGTTAGAATTTTTAAAGCAACACATTTGCTAAAATTTGTGAGATTCGTTTTCCTTTTTTTTTTCTTTCCAACTGATGGTGTATCATAAATGTCTGCAGTGAACACAAATTCCCATTTCTATATATGACACATAGATAAAAAGAAAAACCATAAAGCTTGTTTCTCAGTGTAATATATTGCATGAAAAAGTACTGATATAATTATTTAATAGATAATGATTTTCTATGTATTGTTGTATATTATTTTGCATTTTTTCCTAACTAAATGGTTTTGTAAATGTGTATACCCTAGATAAGCCCTTGATTATTAATGCCAACATGTGTGCAGTCTTAATTCTAGTAATATAAAAAAGTTTGCATTTTCTTAAAAATATGCTGATGATTCCTAAAACTCTGCTCCACCATTTTGAAACACAACAAAGTAAATGGCATGACATTTAGGGCCTTTATTAACTGTAACACAGTTTAAGCATTTTAAAATTTTCTTTTTTTATTTCATCAAAGACAATAATATCACTACTTCTTCTTCCTCTTCATCTTTTTCCACTTCCATGTGGGGGTCAATGTGCTTGATCAACCGTTTCCAAATAGCTCGACCCTGAATATGCTTGCCAGTCAAATCCTTTTCCTTCTGGTCTTCTTTTAATTTATCCGTCCACCTCTGCTTTGGCATCCCACACTTTCTCTTTAGCCGCACGTCCATTCTCATCACTTTTTTTCCCACATATTCACTGTTTTTCCTCATCACATTTCCATATCACCGTAGCCTACTTTCGTGTACCACTGTGGGTTATACTTCAGATGGTCTCATTTCTTATTCTGTCCTTTTTTGTAACTCCACACATCTATCTCAACGTTCTCATTTCTGACAAATCTAACTTCTTCTCCTGCGCTTCCTTTACTGCCTATGTCAAAGCTCGATACATCATTGCGGGTCTTATGACTGCCTTAAAAGCCATACCTTTAACCTTCACCTTAATACTCCTGATATCTTCTTCCAGTTGTTCCATCCACACTGCACTCTATGGGTAATCTCTACATCTAACTTTCTATCACTGTCTACCTAGATGTATAAACTTATCCACTCTTTTCAATAGGTCCCCCTGCAGGCTAACTTCTGAATCCTGGTCATCATTAAACCTCAAATATTCTGTCTTCTTCCTATTTTTATTCAATCTCCTATCTTCCAAAGCTCTTCTCCATTTTTCCAACATCCTCCCCAATTTCTTTCTTCTGGTGCAGCAAAGCATAATGTCATCAGGAAAAAGCACGTACCAGGGACTGATCTTTTATTCTACGACTCAACACATACCGTACATATCTAGATCAAAAACAGAGATACAACACTTTTTTTAAAGGATTTTTGTCATCATTACAAAATAACAGTAATAATAGGATTCACAGTACTTACATGTACAAATAGAGTACATAAAATGTTTCTTTATAGTATTTCACAATTTTAAACAGCGTTCATAGACAGCAGAGTCCAGCTCATGTGATGAAAATATTGCATCGATTCATGTGCTATTGTTTCTTAAAGGTTGCACATGGCCCATGGTTAATTGTAGTTTGCATTTCTTAAACACCACATTTTTGAAAGAAGTAGTCAATGTGGACGTCTCAAGTATAAATTATTGGGTGCATTGGATGATGATGGTTAGCAGGTAACATGGCACTTCCATGTCCATCCATCCATCCATTTTCCAACCCGCTGAATCCGAACACAGGGTCACGGGGGTCTACTGGAGCCAATCCCGGGCAGGTCGCCAACCCACCGCAGGACACACACACCCATGCCCACACACCAAGCACAGAGCTTAGCTAATAAAATAAAATGTCAGAGAAGTATTTAATGATTATGATCTACAAATAATGTAGCCATGAGGATGTTTTTAGTGTAAATACTGAGTAAATGTTTATTTAACGCATGCATGGTATGTCACTGAGCCACATTTTGAGAGCTTGTTACTTCTTCTATTCAATTATTATATACAGTACTTTTAAAATCACAAAGATCTTTTAATTTACCCAGTCCAGTCTCAAACAGCGGAGGAGTGAGTTGGTGTTACAGAGATGTGTGCAAGCCCTGCCACCTCTTTCTTCTTCAGAGAGCACAAGCCACTGCGTCATGCACTAGTCTAGAGGTGGATCATTGTTTTCCCATCAGGGCTGGATAAGTAAAAGATAAATGTAAACAAGATGAAAAAACATTCCTCAAAGTAAATTTGAAACTGTAAACTAATCTGTCATCAAAGTCACACAGAATATTTTTATGTTTTAAGATAGACAAGTCTGATAATTTGCCAGTCCTGTTAAAGGAGAGTTTTTGAAATTTTAAAAATTCTTACAATTTGCTAATGTCTCAACAAAAATAGAACTTTTCTGACAAATTTCATTAAAGAATAAGCACAACAGTTTTTCCAAAAAAAAATATCAGAATCAGTCAGAATCCAAATCACTTTAATTCACCAGCACTTCAGGTACAGGAATATGACTTGGTAGATTTGGATCTGCTTATAACAGAACACAACATCATGTGCAAATAACATAAATAGCATAAGTTAAAAAGAAAAACTTCATACAAGTTTGCAGAAAAATACAGTTATAAAAAAATGCATAAATGACAATGTGCAAGTGAAAGTTTGAGTGTGTAATGTGTATACACATGCACACACATAAACGTACATATACTGTACACACACACACACACACATATATATTTGTACAGTATCCCACAGAGTGCATTAATATATAAAGACGTCAGGCTAAGTTACTGGTTTGACAAGACTGTGGCTCTGGGAAAGAAACTATTGAGGTGTCTGTTAGTTTTGTTTTAATTCACCTGAAGGGTTTATCAGAGGTGAGTTTAGAGAATAAGTGATAAGCAGGGTGAGATGAGTCCGAGGTTATAAAAAGAAATCAATCGACTTGAATCTTAGTTGTTTCATGTAGACAGACAGACATGACCGTGATAGTAGAACACACCTGAAAAGAAACATACAATTGTAACTTGAATTTGGGAATATATATATTTTTTGTTGCTCATCTGTATATGTCTTCAGGATTTACTATCTCTTGAATTTGATGGTTTTTCTAAATTACATTATTCATCTTCATATACACTGCCAGTACTATCATATCATTTCATACATAAATCACAATTCTTTATATTTTTAACTATTCATTATATTAATAATACTCTTGTTATAAGTTAAAAAAGGAATTTTAAAGAAACATTTATTTTGTGGATGTATTTCTGAGCAAGCTACTCATTTTGTGACCTTCAAGTCTGTATAAAAGAAGTGCAATAATAATTGCTTAAATGACAGTGTCTATGCAGGAGAAAAATCTAAATGTGTTTGTATTTGGAAGTTCAAACATAACTAGATATTCTATTTATAAGACATTTGTAATTAATATTAAAATATATATATATACATAAATAATAACAATTGTATGGAAATGCCTATTCCAGATATGTTTAGACTATTTTCTTCTTTGGTTCAGCATTAGTTGGACTGAAAACTGATTTTGGTATCTTTATTTTTCTGCTAACTATGACACATGAAAACTGTTTTCTAATGTGTGTGTGTAACCATGTACATGGAAATACAATACATGCAGTATATTATATATATTCTGTTTGAATTTTTATAACAGCTTAATATTGTACAAAATTATTATTTATATTTCTACTTAAATAAAATGACAGTATATTAAAAACATTACATTTTAACTACAGTAATTAAATGGATTTTATACATTTATTCGCATAGATGAATTCTGTTAATGCTAACCACAAAAAATTATACAATAAGGGAAACCTTTATTTTATAGTAAGAAATATATTTTTTCACTCTGGACTAGCAGAGTTTAGGCATGGATCCACATCAGAATCATGTAAGTCTCATTTCCTTCCTATTGTGGTTAAACTAAGAATACAGCATGTTAAAGGTCCATTGTAAATAAAAAGAAAGCTGAAGCAAAACAAAAGGAGAACACACAAGCACTGATACTGGACGTCCAACACAAAATCCCCAAGCATTACCCGCCTACATGTTTTTGCTGACTCTGGCGTTTAGCCGTCCTATACATATCCAGCACAAAGACAGTTAGCCTGATGAGCTATTTCCTTTTGGCATATCTCTGTGCTTCCCAACTTCAAAGGGCTTCTTGAAAATGGCAGAACACCAGCATTTATTTTGCCTTTAGGACTGCCTCAAGAACGCTTTATTTAATTATTTACAGAGTATAAAATATCTGACAGGACAAAGAACAATTAGGTTCCAACATACAACATACTAGTTCTGAATCACTTGTATACTTTGTTTGGAATGATCAATTGGTGTATGGGTATAACAGACATTTTCTTTTCCAAAAGTACAATTACAGATTCTGCTCTTTGAATATACATCGTAAAAGATAGTATGACAATTTGGTTAAGCTAGCTTAACAGCAGACATCAAAACTACTTTAAACTATATAGGCTAATATTGTAGAATGGGCTTCATGTTACAAACACCAAAGTCACATTGTGTGTATATATACAGGTAAAATTCCGTTACAACAAACTCCAGGGGACCTTAAAAATATTTAGTTGTAACAAAAATTTTGTTTTAATGAGATTCTGTATTTGTTACTATAGCACTTTCTTTAACTTGCGCCCTGGCGTTTGCAATAATTTCAATAGCTTCTTTCACGTTAATTTTAATCTCCTCCTGCCTACAAGTTATGCTAATGAGAATTTTTCTCAGCATTTCCTTGCAATAATACACTTTCAGGGTGCGAATGATGCCCAAATCTAATGGCTGAAGCACTGCTGTGCAATTGGATTGGAGGAATTCAACGTGAACATTATCCAAATGTGGAAGCATGTTGTGGGCAGCACAGTTATCAATCAGGAGCTGAATCATCCTTTTGTTCTTCATATTGTGAGGTTTCTGAACTCTTTTGAGACACCCCCCCTTACTCCCCACCCATCGGGAATGACACACTGAAGTGTGTCCTGAGGCGCAATTGCAGCGTCTGTGGAAGATTGTTTGTCCATTGCTGGGGCAGGGCAAAAACAGGCTCATAGCGCTGCCGTGAAGCGACATAGAAGCAAATCATAAAAGATCGGGGACGCGCTATAAGTCCCTGTCTTGCACACCAAAACACTAGGCTGAGTCTCAGTACTTTAGCAAAACCAGCTTTATTCAGATTGAAACAGGAACAGCATGGTTATTTATTGTAGCGTGATCTGCCACTCTCCAATACACAGACACAGCAGTCAGGCTGCATCACCCATCAATGTCTTTTCTGTTTGCTTTGGTGGAGAGACACAGCATAGCTTTGAGCCTGCTGTTGCCCTTGCAACAGATAAACAGTCTTTCATAGTCGCTGAGGTCGGATTTTGGGATGCTTTTCGGCATGCTGTCCCAAGAGAGTTTACAAACCTCACATTTTCTTGAATGAGTGCCGCATTATTAGGAATGTATCTTGAGCGAGCATCACTGAATCACAAAAAAAAAAAAAATGCTTTTTCGACATCTTCAAATGCATCAGTTCACATACGTTTGCAACCCGAGATTTTTCTTCTTTTTTTGCTCTTTCTTTCAAGAAAGTTGACAGCGTTGATGGCGAAATTTCGAATTCACTGGCAACGTCTTTTTTATTTTTGCCGCAATCGAGAGCTGCAAATATGTAAAGTTTTTTTTTTTTTTTTTCTAATCTGAACTATTATTGTTTTTTCGTGTCTGCCATTTCTATAGGAGGGTGACAATGAGTTAAATTCCAATGGATGTTTTTCAAATGTTAACGAGCAATAAGCAAAAGATATCACTGAAAACCGCAGGAAACAAAAAAGGCAAAAAAAAAAAAACAGTTTGAGGAAAGTTCTAAGAAAGAAAAAAAAATTACAATGTTTCTATTTGGGGATCGTTGTGCACAACTGAGCTGCGGCCACAGAACTAACTCCTCTGTGGATAATTCATTCAGGCATTTCAAGGTCTTTTGGGCACTTCGTTGTAATGAAAGTATATGCTGAATGTACTTCGTAGTAACAAGATTTCTATAGACTCGCGTCATATGGGGAAACTGTCGGGACCATAAAAATAGTTTGTTGTAATAAAAATTTTGTTGTAAAGATATTCGTTGTAACAGAATTCTACCTATATATATATACATACAGCATTCTTTCTTTTTATCCACAGTCAAAAAGCTTTGGGACCAGAAGAACACTGACTTCACTTCTGCATCCTCCACCAAGCTCCACCCCTTCTGGAAGCACCAGCTATAGTAGCCATGACTACCATAAGTAGGTGTTACTTCGAGACCAGGAAACTAACCTATTAAATGCTGTCTTCACTTACTTAAATTCTGTGATTAATCTCACCCTTGTGTGTCTGTTCATCTTGGCTATCTTGGTTATCCAACAGTAAAATAATTAAACATATATACATGGAGTGAGCAAAAAGGTTTGATAGTGATCTTTTAACAGAAACCCCAGTAAAACCAACATGCTTTATTATTCAACACCATCTCCATGAGCATTAATACAAATTATGACATGCAGAAAGTTTCATGTTTCTTTTAAAAAAAAGTCTTCCGTAGCTGGCATACCCTGTCCATTATTGACATGGCACTATATAGGGTAGAACATCTCTGAGTCCAGAGCTTCACACAGTAGCTTTTCCAACCTATGCTGCTTAAGTGGGGGCATTGTTACAAAACAGAATGGGATGGTTAGCAAAGTCTGTCTTTTCTCTGGTTAACTACTGCAAATCAGGTTGTAATATTAATCGGTTTTCTGAGCCTATCAAGACATATAATAAATAAGGACTACACATTCAACATCATACAAACCTATGTACATGATCTTGCTGGTACTGACTTGGACCGTGAATATGTTTGGATTTGTGACTTGCCATGTTTAAATTTGTTTGATTGTTTTTAGGACTCTGGGTCACTGTGATGTGTGCATGTTTTATACGCTTTAAAATTCACTCTGTTTGAATTCATTGGCATGAAATTATTCTTGAGGATTTAGTGTTGTTTCATTTCGAGCGCCATCACTCTAGACACCCTACGTGCACAGACCATACTCTTATTTAGTTGCTCATAAAGGATGGATTCAGCTGCCCTATTATTAATCTCTATTGTGTCTGTGACCTCAGGCACCATCACTGTTCAGTTCTGTCATCGAAGTTAAAGGCCAGCCAGACCCGGCATAATTACTTAGAGATGTTTTTTTTAACAATGGAATTCAGTAGAGTCATCTGTAACATATGAAGAGGATTAGTCCTGTTATACATTCACAAGGCAAGAATGAATCTCCAAAGGTCTATTGTTCTCCAGTATTGATGAGTGAAGCAATTTGTGCAAAACTGAATTTACAGCAAAAGTGAAAAGTTTCACTTCGCAAAGCAAATTGCGTTTTGACATAAACGTAACAAATATAAGAAATTTGACAGACAAAAGGAGACCATTCAGTCCATTGTGCCTGCTTGTTTAGCTAATAGCTAAACTGTCCCAATATCTCATCCAGGTTCTTCTAAAAGATTGTCAAGGTTTCACAATTAACACATGTATTTTTCAGCTCATCTGCAATATGTTTTTCACATGCAAAAGCATGGCACATTTTATTATGGTCAGGAGCACTGAAAGTGGGGAAGCAGCTACGGAGAACTTGGCCCCCAACAACACTAAAAATGGATTAAATAAGTTTGCAGAAGAATGGGAGAGTAAATATTTACTCTCTCATCCTTTTATTTAATTATAAATTTTGGAAATTTATCTTTAAGTTATCCACATAGGTAAAAAATAAATAAAACAAAATAATTTTTGTACTACTT
The DNA here is from genome assembly GCA_026402145.1 of Polypterus bichir lapradei. Lineage (NCBI taxonomy): Eukaryota > Metazoa > Chordata > Cladistia > Polypteriformes > Polypteridae > Polypterus > Polypterus bichir. The sequence goes on from JANRMT010062807.1 coordinate 52,340,804, forward strand.
CTCTATATGTACATTCTAGAAATATTAGCTCATTGCTTATTTTCACTTCTTAGGGAAACTACTTACTCTTAACAACCAAATACTACTTTTAAATATTTTAATGGAACTGTAAATAAATAAAGGTTGAAGAGATATGTGTCATGTAAATCTATGAAAAAATATATTCCTTCTATGTTTTGAGCATTTTGTAGTATATTATAAACAACCACCAGAAGGACACGATTTAAGTTCAGAGCACAAATTAGTTAAGAGAGCGGAAGGGAAGAGTCACACTATGAAGTACCAAACAGGCAGAGGGGTCCCTCAATTCACTACTCTCATATTCCTTCCCAACCTTCATTAATCGAACGCTCAACCCGCAATTCTTGTGGTCTATCAACAGACACAGACAGTGAATGGTTGGAAAAAACTCCACTTAGGTACTTCACACTTATATATTTTATCTGAAGTACTGACTTCATAGTGCCTTTCTTGTACAGTGAATCTGACTCCCATAACATTTAGTAAAGTCTTTGTAAACTGTAAAGCTCAGTCAAATAAATTTTATTGTACGAACTAATGTACTGCTCCTGTGCTGCCTTCATGTTTACAGTAGATGGATACTAAGAACATGAACAATTTATATTAACTCTACCAATTATGCTTTTTTCTGTCATAACAGTATTATGTTTTACAAAGAAGGAATAAAGCACTTAGTGAAATCAAAACAATATCTTGATTTGTATGTCATAACAGCCAAAGCGTAATTAACAAATCTAGAGGAAGTGCATCTGTGAGTGGCAAACATAGAGTCTAAAAGCAAGAAAAATAAAGGTAGTGGATAGGCACAAAAAGAAGTGTGGGAGTAAATCAGCTTTTGCAAAAAAAAAAAAAGTTTCTAAGTATAATTTTACAAATATTACTATGAAGAATAAAATCAGTTGAAACATGTGGAAGTGGATGAAGTGGAAACTGGGATAATAATATAGAGTAATATATATGAACTGGAGAAGGAGTTACACTGTGCTTAACTCTACCAATTAGGAAGCCCCTCCTGATACCAAATGACATCATTTCCACCACAGTCTAGCTCCTCCTTCGAGGAAGTAACAGTCAAATGATTAATCACAATGAAGAGAAGCATACAAATGCATAAAGATGATTGTATACTAAAGGCAACATCTCTTCGTCTAAAATCCTGACTTAATTTAACCATTAAAAGGGGTTCCCCACTTGGCAACCCAACTCTTTTTATGATTTTTCTCCATTTATTCAGCTGTATATCTGTAGGATTTGTGTGAGTATTTTAACTAATAAAAGAAAAGTTCCTTGGAATCGAGGCCCCCCAATCAAGGTGGTTTGCTAAATAAAACAAATACTGTCTAAATAAAAGACAGTAGGGATGTGCAATATTGGCAAAAAAACACATCTTGTGTGGACCACCAGAGGGTGTACCAGCCACCCTACCTGACACAGACAGATGCGAGACTCAAATTCCGTCCAGCACACACGTTTATTTCAAATGGGGCAGCACTTTTTCTTCACTCCCCACTACAGAGCACAGTACACAAAGCACCAAAATCAAAACACAGTCCTTTCTTCTTTCTCTGCTACCTCCACTTCTTTCCCAGCAAGCTTCGTCCACCTTCTCCCAACTCTGGCTCTCCAAATGGAGTGAAGCAGCCCCTTTTATAGAGCACCCAGAAGTACTTCAGGTGCTCCAAGACCTTTTTCTGGCAGAACTTCCGGGTGTGGCAGAAGTGTTGCAACCCAGGGCTCAGCAACTGTCCAGGGTCCCCCTGGGTTGAATTTCTATGCCCCACTATGAGCCAGGGGGGTTGCCCTCTAGTATTCCGGGGGAAGCATTGCTCTGAATTAGCCCTCTCCCCTGGTCCTTATATCACACGGGCGTCCCGGCCAGGCAAGGGTCCCGGCTGTCCGCCACACTTGATATTTTGACTTTGAAGATGTTCAACCATATATTAATAAACTGATGCCTGTTCTCACCACCATTTATTTTATCTAAGATATTGACATTTTGGGTGGGAGTGTCTTTCTGTTATTATAACTACTAACTAAGTGTATGCAATGTGTCACATCACTGAACCAATGCTTCAAAAGGTCAGCACTATGCACTCCATGTTGTACTGTAATTACCACTTATATTTAATTTTTCATTGACTGTAAGTAGTTTGTGCTTTTTTAACCCAAAAATAAAGTTTTGGTGTTTGCTTTTTGTTGGAAAGCATTATTTTTTCACATCATTTGGCTTGAGCTTGAATACTGCCATTTTGTGCAGTTTTGTTCTACAGCATAGCAGTTGCGATGGTGACGTCCAGGGTCATGCTGCTTGTGTCATTAGGAGTTAAGGGTATAAAGGTCGGCTCCATTCACTTCCTGGTAACTAAGATTGGATAACTTTACTTTACTTGTGTTGTGCTTTGCTTTTAACTTCTGATCTGGTTTCTTGACTTCTTGGTTTTCTTTTTTGATTGTAGCAGGCCTTGATAAAAGTTAGAACCGTTTGAAAGTTTTGGTTTCAAACTTTGCTTTTTTATTCATGTTTCATCTCCATTTCCTTAATTAAACAGGAATACATGTGCTTTTCTCTGAAGGCAGTTAAAGCAAGGCTTCTCTCCTGAGACCCAGCCATACGGAGTGTGTGTTGTCCCACTGGTTGCAGTGAACACGGACAAATAGCTTTACTCACCTAGGAAGTCAAAGGCTGAGAATTCACATACTTTAATGTAGGTTTCTGACAAGAACTCATACAAAGTATTAGGATTGGCTAACCAATGACAGCTTGAAGTTATTGTACCTAAAGTACAATATAGTGGAAGGTAAAACTAAGATTAAGCAGATTCAATAGGAAAAAGGGAGCTAGGAACATACCAATATTCTAGCAAATCGTGCTTGCGAAAATTTCGCAATGAAATTATAATGCGGGAGAGAATACCATCACACGTTACAGTAAGAAAGGAGATTAATTTAATAAGGAGTGACTTGTGAGATGACTCAGTATTACAATAGTCACATGATTAGTATGGGATGTTATTATAGTCACAACATTATGAATATTTACAATACAAAGTGTAACATGAACTGGTTAATAGAACATACTGTATTGGATAAGAATGGAAATGCAGGGTACATGTAAGTCAGTATGTGTGAAGTGTGGCTGTCATGTAAAGTAGTATACTAACATCTATAATAATTGTCGGAAAATTTCATTTGTTGCATAAATGTTATTGTCACCAAAATTGTGTGTAACCTGCAAGTACCTGTACGTTTAACCTGGGTTTTAATGTAACTCTGTAAAATGTGGTGTATAACTAGCCATGAGTAAAAACAGGGCCTGGCAAATAAACTGCAACATTATGAAACGTTTGTCGTTGTGACTTGGTGATAGTAATACAATCTGCTAAATGAATGGGGAATTACCATGCTGTAATATAAAGGGAATATCTTGCTTTAAGTTGTCAGTGTTATGGAATCCCTGTAGTTTTTCTGTAGTAATGTTTCTTGTTGTCTGGTAGTTTGCCGCTGCTCTTCAGAAAGGGGGTGTTTGTAATTCTTTTTTCATTCACTGTCTAGGTACAAGAATTGCTGCGGCTGATCTTCGGATAATGTCGCTCTGTGGCTTGTCATATGTTATCTTTGTTATTCTAAGGCATCTTGCCTGTGCTGGTTAGTTTGGCATGATGTAGATGTTTCTGCTTCTGTTCGTTGGTGCGAGTATGTAGGCCGGTGAGACAGTTTGTTGGTCACAGCTAGGCTGTATCTGCCTTTTCGTTTTATCGGGAGGCTAACGTTGAAGTGAAGTAAAAAGTAGGTGTAAAACGGTAGTGTCATAATGCAGTTTCGGTCAGTAACAAAGTATGCACTGAATAAACATTCAAATAAACCAGTCAATAATTGGTCACATTGAAGAACTGAAGATAAGTCTAAGACCAAAACTCTACCAGGAACACTGATTCCTCACTATTGTTGTGGTGGGATATAATAGTTGTGGCAACCATTGTTTATATCGAGCACGGATGGACACAAGTGAAGTAATATAAGGATATCAAACTAAAGGGGGGCGGGGGAGGGGAGGGGCAAGAATATACCAAAGCTGGCTACTAACAATATTAGCGCCAGCACAATTGGGATAAAAAGAAAAACTTTTTCAAGTAGCATGTGCATTGAGTTGTGTTTTGTCTTTCAATGACAAGATTTTTTTGCTTGTATTTTAGACAATAAATATTTGGTTTCCGATGTGGCTCTGTTGATAGACTGGACAAATATTTAAGTTCTGAAGTTTATTTGGTTATTGACTACTTGTCTTCTTCCAGTTACCACATCTACACATAATACTAGTAACTGTGAAACACACACGGACTGACTTAAGCTTGAAATTTGGCTGCAATGTTCTATAAATTGGCATTCCAAAGTGAATTCTGTATTGGGGGAAACAGTGATTTATTAAAATATGATGTCATTTGGAAGATATTGGGAGTTTATATGTTGCAGTCAAGCAATATGATTCATTGCACTGATCAGCACAGAATACACTACAGTAACCTGGAATCATTTCATGTAAACGTTGTTGCACTTGTAATATTAGGCTGCATTTCAGCTATGGAATAAAAAAATAGCAATTTTTTAAGATTATGAAAGTACCTTCAGACGTATTGTATAGTCAATCATTTTTCTGATTTTTGTAAAATAAATAATACAAGTTTAAACTGGCTCTCTTTTAGGCTCATGACTATGCATTGATTATCCCAGCAATTCATTGGGACCTACTAGGCTACTGAGCTGAAGGAAATTTCATGAAGGCTCCACAGCTGCAGTGACTCTTCTTCAGTGACATCAGTGCACCATTCACCTCTATTGCAATATTACTGATTTCCTTTTTATAGACTATAAGCACTTCCATGGTTTATTCAATATACTTAAGCCCTGTTGTAGCTCCCTGGGTATTGACGTGTAATAACATATTTCTTTTGACATTTAGGATTAAGCAATTGTAGGCTCTTTCTTAGAAAGTTCCTTGTGTGTACTGTACAGAATCTTTCAATGTACATTAACAGAGCCCTTTTTCATGATGCACCACTGTATTTATTAGTGACTTCCAGATGGTTTTGGATTGCATTTTTATGGCTTGCTACTCTCCCATGACCTGTGACCTAAGGGATTAACAAGTTTACAATTTATGATTCACACTGGAATGCCCTTTACATATAATATATGAAAATGCTTTGCAAACCACAAATCACTTCCCACATCTATATTTAGATTTTTTTTCAGCCACTTTGTGATAAGTAAAACACGTTCACACACTCAGGAAACATACTGAAACCAGCACTAAAACAGCTTTTCATATTCAAAAAGAGTTCAATGACAAAGTAAATTTAGGTTATTTAGATTATATTTCAGGTTATATAATCATCAAGATGCAGTAATTGTTTCAAGAGAGTAAACTTTAATCTAAAAACACATTAGCCACAGCAAGATAAATAAACTTAAAAGCCTTAGTGTTTATAAAACTATATTGGGGAAGATTGTGTTGTCAGATGCGTAGTTAGGCCTTCCCAGCTAGAAACTAGGCTTGTTTATGAAAGAAAATAATTTAAGTTAAACCCAAAGTAAAAATCAAAATCTTTAAAAAATAGAGGTAAATATATGATAATACTGTATGTGCCAAAAATAAAGCAAAAGGCAGGAGAAATAATGCAAAAAGGATTATCTAGGGTGTTTTTTCAGCAGAAGGTAAATGACATAATGGATAAATGAAGAATGTTCACTTTGTATTTGTTTATGTTTACATTTAATTAACTGGGAGGCAGCAGAATTTTGCAGTGGTAAGTCCCACTGTCTCAGAGATCCAGTACCACAGGATTCAAATCCCATTCCCAGTTATTACAGTGCCAAAAAAGTATTCACCCCCTCAGAAGTTTCACATTTTTATTGTTTTACAACATTCAATCATAATGAAATTAATTTGACACTTAACAGAAAGTTACTCTTTAATGTTAAAGTGAAAACAGATCTCCGCAAAGTTGTCTAAATTAATTAAAAACAATCACTTAAGTACAGTGGGTACGGAAAGTATTCAGACCCCCTTCAATTTTTCACTCTTTGGTATATTGCAGCCATTTGCTAAAATCATTTAAATTAATTTTTTCCCTCATTAATGTACACACAGCACCCCATATTGACAGAGAAAAAAAAAAGAATTTTTGAAATTGTTGCAGATTTATTAAAAAAGAAAAACTGAAATATCACATGGTCCTAAGTATTCAGACCCTTTTCTCAGTATTTAGTAGAAGCACCCTTTTGAGCTAATACAGCCATGAGTCTTCTTGGGAAAGATGCAACAAGTTTTTCACACCTGGATTTGGGGATCCTCTGCCATTCCTCCTTGCAGATCCTCTCCAGTTCTGTCAGGTTGGATGGTAAACGTTGGTGGACAGCCATTTTTAGGTCTCTCCAGAGATGCTCAATTGGGTTTAAGTCAGGGCTCTGGCTGGGCCATTCAAGAACAGTCACAGAGCTGTTGTGAAGCCACTTCTTCGTTATTTTAGCTGTGTGCTTAGGGTCATTGTCTTGTTGGAAGGTAAACCTTCGGCCCAGTCTGAGGTCCTTAGCACTCTGGAGAAGGTTTTTGTCCAGGATATCCCTGTACTTGGCCGCATTCATCTTTCCCTCGATTGCAACCAGTCGTCCTGTCCCTGCAGCTGAAAAACACCCCCACAGCATGATGCTGCCACCGCCATGCTTCACTGTGGGGACTGTATTGGACAAGTGATGAGCAGTGCCTGGTTGTCTCCACACATACCGCTTAGAATTAAGGCCAAAAAGTTCTATCTTGGTCTCATCAGACCAGAGAATCTTATTTCTCACCATCTCAGAGTCCTTCAGGTGCAGCCAATCTGGTTTTAGATGTCAAATGGAAATCACCTGTCTATAGTCAAATGGATTTCAGTTTATTAAAGTATAAATGCACATGAGTCTGGAAGGCCCAGCTTGTGATGAGTCAGAATGATGGCCTAAACTACACTATAAAGATAAAAGAACACTCCAAGAAGCTCAGTGAAAAGCACAAGTCAGGGGATGGGAAGAAGAAAATATCATTGGATTCCAGTTAAATCAGTTTGTGACAGCCCAGGGTGTCCGCAGCTGGCATCACTCCCATGAAGCGGGGTCATCGATAGTCACGTCCAAGGATGAGCTGAGCAATGAGGACACATAACCCACAGCAATGGATGATGTAAAGTGCTAAGTGCTTTTATTTACACAAAGTGTGTCAAAACCAAAGCAAAATGCAGTACAGTTCATGAGATAAATAATTAAATAATCCATAAAATAGTGTTACTTATAAGGGATAAAATAAACAAATTGTCCAATAAATAAAATCAATAAGTAAGTGGTAAACCCCATGTTATATCTTTTATTTTTTTTGCCTTTTCTTCATCTGCTGACCTATAAATCAATCAGTGTGTCTCCACACTGTGCACTTCGCCACACCCCAGCTTCTCTGTTGCACCCACCCCCACAGAGCCAGAGCCGCACTTTAATTGAAACCAGCACACTTCCATGGACCTTTAACACACCTCACCACACAGTAATTAAGAAATCGAAGGAGCATGACATAGCTGTAAACCTGCTTAGCGAAGGCTGCCGCAAAAACTGAGAGATCATGCAAGAAGAAGACTAGTGGAGGCCACCATGAAACCTATGAGGGAGTTACCATAGTGGATAAGTTTGGAGAAATTGTGACTATGGATACAACTATTGCCTGGGTGTTTCACCAGTAACAACTCCAGTGACCAGAAGGAGTGAAGATGAGATAGAGTGGAGATGACATTACTTGTCCTCAGGCGGGACTTCCTCATGCTTGGGGAGAGGACCAGACATAGTCTATTAATGTCAGTGCAATTGCCCAATCCCCTCTCTCCTTTTCCATTGCAAATCAGTCCCCATAAGACACTCACCTTCTTAATACTCATTATATCACAATGACTGGTGGAACAATTAAAATTTGTATTGGAAAATACTATTTGTAATTCTCTCACTTTTATTCTCAGTTATTTCACCGTCCACCAACAAATCCATCCATCCATCAGTTTTCAGAACATATTTCAGAGTAGTAGTCAGAGATTCATGAGATCATTGGACTCAAGGCAGGAGGCAACCAAGGATGAGGCACCAGTTCATGGAAGAATTCACTCACAACCACCCCAGTATCTGTATTAATTCTGCGGATACAATGTTATAATGAGTTATAACTCATTGGCCAGCAGCCATTTAATACAAGCTGGACATGTCAACTGTTTGGTCACAATGCAGTTGGCCTCTGTCCACATCCTTCAATTTCAGTATTGCCTAGCCATCACCTAATTTAGTATTTAAACAGATTACTTTTTTGTTTATTTTGCTAATTCACAAAATCTCATGTCCACTGTGTATTTTTTTTTCTTTTGGTTGCATTGTTTATTATTCTTTGCCTTCAGTTTTTGTCAGTGTCATTTCAGACTATGTTTGCTTGTTTGCTCTTGGCAGTTGCTGGTTTTAAAGAGGATTTTTGCCTTCCATTACATACTTGTTTTGATACAATTTGAAAAAAAGCTACACACAACAGGAGGCTGCCAAAGAGTGGAGGTTCAAATTCTGTGGCGAAAGCAGAACTGTCTCTCAGTTTAGGCATAATTTATCATTTGAACACAGCTGGTCCATTTCATTGGTCTACACCAGGCATGTCAAACATGCGGCCCACAACAGAAATCTGTGCGGCCCGCATGACAGATCCTAGTTAGCACTAAACTTGTACAAAATGATTACTATCGTTTGTGATTGAATCATTCTGCATCTTCGGCAATACTTATTGACTTTTCTTACTTCTGCCTTCTGACAAAAGCATGTTTTCCCATGGCATTACGGTACTGGAAACATCATCTGCTAGTATAGTTGCAGCTGCAAAGTCGCAACTGAAGTGCTCGGCTGTGGTCCGCAGTCCACTACCGGGCCGCGAGAGAACTGCCAGTAACGGAGACTCACTCAGTGAAGGGCTACAGCAAAAAGGCTATCCCCCTTCACTGAGGACACTTTCCAGAACGCTAGACGGGCGGGGCTTTGCAGCAGCGAAGAGAGAGGAGAGACCGCGGTGAGAGAGTATTATAACGAAGTATTTCTATGTTTCTGACAGTTTCCCCATATGACACGAGTCCACAGAAATCTTGTTACTATGAAGTACATTCAGCAGCAGATACTTTCATTACAACGAAGTGACCTTGAAATGCTTGAATGAATCATCCACAGAGTAGTTAGTTCTGCGGTCACAGTTTAGATGTGGACATTTGCACAACAATCCCCAAACAGGAACATTGTAAAAAAATGTTCTTTCTTCGAACTTTTCTCGTACTGTTTTTTTGCTGTCTTTGTTTTGTGTGGTTTTAAGTGATACCTTTTCCTTATTGCTCGTCAACATTTGAAAAAACTCCATTGGAATTAAACTCATTGTCACCCTTCTATAGAAACGGCATACTTGTTATATGCAAAAAAGAAGAAAACTCTCGGGTTGCAAACGTATGCAAATTGCTGCATTTGAAGACGCCGTAAAAGCCGTTTTTATGTGGCTGCAGTGATGCTTGTTCAAGAAACATTCCTATTAATGTGGCACTCATTCAAGAAAATATGAGATTTTTAAACTCTCTTGGGACGTGGACAAACAATCTCACACGCGGCAATAGCACTTCGGGATGCACCTCAGCGTGTCGTTCCCTTTGGGTGGGGGTGATCCCAGATCCCAAAAGAGTTCAGAAACCTCACAATATGAAGACGAAGAAAAGGATGATTTGGCTTCTGATTGATAACTGTGCTGACCACAACATGCTTCCGCACTTAGATAATGTTCACGTTGAATTCCTCCCACCCAATTGCACGGCAGTGCTTCAGCCATTGGATTTGGGCATCATTCGCACCCTGAAAGTATATTATCGCAAGGAAATGCTGAGAAAAATTCTCGTCAGCATAACTTGTAGACAGGAGAAGATTAAAATAACACAAAAGAAGCTATTGAAGCTGCTTCCATTTCTAACATCCTATCTTTGTGATGCGCGTTTTCTGCAGTGACAGCAACCAAAATGAGATTACGGAGTAGGCTGAACATAAACAACACACTTCGCGTGTCACTGTCTTCCATCGTCCCCAGATGGAATCATCTGGTTGCAGGAAAACAAGCTCAGGGCTCTCACTGATTCTGCATTATGGTAAGCTGTATAATTTCTATTACTAAATTATAACTTAATAATAATAGAAATGTAATGTAAATTGTGTATAAAACTGCCCTACAAACATGCCCATAATCACCCCACAAACTCCAACCTCCAACAACCCACCGGTCCCTGGAAAAATTTGCTTCTAGTAAAGCAGTCTTTGGTGTCAAAAAGGTTGCGGACCACTGGGCTACACTACTGGCTGGGCTGCTGAGACTGGCCACTGGGCAGAACTGATCATCACGAGTAGTAATAGCTCACATATTTTCACACTTTTTTGCTCCAGTTTTATGTAATTTTGTGCTAGTATTTTAACAAACAGTTAGTGCAGACTACAGCTGAAGATCTGAAGTGGACGCGAGAAGCTGGTGAGTTTATTAACAGATTTTTGTGATTTTGAGTTTGTATAATTAGTGTAGGTCACAGGGCTTTTTGCATATCGGCTTATTTTACAATATAAATTTTGAAGTAAACTTAGTAAAGTAAAATTAGATTTTTGGAGGATTTTTTTTCTGACTTGTATTACTGAGCAATGAATTCAGTGAGCGTTTTCGCGATTTCAGTTCACACGAACAGGACTTTGCGCTGTTTATGTCACCATACTCTTACAACGTTGAGAATACGCCTGAGAATATCCAAATGGAGTTGACTGAACTGCAGTCAGATTCTATTCTGATGGCAAAATACAACGAAGTTGGTGTGCCAGGCTTGTATGCTTACCTGCCACCCTTGTATGTGCAGATCCATAAATTGGCATCTGTCTATGTTTGGAAGCACTTACCTTTGTGAGCAATTGTTTTTGTTAATGAAAGCTACCAAAACCCCACATCGCTCAAGACTTACTGTCGAGCACCTTTAATCCCTCATAAAAGTTACAGCTGCACAAGATTTCAAGCCTGATATTGACGAACTGGTTACTAACAAGAGATGACAAGTGTCGGGACAAAAAAAATAAATCTCACACTGTAAGACTCCTATATAAGCAATGAATATAATATAATGAATATAATATAATAATATAAGGACTTAGCTAAGGGGCTAAGACTCTAATTGTACGCTATTGTACGGAGAGTGTATGGAAATAAATTGCTTTTCTTTAAACTTTAAGTGTTACATTTTTTAAATTTTTCAGTATTGGAAAGAAAGCTACAGTAACTTTGTATAATAGTATAATAATATTTGTTACAGTGCGGCCCGCTGACGCACGTATGGCAGTCAAAGTGGCCCACCAATGGTAGTGAGTTTGACATGCCTGGTCTACACTAACATATCAACACTATAATAGTGAATGTATTATGGGGTTTGAATAGTAAAAGGAGGACCAAATGAAAATGAAAAACAAATAAAAAACATACTTGTTTAAATTCAAAAGCTTAGGTACCATGAAGTAGTAGTGAGTGATGACACTATGCATAGTAACAACGCATGGCTACATGAAACACAATGTACTTCATTACCATTAAATATATGCCAGCTTGTGGAAAATCAGTGGTAAAATACCATAACAAAAATAAAGTTATTATGAAATTGATTGAAAACACGGAGATGTTGAGAAGTGATAATTAGTTTTTTAATAACTTTAAAAGGCATACCAATTTCTTGTTGCATTCTCTCAGTAAAACAGGAAGAACACTTTAGAAAAAACGTCTTTTTCATCTCTTTAAAATCCCACCCTCTAACATTCTACTGGAAACAACCAAAAACAGGAATGTCAAGCAAGATCAATATAAATTTAATTTGTCAAAGGACGTACAAATACACGATAGTTATATTAAACCATCAACATATATTATTAATTTTATAAAATAAGCAAAACAGGAAGAAAATGGGCATTCCCAAACTAAGTTATGGAACTTGTGAGCTGTTACTTCAGGAGAAAGATTTTACAGAATACCAGAACAGGTTGGCAAATAATGTAATCAGATTATACCAGTCTGCTAGTGGGCAGCAAGGGAGGTCCTCTCCATTATGTGTGGACCTTTTGTTATATGCAGGCAGCCTTTCTTTCTTTGCAGTATTCTTTAGCCCTTAGAAATTGAAATTGGACTGAAGTTAACAGGAATGAATTCTTAATACTTTTTAATCAATCTAAATGTAATATAAGATACAGAGCATTCAGAAGATATTCAGACCCATTCATTTTTTAATTTTTTTTTGCATTTTGTTACCTGGCAGCTTTGTGGTAAAAATCATTGAAGTTAATTTTTTCACTACATTAAGCAACACTCAACAATGAAAAACCACAAAGTGAAAACAGGATTTTAGAAATTTTTTAAATTTATTAGAAATAAAAAACTGAACTCTCATTGACACCAGTATTTAGACCCTTTAATCAGTATTTGTTAAAGCCAATTTGGCAGCGAATCCAGCCTTGGGGCTTCTTGGGTATGACATAAGAAGCTTCACACATCTGGATTTGGAGAATTTCCTTCCATTCTTCCCTACAGATCCTTTCAAGCTCTATCAGGATGGATGGAAACGATCGGTGGACAGCTATTTTCAGTTGTCACCAGAGATGTTCAGTTCCATTCAAGCCGGGGCTCTGGCTGGGCCACTCAAGGGCATTCCTAGAGTGTTACTCTAGCAACTCCTGTATTTTCTTTACTGTGCATAGGGACATTATCCTGTTGGAAGGTGGGTCTCCAGCCAAGTGTAAGGCCCACAGTGCTCTAGAGTAGGTTTTAATTAAGGATATCTCTGTATTTTGCCTGTTCAGCTTTCCCTCAACTCTATCTAGTCTCCTAGTTCCTGCCTATGAAAAAAAAAAATAACTCAAAACATGATGCAGCCACCATAATGCTTCACTATTGGAGTGGTATAGCACAGGTGATGAGTGGTGCCTGGCTTCCTCTAGACATGATGCTAATCTTGGTGTCTTCAGACCAGAGAATCTTATTTCTCACGCTCTGACAGTCCTTTAGGAGCTTTTTTTCATTCCCCAATCAGGCTTCCATGTTTCTTTTAATGAGGCATGGCTTCTGTCAATAGGCCACTGTGCTCTTGGGAACCTTCAATACTTTTTTTTGTTGCATCAGCACAATCTTGTCTCTAAGCTCTGCAGGCAATTCCTTCGACCTCATTGATAGGGTTTTGCTCTGATACACATTGTCAGCTGTGGGACCCTCTTTAGACAGGATGTGTTGTTTTCCTAATCATGTCCAATCAGTCTACCGCTAGACTCCAAACAAGGTGAAGAAAAAATTTTAGTGATGACCAATACAATAGGTTGCATCTGTGCCAGATTTCAAGTGTCAGTGGAATGGGTCTAAATACTTGCGTCAATGAGAAAGTTCGTTTTTTTAATTTTAATAAATTTGCAAAAAATTCTAAAATCCTGTTGTTGCTTTGTCATTCTAAGTGCTGTTCGATGAGAAACAAGCGATTTTAGCACACGCCTGCAACATAGCAAAATGTTAAAAAAGTGAAAGATTACAGCAGTCCACAGAGACTTACCAATTTGGTAAATTAAGGCTTTTTAAAAGTTGCATTACTAATCCTTGAAATATTATGTTGTGACCAATTTACTATTCTTACAATTTTATTTTAAACAAATGATCTGCGCATGTAGTTTGCAGTCCTTATTTTTGAGCTTCACCTTTCTGGACTTGAATCCCATGCCTGATTGTTTTCTGTGGGTCATTTCCATGTTCTTCCTATATATGTATGCAGTGTTGTGCAAGTTCATACCTCACATGAACTAGCTCAAAGTTCAGTTCACACAGATTAAAATGAATACATTCACGTTCATACTTCACCATTTCAATTTCGAACTAGTTCATGTTCAGTTCATTTTGTATTTTTTAAGGAGTGAGAATAAATAAGCCAAGAGTTTACTTTTCTCAATTTTGCATGCCTTATATTAGGCTATTACAGTGTTCTTGAATACAATACAATAATTATGAAGACTTTTTTTTATTTAAATACACTTTATTGAGTTATACCCAGCAAAAAACACGTGTAACAATATATGCTAATATCATCCCACTCAAAAAATAAATTAAAATGATGCAAGTATACATATAAATTACCGCTCTGTTTCCAGCTGTGTGACACAAATGGTGACTGTGGAACCAGCGTATAGGTGAACTAACCTACTACACTGCAGGTCAAAATTTGTGTCGCATATTGCTTGTTCAATGGGGAAAAATAAAGTACCCTCGCAAAGTACAACGCTTTCATAAAAGCGAAACCAGAGCTTCACTGCATGCTCGTGTCAGTGGGGGTGCAACTTAAGCACAAGCAGGCAGACAGAAAGTGCCTATTTCATTTTACATAATTTTTTCCGAAAGCAAATAAATGGCAAAAAATTTGTACAAAATAAATATTCGTAAAAATACACTATTTGTGCTTATCCAAATGCCGTACATTACAGGTTAAGGCAAAACGTTTAATCTGTATCTAAACCATATTCAGAATGTCATATAAAATTGAACTAGCTCACGTTCAAGTTCTTAACTTGCAAATATGTTACGTTAAGTTCACCGTTCTTAGAAAAATGAGCTGGTTCAATGAACGAGCTCTTTTGAACTAGTTCATGCACAACACTGTATGTATGCATGAGTTTAATTTGTTTTTTTCCTCCCTCCAAAAGATATCTGAAAAAGCTTAACTGGACTGAGTGTGGTTGAGTGCATGAGTGAGCCCTTTGATGTACTGGCATCCTTTCCAGGGCAATTTCCTACCTTTTGTCTGATACTTCTGGAATAGTGAGTAGACACCAGCAAAACTTAATTGGATTAATAAAGAGTCAAGTCCTTTTTGAGAATTTGCTTCCTATCACTCAGCAACACCTATTTTTATTTTAAATGTAATTCCTTTGTTTTCTGCTTGCACAACCAAAAGCATTTTCCCCATTAGATTTTGAGTTTTTGTTCTCTCTTCCTGTATTTCTTTTCCAACATTTACTCCACCTTTCACATCTTATATTTGAATAACACATGTTAAAAGGTCAGAAAACTGTATATACAGTCAGGTCCACAAGTATTTGGACAGTGACGTAATTTTCATAATTTTGGCTCTGTATGCCAGCAAAATGGAATTGAAATAAAGCAATCACGTGATTGAAGTGTAGACCCTCGGCTTTAATTTAAAGGTTTTACCAAAAATATCATATGAGCCATTTAGGAATGACAACCATTTTTCTGAATAGCCAAACGCCCATTATGAGGGACTCAAAAGTATATGGAAATTTGACTGACAAGATATTACATAGCAAGGTGGAAGCAGGTCCCTCATTCTTTCATTAACTATTAAGCAGGTTAAAGGTCTTGAATTGATTCCAAGTTTGAAATTTCCATTTGGAAGCTGTCACTGTGAATTCTCAATATGAGGTCCAAAGAGCTGTCCATGTAAGTAAAAACAGTCCATCAATAGGCTGGGAAACAAATCCTAACAAATCCTTTAGAGAGATAGCAGAAACATGAGGAGTGGTCAAATCAACCATTTGGTACATTCTTAAAAAGACGGAACACACTGGTGAACTCAGCAACACCAGAAGGTCTGGAAAACCATGAAAGGCAACTGTGATGGATGATTGCAGAATTCTGTCCTTGATGAAGAAGAACACCCTCATACCATTTAGCCTAACCAAGAACACTCTCTGGGAGGTAGACCTATCATTGCCAAAGACTATATTCAAGAGAAGACTTCATGAAAATAAAGACAGAGAGTTTGCCACAAGGTCCAAACCACTGGTAAACCTCAAGCATAGGAAGGACAGATTAGACTTTGCCAGAAAACATTTTTTAAAAGCCTATCTGCTTCTAGAACAATTTTCTTTGGACAAAAGAAACTAAGATCAATACAAAGCAGAATGATGGAAAGAGAAAAGTATGGAGAAGAGAAAAAAGGTCTCATGATCCAATAAATACCACATCATCTGTGAAACATGGTGGAGGCAGTTTTATGGCCCAATGATGCATGGCTGCGCATGGAAGTCAGTCGTTGATGTTTGTTGATGTTATGACTGCTGGCAGAAGTAGCAGGATGAATTCTGAAGTGTATAAAGCTATATTGTCTGCTTAGATTCATCCAAATGCTGCAAAACTGATAGGGCAATGCTTAACAGTAGAGATGGACAACACATCATGCAAAAGCAAGCCAAACACTTGTCTAAGCGAACAAGTGG
This sequence comes from Polypterus bichir lapradei, assembly GCA_026402145.1. Classification (NCBI taxonomy): domain Eukaryota; kingdom Metazoa; phylum Chordata; class Cladistia; order Polypteriformes; family Polypteridae; genus Polypterus; species Polypterus bichir. The sequence goes on from JANRMT010062807.1 coordinate 52,357,169, forward strand.
ACTATTCTTCAATGGCCAAGTCAATCAACTGACCTCAACCCAAATGGACATGCCTTTCACTTGCTGAAGACAAAACTGATAGCAGAAAGTCCAACAAACAAGCAGCAACTGAAGAGAGCCGCAGTAAAGGCCTGGCAAAGTATCACTAGAGTGGAAACACAGCACTTGGAGATGGCCATGGGTTCAGACTTCAGGCAGTCATTGACTGTAAAGGATTTTTACCGAAATACTGAAAAAGATTTAGGATTATGTTAGTTTGTCCAAAGACTTTTGAACCACTGAAAATAACAGAACCATGTATAAAAATGTCTGTCTTTTCTAAATAGCTCATACAATATTTTTGATAAACACTCTGAATTAAAGCAATCATATCTTGATAGCTTTATTTCAAATCCATTGTGGTGGTGTAAAATTATTTAAATTGTGTCACCGTCCAAATACTTATGGACCTGACTTTATAAACACAGAAGTAAAGTGAATTGAAAGTCAAATTATTCTTATGAAGAAATCTAAACATTTCCTGTAGTTGTCAATTTCTCTTAAAGTATTTTAGAAAGTTTTTTGAATTCATTGCATAAACAAAACAGAAAATAGCACTCAGTGGGAACCTGTCAAGGCAATTAAGTAAGGACGATGGCCAAAACGTTGGCATTGACAAGTTTACCATAGTATTCATTCATTTGGATGTGTTGATGTTATTATTTTTTAATTTTGTTTAGTCATCTTTTTCATATATCCATCTTTTCCTTTTCACAATCTCAGTCGCTGGTACTGATTTAAAAAAAAAATTAATTGATTCACTGTACATTAAAATATTCTGGAAACATGTCTCCTCCCATTTGCTGCCCTTCAATCAATAGGTCAGTGGGGAACATTATAACTGAGCAAATCAGGGAAATTAATAAGAACAATTCCATCTTTTTTAAATCATTCAGGTCAGTATGAGATTTTTGCATAATTCAAACCCAAAAAGGTCAATAGGCTTCCTAAGAAAAGTAAGTTAACAGGCTAAATTTAAGCTCTCTGTCAAAAGTAGATCTGTAGGAAATTTTCAGACCCCGAATAGCTCAATGGGAAACATACTTCCCTTGTAAATCTAGTAGTTTGGAAAGCATTCGTATGAATAAAACAGGACAGTCGGAAGTACCCCAGCTGTTTAAATAAGGCAGAAGAGAAGAATGTGTATTCTTTCAAGTAAGTGGGTCTAAAGGAATTCTGCTGCTTCTATAAATCAGTTAGGTCAATAAGAGATGGTAGAAACTGTTGAAATCATAGACTTCATTTAGAATCTATTTGCAGTTCTGCATTTGGAGTGATCTACAGGATGCATAATGGCAACCTTAATCAAATTGATCAGAAGGAAAGAGAATTTATATGTCAGGTTCATCTTCACTTATACTCCAATAAAAGTTAGCTATTTTTATTTGGGTTAAAAAAACTAGATCAGTAGGATTTGATACAGTTGTCTGTCATGAGTTGATCAGTCGGAAATTTCCCAGCTCTCTAAATAGGTCAGTAAGAAACATGTTAGCTTTCCAATCTAAATCAAGTAGGTCAGTTGGAAATATTTGGGATTAGTAAATCCAGCAACCCAGCAAAAAATGCATCCTTTATAAATCAAGTTTGTCAGCAAGAAAAATGGTGAACTTCAAAACAAGAAGAAGCATTAGACTATTTTCAGCATTGTAAATCAAATGGCCCATCATGAAAAGAAAAAAAAAATCCCTGTCAGTGAAAAATATTAAACTCTGCTATCCAAGGATCTAGTGATGCTTTTCCACTTTTTTGATATAGTCTTCATCTTTAGAGTAAAGCACAATAGGTGTGTCAAAAATCACCATTATAATTGGCATGAAGTTCAGTGTGGCTGGGTATGTATACAGTTAGTTTTGTATATTTGGTATACTTACAAACACCAGTAGAGCGCCAAACATGTGTACTGAAGTAAAAATTATTTGGGGATGCTTGTACACATGACAGGTTTATGTCAGTGTGTTGTACTGGATTATATTGATGAAGAGGGATCTAAATATTTAGAAGATGCTTTCAATTTACCAGTCCACATATACTTTATATTCCTCCTCACCTAAAGAAGATGCTCTGGATGGTGACTAAAAGAATGAGACTGTAAGTGCATGTAGTTGGCACAGGGTTGTAGCACTGTGCAAGAAGTTTGGCATATGACATTGATTGTGTTATACCAGCCGCAAATATCCAAAGTCACATAGATGGACTGCGGCATACACCTGGCACCAGCTCTGGCAGACTTCTCAGAATTTCCTGCTGGCAATAAAGTTAGCAGCTTAGAGGTTGTGTTCATTGTATGTGGAGTCAAGAAATTGTGATGAGAGTCAATATATAACACTTTGAGATGCTGTTGTCTAAAACCAGAGAGAAAAACTGAGAAAAGCCTAAATGACAATTGTCAAAAGCCATTAATCAAAGGACAAGCTGTCGCCAGAACCAAGATGCTAAAACAGTAAAGAAAATCAAGAAATGCAAATAATTGAGTCATTACCTGGAAAACTTTGAATACTATAAGCACAAGACTACTCTGAGCATCATGACGTGGCATAGAGTGCTATTTGGGAGGCGACTCCTAAGGGTCAGGGTGTTGCATGTCCTTGCTATCCAGTGGAAAAAAATGTATTTGATAGTAAACAATTCCAACAAGTTGTCCCAATTTACTACAGATGTACAGGAGAAAAGTGAGGTGGTTTGGGACAAGACCCAAGACATGTGGCCTGGAAGTATCTGTGAAAGAAAGAAAGAAAGAAAGAAAGAAAGAAAGAAAGACCCGCTGATCTCAAAGCCAAAAAACAATAGAGGGTGGTGCGTATTATTGGAAGACAGCCACCTTCTATTTAGGTCATATACAACATGCACTGCCTTAGAAACACAAAACCATATTATTCAAGACACCATTCAGTATAGTCTTTATTTTTGGTCCTCTATTCTGACAAACAATAAAGCACCATAAACACTCATTAACTTTTACCAAAAGTTCATGCAACTAGTCAACAACCACCCATTGCTTTCAGAAGATAATGTTTTATCTTTGTTTGTTGTTGGCATTGTACTTCTGTCATTAAAGGCATGTAAGAATTTCATTGTATGCATTGTGCATGTGACAATAAACAAACTTTAATTTGTTTAGCAATATAATTATAGTATATGTTTCTCCATTCAAAAGACATTTTACAATAAATTTTGAAATACTGTAATTGTGTAGTGTAATATTTTAATAGCTGTCACTTTATTATTATATAACTTAGTAAATATTATGAACAATTATAAACAATGAAGCTCTTCTTCAAGAGCTACTGTTTTATTTGCTGGACCAACGGTAGAAACAAACTACAGATATCTGACTTTTTCTAGTTTATGGGAGCACACTGGATGATTGGCAATATTTGTTTGAAGCTCTGCAATGGATTACTCTTTTCTAGAGTGATTAGCTTACAAAGACCCCTTATTCCACTGAATGAGAATATACAAAAGACTTTTGTAAAAGCCAGTGTGGGATTTTCAGGATGAAAGTATGGGGATGCCTGTTTCTTTCAAGCATCATCACTCCTGCTTTAATGTTTAAATGACAGCAGGGACATGACTGACATATTATCTGAGAAAAAGCAATTCACGACAGGGAGCCTGTTCTGCATTTCCCATAGCATTTGACAGAGTCTACATGCGAAAATTGGTTTCAGAATTCTACATTCAAATAGAGGTCATCACGTGGGGGGAATCTGTAACTTATTGTTTTTTATAATATTAAGAGTAACTAGATTATCACCAATGGATGTGTGATAACTGTTGGATGTGTTCAAAATAGCATTCTTTCATTTTATCAAATCAGAAATTTAATATCTTCAGTCATCTAATCTTAATTTTTGTAGAAATGTAAAATGGACTTATTTGATTCTGGGTAAGCTAGAGCCCATAGGGCTGCTAAACATGTTCAAGATCATTCTAAAATGTTTCTATGTCAATGTATTTAAAAAGGCACAAATGAAAGGTTTGTGTTTCAGCAGTATCAGAGTTAACGAAACACTTGCTTAATCATACTTCTGGGATATGTATTCCAGGATTTGAAAAAAAACTTACAAGGTATAAAATTTGGTTTTACTGAATATGTGTTAAAATGTTGACAAAATGTATTAGGACACTGGGAGAGCACAGTGGTTGTCACCTCTGCCTCACATAGTCAAGCAGTTTGCATTTCTTCCCATGCTTGCGTTTGTTTTCCAACCTCTCCCAGTTACATGTATGATCGTTTAACTGGCAGCTTCAAATTGCCCCAGAGTAGGTCTGTGTACAATAATGATCTGCCTTGACATGGCATCATATTCAGGCTTAGTTTCTGTTTTTCTCAGAACAAAGCTAGAACCTAACAGAGGAATAAGTGGGTTCACAAAGTGGACGGGGTTCACCTAAATAATATGATTCTGGCTCTAGTAAAATATCTGCTTTCTGATGAGCTGATTGAAGTTTGAATGGCTAAGTATTAGATATTAAAAAAATAATTCTTTGATTACAATACTGAAAATTTTCTGCATTTTTACAGTAAGTAAGTTCTGCAAAGACAATTGGTCTTCAGAATGGATTTAAACTCCAGGACTGCTGGCAACAGTAGTAGGTAAATTATTAAAAGGTTTGTGGTAAGAAGTCAAGCAAAATGACACCTTTTTTGGCTAACTAAACAGATTGCAATATTCAAGCTTTCAAGGCAACTCAGGCCACTTCTTCAGGCAAAATGTAATTAATTATCTGTTACAATTTCACAGTACAGGATGTCAGTCATTCGCATAGTATATTGCATGTAGCATCGTTGTCTGTTAAGATGTCTGTTAGACCAGCACAGTATCATTCAGCTCACAGGGGACAAGACGACAAGACCTCCTCAGCCGTGGGGTGACACATTATAAAGCCTGATGGCTGAGGGTAGACATGACCTGACAAAGTCCTCCAACACAGTTGTCTCAGTCTGTTACTGAACAGTAGTCATTTGGGGAACCATGAGTATATAAACCTAGAGTTACCAAACAAATGTCCTTTGCCTTGACCAAAACATTATTTAATGTTCTACGGAAATTTGAGAAAATCTCTTCTGCCACCTGATAAATCCAATAAGAGCTTGTAGATTACTTACAAGGGAGAAGTATTCCAAATATGTCAACCATTCAAAGCAGTTAATAGAACTAAGGGTTAGGCAACAAGCTGATACCAAATCAAATCATTTTATAATGCAGCATGTTGTATCAGCTAAGTTATGGCACACAAGTTAGGAAACAACTGCTTTGACCTAAGGAATGATGACAAATCAGTGCAGTTGGACTTGAGGACATAGAAAGTACTCTGATCCTGGAGGGTGACTGTAGTTGCAGCTTTTCCTTCCTGCTTATTTCTTAATCAGTGACCAATTTCCCCTGTTAATTGTCTTAATTTCCCTTCATTTCACTTCAGCAGCGAGCACATAAAACCAATCCTGCTCCGTCTTCACTGGCTTTCTGTGTCTTAAGAATCGAATATAAAATCCTACTAATAACCTACAAAGCCTTAAATAACCTCACGCCAAACTACATCAGTGACCTTCTCCATCACTATGTGCCTGCCCGCCCACTAAGGTCCTCTGATTCTGGCAATCTTGTTGTGCCCCACACTAATCTACACTCCATGGGTGACAGGGCCTTCAGCTGTATAGCGCCCAGACTCTGGAATGACCTACCGAAATGAATCAGGTCAGCTGACTCCATGAATTCTTTTAAAAAACAACTCAAGACTCATCTGTTCAGGAAGGCTTTTAGCTCTACTTGACTTTATTGCCCTTCTCTCAGTTTACCTCTCTGTCAAGATGCTCATGTAACCCGTGTGTGTGTGTGTGCTAGACCATCAATTCTGTTGTCTGTTAGGCTTTCTCTGAATTTACTGTCGTAATCTTCTTTATTTATTTGGTCTGTACTATGCTATATACTGTATACCCTGCCATTCTTTCTTATATTCTGTAAGTGCCTTGAGCATGGGAAAGGCGCTATATAAATAAAATGTATTATTATTATTATTAATTTCAATTTCCTTGTCCTTAGTCCTCTAAAGTGTTTCTTTTTTCTTAAAATGGCAGCCAAATAAAAATGAGATGTGAAATGAGTCAACAGATAAAATTTGAGGCCCTTATTTACTTGGTTAACGAATTCCTCTCCAACCAATTTCTTAATTAGAAGCTGATTCATGTTGTTAAATAAACCCATTATTTAATTCCAGGGCTCATTGATGCTCCCATTCCGCCACAGACATTTCCAAAACTGATTTTCTTTTTTCTAAGAGCAGCATCAACATGTTTTATGGACCTGAACATTACTGAGAAATTCACCTTTCTTTATTTTCAGATATTGTATGATGGTCAAAGGTTAGCTGGTCATGAGCTGGCATTACTGTTTGGCTGTTAAGGATAAAAAGAAACAATTAAAGGGCCTTAATCTTATATAGCAAGTAATTTAAAGTTAAGGCAAAAGAATTCGATTAGCTTCAAAAACTGGTCACTAATTAAGTAAATGATTAGGATGAAAACCTGGAGTCATATAAGTGCTCCAGGACCAGAGTAGGAAAACCCTGTCTTATACAATGAAAATAAAACTTAACTTCTTCACTATTAACTGGAAAAACTTTATAGTGGGTCACAGCAATATTTAATAATTATAGTAGGCCCTTAACTGTTATGATGCAGCATTTAAAAATGTGAAAAGAAAATAAGTGCCATCTACATGTTATTAAGTCTGAAAAGTTCACAGCTAAGTTCAAAATACAATATAAAAGACTTGCCGAGTCAAATTGGGATGAGAATGTGTTTTTAGAAATAGGTTGTTAGAAGGGTAAAAGACACACATTATAAATCTAATCAACTCTAATTTGTAATTTTTGGCAACTGACTGTACTTTTTTGTCAACGCATACTGTTATTGTTTTCCCATGTGTCCATCTGTTAATTTTCAGTTATGCACTCTTTTTTTTTTTTCTCGTAAATGTATAATGTATTGGAATATAATGTAATTGAACGTGTTAATTTGAAAAGTATTCTTATTTGGTTTATAAAGCACTTTATGATGGATATTAAGCCAGTCAGTATTCTTTTGTGCCTTGCTTTGTTAGAAACTAATGTGGTTGAAGATCACAGCAAAATTATATTTTACATTGTTGAAAGTACTGTAATGCCTCTGGGCAAGTTACATCAGCCAGAGATGAACACCAAAAGAATGAGCTGGCATTACATCATCTATAGCAGGAGCGCCTATAAACTTAACATCCTGGTTGGGTCACCTACCAGTGTAGCACACAACATCCTTGCTGCGGCATCTGACTACACAGCACTCACAATTGCTGGGGATATGCCCTCAACAGTGGCTGCAAAACCGAAGTAGAAGAAGAACAACCTGCCATTATGACAAGTTTGTGCATCGTTACAGGAAGTTGGAAGTAGTCACTGGGGACAGCAACTTCAAAGGGAGGGCTATGCAATTGGTGATCAGCAAGTTATATCAACCAGGGATGAATCACCAAAAGAATGAGCTGACATTACATCACCTATAGCAGGAACGCTTATAAAAATGGCAACTCTGTACAGCCGCATATGCTTTACCAACTAGTGCGGCAAAAGGCAAGCAGTCCTTTTAAGGATGATGAGTCACCTCAAAGAGGCATGTAAAGAGCAGAGAATCTATCTATCTGTTGTGGCGCTCAGTGCCGATGCTACAGTATGAAGGAGCCATGTATCGGTGCTCAATGGGCCAAATATGGTTCAGGAACCATTGGTTACAGGCTACTGTTTTAATATTCAAATGTAATAATATGTAAAATAACAAAGAATGAGTAATTTCAGAATAATCTACTTTGGTTTTCATGCAAAAAAAATCCTAGTTCAAACAACATAAGTTGACTCTTAAATTCCATGCAACTGAATAAAAAACAATCTTGACAGAAAATTGTGTTTGCTCAAAGGAAACTGAATCTTATTTTGAAGCTTTTCATTGTCAGTAGAATTTGATTTATAAGGTGTGCAGGATTGGACAGATTTACCTGTACATTAGAATCTCATTGCACTTGACAAACATATTAGTAAGCAGTGTGTACAGTGTAAAATCACATATCAGGAGAAATGCCACTAGACAGGCACTCACATTGCATCTGAAGTACATCAAAATTAATTTTGCCAATATCCAATAATATGTACAGCATTTACATGCATCAGCAGCTTCAACTTCAAATGTCTACCAATAGCTTTAAATAAAATGTAATATTTCAATTACACAGAAGAGATGTCCAGTTGGACTGGATGATTATGTCAGTACCAGCAGTGATAAGCAATTTGGGTCAAGGGTCTGCTACATGAGTTATAGGAAATTGCTACCTAAAGACTAGCCCAAAAGCTTAATTAAAGCTAAACAAGAATCCTTAGACAGAAGAGTTTTACCTAAATAATTTTTACTGTTTTCCCAAGCAATAATATTTCTCAATATTTAATTATGAATTCAAAAAGTTCAATGCCAATAATGCAGATGGCCATTTTACATATCAAGGTCACAATTATGCCACGTGTTAGATGTAAAGTGCATTGTGTGGCTATTGACCGCAGACCTTCATTGAAACCAAACACACACAAAATATACAATATAGTACTGGATGACTGGTCACTCCTGCAAAATTGCACTACTATTGTGGGTGCTTTTCATTTGGAGGTTTGGGCCCTCACAGTGATTCGGTGGAATATAAGAAATGGCATTGTAGTCCTTTTCCAGTCCAATATTAGCAACTTTTTGTCTTATCTCTACCAGAATTTCCTTTGACTGTCTCTTTATGTTCTTATTGAATCATTGTGCCAGCAAATTGACTCTGATTGTAAGGTTTATATTGGGTAGGACTCACTGTAATCAGTTTTAGCTGTGTTCACTCACCGTCCCTAATTATCCCTTCAAATGGGTTGATTTAATTAGGGGGACTGATTTTTTTTTCTCCAACTGTGACAGTTGGTGATGGATACCTGCATTTATTCTGTGGGGTTCCTGAACTCTTTTAGAACACCTCTTCCCCCCAAAGGATGGCACGCCAAACCGTGACTGCCACGTATGAGTCAGACTACTTGTCTATTGCCGAGGCAACCACAGGTTTGCAGTGTAGCAGCAGAGCGCTGCAGAAACAACTATAAGCTGATCAAGATCGAGCTATGTGTGCCTGTTGCCGATGGGTGATGCAAGGGACATTATAAATGAAGGGAACAGTATAACTTGGCCACTGACCTGGCCCCAACTATGCCCGTTTATTGTGTCTGTGTATAGGAGAGTGTTAGCTCCCACTGCAGTAAATAACCGTGCTGTTCCTGTTTCAAGCTGAACAATGTTGGTTTTGCTAAAGTACTGAGACTCAGCCTTGTGTTTTGGGGTGCAAGACAGTGACTGACGCGTCACAATTCTATAAATGAAATATGGTTAAAATTGTATTTGTGTACTAAGGTGTTCTTTATATAATGTTGAATTTTGGTTGAAGACCTGACAATATTAAACATCAAAAAATGACCACAATAGAGGAAATCTGGAAGGAGATTAAATCCTTTTTTGCAGGACTAGATAAATACCAGTGACCATATTTATCAAGCGTCTAATAATAGGAAAACAGTCCTAACTGGCTCAAAAATCTTGGAGTGATGCAACTTTGATCCTACAGAGGAACTATATAAGAAAAGACAGAGCAGACTCTTTTTTTAGGAGACTGTTTCTTTAATCTGGTGTCACACAGGCGTGTCTGGAGACAGCTTCAGGGTTCATTTAAAGATTGTTACTCTCTGAACCAGAGGATGACACTGTTCCCTATTGCCTTTTCTGTTTTTCCCTCTGCATAAATGATGATGGATGGTTCTTCCACCTCTAATGCTACTTCCAGTTCCTGACCTCCTAAGCCCACCCCTTCCAGGTGTTCTGATTGATAACTGGACTCAACACCATCTTGGAGAAGTCTGGAGAACACTATTGTCTGAATATGACTCACATTTTTTTGTTTTACTGAACAAGCTTCATATTTTCCAATTTCAATATATACAAGGTTCACCAAGGCGCCCCAACCCTTTATGACATGTCTTTTGTTTTGTTGCAGTGGGTAGTGACATCCTTCACATCTAAAACTCTGTAATGGCCACTGCGATTTCCTACGCTGTGGTTTGCTGGGGTGGTAACATTACTTTAAGAGAGGTCCACCCAATCAACAACCTGATATAAAGGGATCAGTTATGGGAGGATCTCTAGACCACCTGGAGGTCTTAGCAAAGGAGAGAAATATAACAAACACATTATCTTCATGACACACTAATACTGAGAATTTCAGCCAATTATTTAGCAGAAGTGTGTCAAGAAACACACTTTATACCACCAGCAATACGTCTGCATATTGCCTGATAGGGACTGTGACAAAAAAGTTGGAAATTTTCTCTTTTTAATTTTCTTCCTTTTTACTCACTGTGGTGTGTGTGTGTGTATAATTTTATTTTATTTATTTATTGAGCTGCTATTCAAAGACAAATTTCCCATGGGGCAAATGATATACTATTTATCTCTCTAGCACTTGGGAGTAGGAGTAAAATCATTTCATTAATTTTCCTAAGTTCAGAAACATCTCCTAACTTCTCCAAACTTGTTAGGAGCTGCCAGAACATGTTGTTCAGGCAGAGATTGGCATGCACATTCTTGGAAAAGATGAATGGTTAAGAAACACTTGACAACAATGAACTCATAAAAATATATTGATTTAACAGAGATGGAATGAATTTCATAACATTATAATATTCATAACATCAATGCAGAGTGACTATGTGCTGTCAGCCGACATACTATAACTATACACTAACTGGCCACAGGGAAAAGGTAACTTTGCAATAGCAATGACTTAAGTATGTCACAACCAAGCATTTCTTGAATTTGTTTCACTAAAATTTGAACGCCCTTAGAATACATGAGGTAATAAGCAGATTTATGTAAGATAACATGGCGGCGTGGATGGACGCAGCACCTTTGGTCTCCTCTAAACGGTGTTACATTTTGTTTGTTTTGTTAGCATATTTGTCAAACAGTGTAATTATAACTGCAGCAAAAATAACATAACTGGGAAGACCTATTAAAGATTGGAATTCTATGTAGCGAGAGATTTCAGCAAGGAATTCCAACAAGAGCACATCCTTAACTAGATTGTATGCATAGTGGGGACTTCATGGACTACGATAACATTCCGGAGACACAGGAGGCAGCAGAGGGAAAGAAAGCAGAAACAGGGTTCTGGGCTGGCGTATGGACCAAGCTAAAGAATGCTTCTCATAAGCCTACACAAATTTGAAAACTTTCCTCCCTAAATTCTACCAACATGTGACTTGTACTATGAGATGCCAAAACACATTGGTCAATGTTTACAGCAAAATTAGGAAAGGTTACAGAGACTCCACCCTCTCCCATTTAGGTCAGTCCAATCACTTAGACCTTTTTCTCACATTCTGTTATTAGCAAAACAAAGCCAACTGCTGTCACTGTCCTGCTCCACTGACAGACTGAGGAGATTGTTCCTCCCCCACACTATGCGACTCTTCAATTCCACCCGGGGGGGGGGGGGTAAACGTTAACATTAATCGAAGTTATTGTCTCTTTTTACCTGCATTTTTATTTCTCTTTAATTTAATATTGTTTTTTTGTATCAGTATGCTGCTGCTGGATTATGTGAATTTCCCCTTGGGATTAATAAAGTATCTGTCTATCTATCTGTCTAACTGTAAAAATCATCCAGACTTAGCCAGAGATGGGCTTCCATACAACCTCAGGACTGTTTTGAGTGCACACACTGGGACATACTTGCACAATAAGTCATAGGGGAGTACACAGCCACTGTCCCATTTTATATACAGAACTGTGTAGATTGTGTCAATGGCAAGCACATTTGATGCTTCCCAAACAATAACACATCTCTCCACACTACATTGACTCCCTTGGAGCACCAGTGACAATACGTGAGCATGTTATTTGTGGACTTTAGTTCCTCCTTTAACACAATAATCTCCAGCAGGATAGTGACCAAACTGCTCAACCTGGGTGTCAATCAACACACATGTAGATGGATCAAGGACTTCTTAACAAACAAAACTACAGACTGTTAGGGTGGGGACGTGCCACTTCCTAACCCTGAAACTCAGCACAGGAGCTCCACAGGGCTGCATACTGAAACCTCTTTCTTTATTCTTTATATACCCATGATTGTGCACCAATGCATAGCACAAATATAATCATCACATTTGCAGATGACACCACTGTGGTTAGACTGATACATAATGGTGATGGTTTTGCCTGTAAGGATGAGGTCAGCAAACTGTCTCAATGGTGCTTCATTAACAACTTGGCACTCAGTTCCTACAAAAAAAGGAGCCGATTATCAGCTTCAGGAGGCAGGAAGAAGAACCTGCTCTTCTATACATCAGAGGAGACATTGGAGAGAGTGCCTAGCTTTAAGTTTTTTGGCACACACATCTCCCAGGACCTAACATTGTCGGTTAACACAACTTCTCTATTGAAGAAGGCACAGAAGTGGCTCTACTTCTTAAGGATGCTGAGGAAGTCTAGCCTGTCCAAGCAGCTGTTGGTGTCCTCCTATCGCTGTAGAAAGCATACTCACCTGTAGCATTCTGGTATGGTATGGTGGCTGCTCAATGGCTAACAAGAATGCTTTTCAGAGAGTCATCAATCAGCTCAAAAAATGACCAACACGCTACTTACCGTCACTAGAGGATATATATAGAATTTCATGTTTATAACGAGCCAAACAAATCATTAGGGACCTATCTCACCCAGGCCACCACCCTTTTCACTCTGCTGCCTTCTGAAAGGTGTTCTATTGACTATTGAAAAGCTTCTACCCAGCTACTATCAGAGAGCTAAATTTTGTTAAATAACTGGTTACTGCATCTAAGCGCAAGGTTTTGATCCTGTGTCTTTCAGTGCCACACGATGGGACAAAAGTGCAATATCACGGTGACGCATTGCAATCATGGTAAAATGGAACTTCTCCACTATTTACTATTTATATTTTACATACAGAGGTGCTCAAAGTTTTACTGATTTTATTGGTTTATATTAATGCATGTGTGTAATTTAAAATGCAGAGCATATGTTGAATCGGATGAAGATTCCATATTTATTATATTACATGTGCTATTCAGGGGACACACTAATGTTTTGTTGTACATTTGTGCAATTACAATAAAGGCACTCTGTTCTTATCTGTTCCATACATTTCCCCACTACTGCACATGAGGTAATTTTAAAGAAAGTTTCATTCGTGCAAATTAGCAGACACATAAAAATCATTTCTCCAATTAAGTAAGTCACAACTAATATCTTGGTATCAATGCACTGGAGATCATGGATGCAAACCATATTGTAGTGTCCAGCACATTACCCTGAAGGTAAGCAGGGCTGGATGGGTTATTGCCAGAGAAATGTCACACCGGTATGCTGAGCACTGCATTACATGAGCCCCCTAGAACATTTACTTTACACCTTAAAATCTGGTTCAAGAAGGCAAATGAAGACTCCTGGAGCATTGGATAAATGGGGCCTCGTGGATTATAAGGGGGTAATAAGAGGGGAGAGGATCAAGAACATTGCAAGAGTAAACATAACTTCAGAAACAGTGCAGAAATGGCTGTGGCTGGTTTCAGTAACTGTTACTATATGAGGCATTTCTCATGGCCATAACAGCAGGAAGGAAATTCTTCTGAAAGTAAGGCTGTGGATGATTAATTTTTAAATAAAAATGCTTGTTATTGGGCTTAACTCTCATTTGGTGTGTGTCCTGGTCTTTGCAACATGATGTTCGTTGTTATATTAGTCATGTTGTTGCAAAGTGTTAACAATTACTTGCAGCTTAGCACAGTATTTTACCTTATGTCTTCCTCCTTCTACTTTGAATATTATTATTATTTTTGTGATTAAGCCTCAGCATTAGTATAAAAAAAACTACAAATTGTAATCATGAATATTAATATGCAGCAGCACGTGCAGTAAAATCATGATGTCATTCATTCTCAGATGTGGAATCCTACTCTTTGCCAAGACTGGGATTAGGATGCTTCGTAACTTCTTCTCATGTCCTATTCTTAAATAGGACAAATTCTCATCCATGTCAGACTTTAATTGCAATTCCTAAGAATAATTCTGAGATGCTTAATAAATAAAAAACCAGGGCCTATAAGCCCAGGTAACCAAAATTGTACTAAGTAACTGTCATTGTTTCTAAATATGCTTGGGATTTTTCTCTTTATAGTAGAAAAAATGCAATGGTTAAATTAGTTCAACTCAAAAACATTTCAGTTTCTATTAGTCATGTTACTCAATAAGTATGTTTTATTAACATATATTTACATTTTAGTTACCCAGATGTAATGTAAAATAATAAGTACCATTATGAGTATATGTTAAATGAACAGCTTTCCATTTCCAATAATGTTTCCCCCAAATCATCATCAAGTGGTATTTCATTTTTGTTTTCTTTTCAACTATTATTACATTTGTAAGGAAATATAAAATCATAATAGGTTAAGCTGTCATTATGTCATAGCAACCTCCTTGGCAAACATAAATTCTATTAAAATGAATAATTTATACCTACTAGGCCAATATTTTGGAATTTACGTTCCTTTCATTCCAATTTTTTTTTTGTTGTTGCTATGGGTATGGAATGATACTTAAGTAAACTGTGCTTGTAGTGGAAGAGTGAAAGGGTGGAGCTCTCCATCTGCCTTCTTTAAAGTGAATAATGGAAAATGTTTAAACATTAAACATAGCCACACTAAACTTTGGAATGATTTAACAACAAATGTAAAGGAGGAGTCATTTGTGTCATCTTTTAAGAAGAGACTGGAGCCACATTTTGTTTTTGTAACACAGAACAATCTTTCTAAGGCTGTTGAATGTTGTGTATTATTTTACAACTTGAATTTCTGTATGTTTGCTTTACTATTGCAATTAAGATGATCACATATGGTTTGAACTGTACTCTAATTCCCCTTTCAGTGTTCTGCTTTCTACCTTTGACTTTTCCACTATTGGAAGCAACATGAAAGCAAAATGATCTAGTTTGCTTTTTAAAACACCACCTTTGCAGTCATGAAAAAAATGGATTTTAAGTGGATTTGTAATTGGCTGGTTTAGGCCTCTGCAGAACTTTCTTTTATGCAAAGATCATGAATTCTAGATTTGTATGGGTTACTCTTACACTCTCACTATGCCTTTGAGATGGTTACATATATGTAGTGGGTTAATTTAGTTTTTAATAATATTCAGAGGATTCGACCCTTCCTCACAAATTATGCCACGCATCTCCTTTTTCAGGCACTGGTTCTCTCTCAGCAGGACTACTGCAGCACCCTCTTAGCAGGACTTCCTTCAGACCTCTTGAGCCCCTCCAGAATGCAGCTGCTGAAATGGTGTTCTCTGTTCCTCATTTCACTCCTACTAATCCTCTACTTCAGTCTCTCCATTGGCTTCCTATTGCAAAAAGAATTCAATTCAAGACTCTTGTCTTGACCTACAGTTCTGCTCCTCCTCTCCAATCTTTGGTCTTTGTTTATGTCCCCTAAAGAAGTCTCTCCTCTGCCTGTCTGCTGACCATCCCTCCTCTTGCAAGACGTGCCAAGACTGGACCGTTTTATGCCATTTTGCAGCAAAGCTGTGGAATGATTTCCCTTTGTCTATTTCAACTGCAACCCATTTACTTGTGTTGAGGTGTCTTTTGAAAACGCATTTTTTATTAAATATTTTGGAACTGCTTAGTTTCTCTCCTACAGCATAGCTGCAGTTTAATTGACAAAGAGTTTAGGATGTCGATTTTTGTAGTATTCTAGCTTTGGGTATAATTATGTAGCTGTTATAAATGTGCTTGCTTTCTACGCTATTCTCTGTTGCTTTTGATCCTTGCACCTTCATTCTTGTATGTATTTAACTTTCTTATAAGATGCCTTTGATAAAGTCATCTGCTAAATAATATTAATAATAGACTCATCGTATTGGTTAATAAACTTTCTTTTGGTGGTTTGTGCCTTGCTCTAGTCCATTCTTCTGTGAACAGCAGTGTATTAATGTTGCAGGTGGTGGTTTTGTTAAAAGTATGAATATCTTGTTATACCAGGGTACTTCCCTTCAATGGCTTAGTTAATGAGAAAGCTGTGTCCTGCACTGTAAGTCATAGTGGAGTCATTGTCTAACTAATGTCATTGCTTATATGACATAACCCTTGACACCTTGCTTTAAAATATTATATTATAACGCAGCTGCTGGTCCTAATTGTTACTTGAACTACACTCTGCCAGAACTTCAGATTTTTCTGGATAATTAAGGGTGAGTTGCTTATTTATGATTTCACTTTATAATCTTCTGAGTGAATAAAAGTAGTTGGTACTAAAGAGCAATTATAACTGAAAAAAAATTCAGATTGGGCTTCATTTTATTATCCCAAACAAAGTGACGAACAAATTAAAAAAAAATTCTCACCCAACCCATTTCTCTTTTCTTATTGTAAGCGTTCATGAAATAGTAAAGAAACAAAGCCTCTTTAACACTATTTTCACAGCTGGCCAGGTCTGTCCCATTACGGCAATAAAATTCTTCCTGAATGAACATTAACAAGGAAAGTCAGTAACATCATACTTGGCTGAACGTGGCTGCCACTAAACACCTTGCGAAACCAGCATTTAGGAAAAAAATCTGCAACCCATTCACTCTTGGATATCAGCTTGTAGTTTCGGATTTTTAACTGGTGACATATGGATAAGTAATCGCATGCCAGAGTCTTTCTGTCTTGTGATTTTTAAGAGTGCTTTTGGGAATGCAAAATGTTAAAATATACAAATAGGTACAACTGAGAGAAGCTTTGTGCTTCTGAATTGTAGGTCCTGTGTTGCTGCTTGTTTAAAAATGTCTCTCTCTTATGCCTCTATTAGGTAAAGCAAATAAGAATTTCTCAGAGGATGCACACACACGACCACGCAGAGTGCACAAAAATCTTTTTTGCCACACAGGCTCTAAACTATTTTAACTACGGAATGAACAAAGTCCAAAGAGCAATTGTAACATTGCAGTTATTGATCATAATCCATGGCAAAGACCCAGGAGGGGACCATTGAAAAGATTTCAACAACAGGCAACAAACCTATGACTCTTAAATAATTAATATAGATCTTACACCAGATTATAAATATACTGCATATGCCTTAATATAAAACTGTCTTTAAAATGTACAATTTAGTGTTTTTCTCAAAGTTAAAAATCTGTCTTTAAAAGAGAAATATGTACAGTTACATTGCAACATTTGTAATCATTTCTGCAGTATTTTTGCAATTTATCTTTAAAATGTTCTGTATGGTGGCGCAGTGGTAGCACTGCTGCCTTGCAGTTAGGAGACCTGGGTTCACTTCCCAGGTCCTCCCTGAGTGTAGTTTGCATGTTCTCTCCGTGTCTGCGTGGGTTTCCTCTGGGTGCTCCGGTTTCCTCCCACAGTCCAAAGACATGCAGGTTAGGTGCATTGGTGATCCTAAATTGTGCTTGGTGTGTGTGCCCTGTGATGGGCTGGCGTCCTGTATGGGGTTTGTTTCCTGCCTTGTGCCCTGTGTTGGCTGGGATTGGATTTAGCAGACCCCCGTGACCCTGTAGTTAGGATATAGCGGGTTGGAGGATGGATGGATGTTCTGTCTTTTGCTGGTGAAATTTTTGGAAGCCATGTGGAAAAAATTGTTGTCAACACAAAGTAAAAAATGTACAAGGTTACAACTGGCATGATGTGAATGTTTTGAACCTTTTTAGTTTAATTTTCATGTGTGTCCTTTACTTGGAACTTTGTTTTACTGTTGTCAAAATATTTTTTACTATGTTCATCATATGGCTACATGTTATGATTTGCAATTTTCTTAATTTTTTTCCTGGGTTTATAATTTATACATAAAAATTGAAACCATTTCGTTTTGGAAGTTTCTCAACACAAGGAATTCAAATCTGTTCTGTGATTTAGTACTTTATTTAAGTTTACCATTTTTTACCATCATGTTTGACATTGTTATTGGACTTTTCATTTTGAGAAGTTAGCATGCTCTGTTGCTATAGCATAATACTTGGTGTATACACAACTGGTAATGTCATCATGTGTATTGGTATAAAGGTCACTGTGAGAGTTCATTCTATATCTGAGATCTGGATAAAAACAGCAATTGTGTGTGATTGCTTTCTAATTTTGTTTTTGACCCTTGTCCTGTTTGTCATCAAAAGGCAAACCGCAAGAACTGTTGTCAAAGAGTACAGTTTTTCTTTGCTGTTCCATTTTATTTTGCTGACCAGTCTTTCTCCCGGTCCTTTCATAAAAAAAATATACTGACTTCTCCTCTAGACAGTACACTAAGTCATCTTTTTGTATTATGTTTTGGATTATTGTCACTGCCATTTTGTGTTTTTTTTTTTCTTTTTCTAAGCAGCATTTGTACCACATGGTCCCCAGAAGCTACAACATCTACTGTTACAGACAAGATATTAAAAATGGTGGTGTGTCCCTCCCTTTCAAAGATCTAAGAGGACACTGGGAAAAAGATCTCTCAATTAATATATCAAAAAAGGAATGGAAAGTAGCAATGCAGAGAATTCACTCGAGCTCCATATGCACAAAGCATACAATTATTCAACTCAAAATTATATATCGAGTGTATCTGTCTCGTCTAAAACTCTTCAAAATGTTTCCAGGGCAAGATCCAACCTGCGAACGCTGCAATCAAGTCCCAGCCTCACTGGGTCACATGTTCTGGGCCTGCACCAAATTAACATCATTCTGGACCAAAATTTTTAATTACCTTTCAGACAGCCTTGGTGTCACAACCGCTCCAAATCCACTAACAGCTGTGTTTGGTGTTCTTCCAGATGGGTTTAAAGTGGAGAAAGACAAACAAACTGTGATTGCATTCACTACATTTTTGGCACGCATCTACTAAACTGGAAGAACCCAAACTCTCCCCTTTTAAGTCAGTGGGAAACCGATGTTTTATACTATTTGAAATTGGAAAAAATCAAATACTCAGTTAGAGGATCTGTACAGATTTTTTTCAAAACATGGCAGGATCTATCTAATCAGTAATATTTTAGAATAAGCTCTTAAAGCACAGAGGAAGCAATTATTTCTGTATTTCTTTGTCTTCTCCATTCATCTCTATTGGCTTATCAAATTTATTAATTTAGGTATGTTTACAAGCCTTAAATTTTACGCCGTTTGCCTTGCTCTCTTTCTCAGGGGTGGGGGTCGACTTGTTCTTAATTTTACTTTTTGTAAAAATTGATTTGTATGAAATGATTGCGATAAAATTAATAAAATTTAAAAATAAAAATAAAAAAAAATAAAATGATGGTGTGCTATGTACTTTGTTCATATTTACGGATTCAAAACAAATCTCTGTGGTACAAATAGTCTTCAAAGCAGTTTTGCTGGTTAGTTTGACTTCAATCTTTGTGTCTTGTTTTGACACCTTCCTGTTCATTTTGATTTTTGGTTTTTGACCTCCCACATGTCTTAGGTCATCAGTTTTGCTTCATTTTCTGGTCCTTGCTTTGCTAAAATTCCTAAACCTTTCTATATTTAGGCAGAACAACTATGTCTTTGTAAATGATTATATTATACTGGAATTTGTGAAACTATTATTCTATCACTGGCTGATAAAGTGGCAGTCGATAAGGATGGAGTCAATCAGAAGATGAAACATAATTATTAAATAAACCATGGATTCAATACCAAAAAAGAAACAACTGTATATCAAGGCCAAAACTGGATTCAAAAGTTCAAGTCATAAAATACTAAGCAAAGAGATAATAGAAAAAAAAAACACAAAATATTTTCAGAAACACAAAATCCACCTTCATCATATAATAGCAACCATTCCTCAAAACAGTAGGGTTCAAAATGGCATCAACGTAAAAGTTAAAACATAACAATAAAAAAATACATGCCTCAATGATAATATCTGTAGAAAACAAACGGAAAACTTCATTTCCCATGATTCAAAATCATTAAAAACAATCAGGATCCAGAGAAAAGTGTAACTCTCAGAAACAAAATTAATAAATTCAAGACTAATATAACAACTGTCATAGTACATGCTACTTACCAAATCTGGCACCAATGACATTTGGTGAAGAGTTTTACACATTTGAGATAGTGTTGGATAGCAGATACTTGACCAATAAATTCTAATACTCTGTTTGAAGACAAAACAGCACATTATTCAGCACTGCAGATTGTCAAGTAAAACTTTTGTATTCAACATGACATTTCACGCAGTTATTTGCATCATATCGCAGGTTCACCAACTTCTTTGTTGTCTTAACGTAGGGAGTGTACAACATTTAGTCACGGCAAATGAACACGCTCCTCAGTTTTGCTGTATCAACGGTATTTTACAACTTGCTTATAATGAGAAAATTAGCAGATCTTTCCTTGTCCATGTTCCTCTCTCCAGGCCAGCCCTGAGCACAAAATACTCCTCCCACTAATGACAGATAACTAGGAATAATTTGTCTAGATCTTCAAATGGCGGCGGTAGTAGTAGTAGGAGTAGTACTGCCATGTTTACAGAATACATTGAATTTCTGACTTGCTTATCTGAGCAACATACTACTCTCCAGCACCATAATGTGCCCTAATTTAAGGATTCATCCATCCATCCATTTTCCAATCCGCTGAATCCGAACACAGGGTCACGGGGGTCTGCTGGAGCCAATCCCAGCCAACACAGGGCACAAGGCAGGAACCAATCCCAGGCAGGGCAACAACCCACCGCAGTTAAGGATTCATGAACTATTTTATTTTAGGTGGAGGGAAATGCCACCTCTTCCAAATGCACAAACCTGTTCTAATAATATCCTTGGGATTTTTAGGATGTCAATGTGAAAATATAGTAGTGTGAACCTTTGTTAGAGAATGTCTTACATGATTCTCAGAAATGTGCTTGCTATTTCTGTAAAGAGTAACAATAAATGTGAATTAGTATAAATAGAGGTAGAGAGGTAGAGCTTTATTTGTCCCCAGATAGTGGCATGTTTTCCAATACATGTATCCTCTATCACCGTTTCTATGTGTGACAACATGTTAACACTAGAATTACCAGAGCCTACGAAAAAACTCATAGATCCATCCCACCTTAAATCGCTTCGCACCTCTCCATCAGCGTCTTTTGTCCTGTAAATGTGTTGATAAGCAGCAAACAGCCTGCTATTACATCCCCCACCACCACACAGTTTTCTCAAAGTCACAAGTAGAGTGCAGAGCTATAGCGTGTCATTATGAGAAAACAGCAGTGTCAGATGGGGGGGGGGGGGGGGGAAGGATCGTGAACGTGACTGAGAGAATAAAACTGAATAAAAAAAACCAAAGCTAACCTTGACGAGTATCATACATTTACATCAGCTGTTACAGACTGAAATCAAATGTATGTTTTTATTCTAAAATAGTAAGAATAAGAGCAGCTCACTTCTCAAAATGGACTCGTCCGGGATTGAACCTGAGAACTTTTTTTTTTTTTTTTTTTGAAGTTTTATTAATTTTATTACAATCATTCCATACAAATCAATCAATTTTTACAAAAAGAACCTGTGAAGTTTTGATTACCAGTCAACAGTTGATACCGTTGCGCCATAGTCATAGTAAATCGATGTCACACCCTAACACGGGTTCTTTTTCTGCAGTTATATTCTTGAATAGAAGCACACTTGTGTTATACTTGTACCTTTTGTGAAAGTGTTTATTTGATATTTGGAAATAAGGCTTAACACATTATACACTTCATGTCTACATTTTGTCAATTATTACTAAAACATGAAAAATGTTTCTGTTTCAACCATGTGTTTACTGTACATAGATTGTTGTAGACACGGAACACACATGAAATGCATGTGTTTCAAATAACAATATAGTATTTATAAAAGGTGTAATTTTGCTTGACTTCTCACTCTATACAACTCCAAGCAACTGCACACGCAGGTAAATAGACTTGAGCTGAGAAAACTGTGTGCCGGTGGGGGATGTAATAGCAGGCTGCTTGCTGCTTATCAACACATTTACAGGACAAAAGACGCTGATGGAGAGGCACAAAGCGATTTAAGGTGGGATGGATCAACAAGTTTTTTCATAGGTTCTGGTAATTCTAGTGTTAAAGAATTACTTATGTATCTATAGTTGTGTGAGTCAGATTATAGCATGTTATTTTATAAATGTGAAAATAATAAAACAGTCTACAGTGTGAAAGCTGCCTTTGTAAATAACTTCATGTCTTTTAGTAATTGACAGCACCATGATTGTAAGAAATAACTTGATTCATCTACTATATAAAGTTAAATGTGGGTGGGTGTGTGTGTTTCCACCCCCTTGGTCCAATCTCAACAAAATTTTGCACATATATCCTACGTTTTCAGGAGGAGATACTGGACAACTTGGAACCTAAAATTGTAACCCTGGGTAATGGGCTACCTTTTTTTATTTTAACTAAGGAGAGTTTTTATGATAGTGCTTAAAAGTGGCTCACCTGTGACACTGATGTCCAAAGCAAGTGAAACACAAACGGACTAAAGCAGTCAAACAGTTAATTCCGCCACATGACTAGATCTCACAGTTGAACATTTTTTAAATAAAATGGTAGCAGCTATTCAGAGTACAATACAATACAATACAGTTTATTTTTGTATAGCCCAAAATCACACAGGAAGTGCCACAATGGGCTTTAACAGGCCCTGCCTCTTGACAACCCCCCAGCCTTGACTCTCTGAGAAGACAAGGAAAAACTCCCAAAAAAACCTTGTAGGGAAAATGGAAGAAACCTCGGGAAAGGCAGTTCAAAGAGAGACCCCTTTCCAGGTAGGTTGGGCGTGCAGTGGGTGTCAAAAGAAGGGGTTCAATACAATACAATACAATACACAGAACAGAACAAATCCTTAATAAAGCATAATAATAAAAATTTTAGAAGTACAGAGCAGAATTTAACAGTAGATGATATCATATAATAAGATTTTGATATTTTTAGAGTGCTGGAGACCTCATCCGTCAAGCTGCCTCCCCATTTGGCCATTCCACGGCTGAAACGTTGCTCGGCCAGCCAATCCGATGAAAGGGCCCCTCTTTCCCATGATTCCTGTGATCCTCCACCAGGGATGACTTTACCATAGGTAGGCAAACAACTTGGCAGGTGGGCCGTGGCACCAATTGCCACATTTGAGTACCGAGAACAGAAACAGAATAGGTGAGGGTTAGTATTCAATTATACTTATCATGTTACTTATGTTTTAGTGCTAATGACTAACAACAGAGATGCAGTATGTACAGTTAATCAGCAGCTCTAGTCAGGATATGCTAAACTGAAGTAGTAAGTCTTCAGCCGGGATTTAAAGGCTGGGACCGAAGGGGCATCTCTTATAGAAGCAGGAAGACCATTCCACAGTTTAGGGGCCCTGTAACTAAAAGCTCGACCTCCCACTGTTATTTTATTAATCCTTGGAATCATAAGCAGACCGGCATCTTGAGATCTTAATGTGCGCTCAGGTTTGTAAGTCATGATAAGTTCAGACAAGTAAGCCGGACCTTGGCCATTTAATGCTTTATATGTTAAAAGGAGGATTTTGAAATCTGCCCTAAACTTAACCGGGAGCCAGTGTAAGGATTTAAGAACTGGAGTTATGTGTTCATATTTTCTTGTTCTTGTAATAATTCTTGCAGCCGCATTTTGGATTAACTGGAGGCTGTATAAAGAACAGTTTGAACAGCCAGTGAACACCGCATTACAGTAGTCAATCCTACTAGAGATAAATGCATGAATTAATTTCTCACAATCCTGTTTATTTAGAAAGCGCCTTAATTTCCTAACATTTTTAAGATGGAAGAAACATGTTTTGGACAACTTTGTAATATGTGCTTTAAATGACATGCTAGAATCAAAGATAACTCCTAGATTGCGGGCTGATTCAGTAAAATTAATTGGGATTCCAACTGAGTTAAATGTCGACAAAATATTGCTGTGATCAGCGTCATTCCCTCCAACAATTAACATCTCTGTTTTATCTGTATTTAAAGACAAGTAGTTCTCATTCATCCATTCCTTTAATTCACTAACACAACTAATTAAAGACAACATCGGAGAAACTTCATTTGATTTAAATGAAAGGTATAACTGGGTGTCATCTGCATACGAGTGAAAATTAACATTATGTTTCCTAATGAGAGATCCCAGTGGAAGCATGTAAAGTGAAAACAGTAAAGGTCCCAGTACTGAGCCCTGTGGGACACCATATTGAACTTCTGTGTATAATGATGGAGTACTGTCAGCACATTTCTGTACATATTGGAATCGATTTGATAAATAAGAACTGAACCAAGCGAGCACGTGGCCTGTAAGACCAATATCATTTTTTAGCCTGTGCAGTAAAATAGAATGGTCAATGGTGTCAAATGCTGCACTTAAGTCTAATAACATAATTACAGTGGAGTTTCCTTCATCAGAGGATATCAGAATGTCATTTACAACCCGTGTTAGTGCAGTTTCTGTACTATGACCAGTGCGAAAACCAGACTGGAATTTCTCAAATAAATTGTAATGCATAAGGTGTGACTGAAGCTGACTGGCGACTACTTTTTCTAATATTTTAGAGAGAAATGGTAAATTTGAAATAGGCCTATAATTATTTAGTATGTGTGGGTCTAGGTCTGACTTTTTAAGTAAAGGTTTAATGACTGACACTTTTAGTGCATCAGGTACTGTGCCATGCAGTAATGAACTATTGATAACGGTTAGAAAAGGTGCTGCAAGAACATCCATTGCACTTTTTACTAGTTTTGTTGGCACTGGATCTAGGGAACAAGTAGAGGGCTTCATTTTAGTAATTAAAGTTAAGACTTCCTGCTCAGTTACAGGATTAAAATTACTAAAGTGCTGAATGCAATGTGCAGCAGGGTCTGCTAAGCTAGTATTTGGTTTGTACTGTGATGCTGAGATCTGGGATCTTATATTTTTAATTTTCTCATTGAAGAAGTTCATGAAGTCTGTACTGCTAATATCTGTTGGTATTTTGCACTGTTGATCTGAGTTACCATTTGTTAATTTAGCCACTGTTCTAAACAGTACCTGAGGATTTTTATTATTGCTATCTATTAATGTAGAATAGTATTCTGAGCGAGCTTTAAAGAGGGCTTTTTTATATTTATTAACACTCTCTGTCCATGCAATTTGAAAGACATGTAGCTTTGTTGTTCTCCATCTACGCTCCAGTTTTCGACACTCTAATTTAAGAGCTCGAGTATTTTCATTAAACCAGGGAGAGTTTCTATGCGCTTTGATCACTTTTGTTTTAAGGGGAGCCACTGTGTCCAGAGCATCTCTCAAGGTCACATTATAATGTGATATTAGCTGATCTAAATTGTTTTCCATGTTTACATTTGATGTTAACTGATCTAATTGGTTTTCCACAATTACACTCGACTTACTCAAGTAGAGTAGAGTAGAGTAGAGTAGCCAGCTTGCAACATATATGGGACACATTGAATTCAATATGGACTATTGCTCTTGTTGAGTTTTTTCCCTTATGAATTAAGGCTATGCTAGTGGCAAATAAACCCAGAATGGGATTACCGGTAAGCGAGTTTGAAAATAAATTGGATGAATAGACAGATGAAGGTAAATGAATAACTATATAAATATATTATTATTATTTTGAAAATTCTATTCATGCACTAATACAGCTTAAAACTATAATATAATTTCTCCTTACTATGCATTGCCCATAAAATTCTCTCCTCAATATGTTTTTGGATTATTCCTTCATCGCTTTCCAGCATACCACATGTGGTGCAGCTGTCTCATTATAGCATGGTAGAGGTGGGGAGATGCTGGATTTACAGCATCATCCTATGACCAGGAGATCATCTTCTGCCAAATTTACATTTGTTCAAGCACAAAACTAATCATGGCTCTTTGAAATTCCAGAATCTGAATAGGCTTGCTCAACTAGTAAATTAGTCATACTTATTAAGTGGTGCTTGGCTTGTTGGCTGTAAGTACTGCCAAATACTGTGGACCTTCAGAACTTTGAGT
This sequence comes from Polypterus bichir lapradei, assembly GCA_026402145.1. Lineage (NCBI taxonomy): Eukaryota > Metazoa > Chordata > Cladistia > Polypteriformes > Polypteridae > Polypterus > Polypterus bichir. Next base: position 52,383,332 of record JANRMT010062807.1, read on the forward strand.
GCCATGGCATTTTTTACTTTCAAGTTTGTATAGATATTTATGTGCAAATGTGTGCCAAGTATAAGAACACTAAAACTTTTGATGACACAGAATGATTTGTGAATTTACACTGATTCTGTGCTTATTTAAAGCTAGGCTCAGGCCTTTTACTTACACCTTGAGGAATTCAAACTTTTTCTCAATTCAAATGTATCCCAAAAAATTGAAAATCCTGCGTGGAGTTTGCATGTTCTCCCCGTGTCTGCGTGGGTTTCCTCCGGGTACTCCGGTTTCCTCCCTCAGTCCAAAGACATGCAGGTTAGTTGTATTGGCGATCCTAAAAATTGTCCCTAGTGTGTGCTTGGTGTGTGGGTGTGGGTGTGCGTGTGTGTGTGTGTGCCCTGCGGTGGGCTGGCGCCCTGCCCGGGGTTTTTTTCCTGCCTTGAGCCCTGTGTTGGCTTCAATTGGCTCCAGAAGACCCCCGTGACCCTGTAGTTAGAATATAGCGCGTTGGATAATGGATGGATATTTCATTGTACTATGTACACATAAAAATCTCACTTTTTCTACATGATAAGCTGTGTGTCAGTCCCTGATAGTATTGTGTGCCACCAAATAGTTATGAAAATTAAAACTGCACCCGAGTTGTACAAAACTTGTTAATTTTTTTTTTTAACTTTTGAATAATTCACATCTCAACATTTACTCTATTAGAGATATCAAACCAACTGGAAAAAAATGTGTGTCATGCTCTAATAACAAAATTTAGAGCAGTAAAGGAGATAAGAATGATAATGATAAGTGCTGATGTTATTCATCAAAAAGAAGGTTGCTGTCCTAAATATGTCTCTTGTCAAAACATTCCTTACATATAGGTCTTTCTTTCTCTTTCTTTCACATTTTGACAAGTAAGCAATGCACCAGAAAATCTTCCCTGCAAATATTACGTCTATGTTCTAGTTCTACATTGTCACTAGTCTGTACTGTAAACAGCATTGTTTATTAGTGAGAATTTTGATTTTACTTGGGTCCACTCAGCACTTTTTTCTTTTTCTGAGGCTTCACTCTTTTTTTTATTTCCACAAAGTGAATTTTCACACTTCCATGTTGTTACACAACACTTCATCAGAATATATTATTTACCAACTTTGACCACTGAACAATTTTTTGGGATCCCTTCTTGCCTATAAAAATGACTTTATGACACTTCACATTTAATCAAAATGAATCTTAGCTTATAACTAATGGCTGTTTGTGTGTTTGGTATTTTTGATTTGCAGAAATTACTTTTGCATCAAGAGTCTTATAGTCTTCCCAGTCTTATATTTAGAAAAAAAAAACAAAGAAGAGAAAAAGATTTGCTTTTGACTTACATTCAGACTTTAGATTATTGTTGGTCAAATAGGCACATGGCTTGTGAAATGAAACTGAGTAACCCTGAACATAAAACGATGTTGTAATAAACAGCAAAAGAGAACAGATGAAGAGTTGGGGCACTGTAGTGATTCCCCATATATCTGGCAGTCCAAAATATATTCAAGAAAACCAAAACAAAATGTCTTTCAGATGCTAGTCTTTGGTTGAATGACTACAAGATGGCAGTGGGGCTGTTTTTCACTCTGCAGGACAGGAAGAGGTGGGCTCAGGAAAAGGAAACCGGAAGTGACATCATTAGGGACATGACTGACAGTTTTTGCTTCTGCAGAGAGAGAGGAAAAGAGAAGGCATTAGGCAACAGTGCCATCCCCTGGTTGTGAGTAAAAATACCTTCAGATGAGCTTAGAAATTGCCTCCCAAGCGCATATGCATGACACTGTGTAATTACTAACACCTAAATGATCTTCTAGCAAAAGCTTTAATATAGTTTGCCTGGACTTGATACTATTGATCTAAATTTGGTTGTTGCTCACAGGCTTTTAGTTTTGCTACGAAAATTTGGAATTAGGTGATTAAGATTAATTCATTTTGCAGTTATCACTCCAACACAACCAACCTTTTTTTCCATGAAGAGGCACCAAGATGTAGAAGGCAACATATCTAAATGTAATTGTGCCATTTTGTGTAAAATGCATGTTCCTACGTTTGTGTGTTTTTCTGTAGACTCTAATTCTTAATCTAGTCTATGGTATGTTACCAGTTCAGCTGGAAATTACAAACTGCATTAGGTATATGTGCGGTAATCGCAAGGCTAACTCAGCCATGTTGAGTGTCTTCTTTTATGACTGGACTTAAGTTTACCTAAGAACTTAAAAAAATGAAAGGAGCCTGTTTAGTTCCTCAGCCTCATGTAGTAACTCTTGGACCTTAGGCAATAAGTAAAGTACAAGACTTGTGTGATTTTCAGTTTTGGACCGTACCTCATTATCTTTTCATGGTATGATTCCATGTCAGCTGTAGATGCTAAACTGCCAAAGCATATGTGTGTGTCAATAGCCTGATGGTGAAATAAAATGGCCCCACTGTGATTAAGTGTTCCCTGTTAAATCTGGACATGACCTAAGTTATTCAAAGACCTCTAAGACTTGTGACATGTAAGACTTATATATCAAATACTAGCTGTCCCCTGCGGCTCCGCCCACGTACCAGTGAAAGAGGACAAACTTTAAAAATCAATAAACAAACAGGTATCGCTAGCTAAATGGAGGTAAGGTACACTCCAAAATTGTGGCCAGAGGTAGACCGACTCGAACAGAGGCTGGCGCATAAATGAGGAGGGCTCCATCTTGCTCCTTAATCCTGACATCACGCTTCCCCCTCTTCTCGGCACGCAGCCTCTGTCTCTCAGATTAGCGCGAATATATTGCTCCTGCAAACGAACTATAATATTTAGCACAATGAGAGAAGTCGCAAAATCAACCAAAATATTCAAGCACATTATATAAAAAGACAGATCTAAATCCATTAAATAGTTTTCTCGTGAAAAGCAGACAGACAGTCAGACAGACATTGGATTTTATATATATAGAGATAACCAAGCATTCAGGTGGTGCAGTTATAAAGGATAGAAGCAAATGTCTATAGACAACAAGAACACAGAAGAATGGCTCATGGCAAATGTTTTCAGTTATCTTTACAATTTATAAAAATCAAATACAGTATATTAAAACTGTACTTTTGATATGCTCCCTTACCAGACAGGTTTAAATTAAGATTAGCTGATAAAGTAGAATTTTTTTCTAGGTATTGCATATTTTTATAAAAGGGCACATTTCTATCGTACATCTAATTTAATGAGACACAAATAGATGTGCTTATAAACAGTATTATACTACAGCTTTAATTAAAGGTTGGACAAACTTGGACTAGACAGACCAGGCCTGGGTTTCTGAGTAGGAAATCCAATTTCTGGGGACTTTGAAAAGTCTAACTAGGAAGTTATAAATTCCAGCTTCCAAGTTCAAATGGATCGCAGCATAAAATTCAGTTCCTTGACTGCCACCATTTTGGACCTAACAATTATTTTTGAGTAGCTGTTAATGAAACCATAATTCTGTGGTTTCTTAGTACTCTCATTCTGCCATAGCAGACATCTCCAAAACTGTTAATTTTCTTTTTTCTAAAACGCACCATCCAAAGGTTTTGTAGACCAAATCAATACTTCTCAGACCTTCAATCTTTTTTCTTTTTCAAAAATTTTATTGACATGGATATTCAAAAAAATCAATAACAGCAAGATTTTTTTTCTTATAGTTAGGGAAAGGATCTTTAGTTAGTTCTGACTTAAGCAAATCAATTCAAGCAATTTTTGACACACAATTTTCGACTGATAATTTGGTTTCGGTTGATGGCCCGCTTTAACTTTTGGTTGAGTCCTTTTGCTTGTCCTTTTAACTTTTCATTCTCTTAATCCCTTGACTTCCTCAATCTTGCTTTAAAATGTTGTCCACTGAATTTTCCTTCTTCAAGAATCAAGTTATAATAGACACTGTTTTAGGTAGACCATTATAAGGACAGGCAAGCACACATCCAAAATAATATGTGTGAATTAAAAGTCACTAAATTCTCAGACTTGCACAAGCAAACCAACTCAATACAACCAGAATGATTTCACTTTCTAGATAGACTCTGTTGCAAAACGGTTTGCCACACACTTTCATTTGATTCACCTAAAGTATTTTTTACAGTCAGGTTAAGTAACTGGTTTAGGGTCAAAAAGCAAGTAAATGGTGGGGAATGAACCTGCAGTCTTAACGTTTCCAGCCCAACTCTCTTTGGCATTAAAAACACTATTGAGCTGCGAATTTACGGCAGATATGCCTCACAGAGAAGCAAACCTACCGAAGTACACAAGCAAACAGAAACAGACACGCACTCACACAAAGAAGAAAATGATATTTTCTTTTCACTATCCATGAGGATGAAGAGACTACCGATTAGCGGCAGTGGAGTGACAGTTCTCTTGCTGCAAGCAATGTATGTTGATAGCTCATGGTCTGCTTGTTTACGTGACTAAGACATGACTTGACGGCTGCCTGTTTGACGATCATATGGGAGACTGTCAATGAGTTCAACAGCCACAGTGTTCGGGAGGTTTCCTTTATTTATTTATTTTTTATTCAGTGCACTTAAAATCATGTTGAGATAATAGTTCGGTACCTTTGACTTTACTACTTAATGAGCTGTGACTTTCCCCCTTCCCTTCTAACTGGGCAGATTTAAAACAGCTGCTCCCTCCCACCAATGTGGCAAGGATGTAAGCCAGTTAACAGAGGAAAAGGTCTGGAATTTGATTCAAACTTCAGACTTGAATATAATGTTGATAAAACATCTGGCAACTCCTCGTTCTTTTGACTTCAGACGCTTTAATATATAACTGAGAGACTAGAATGGCGTGTCATGACTTTCACAAGTGCATAGAATGTTACTTTCTCTTTATTAAATATTGAACACTTTTTGTTTTACAAGTTCTTACTCAGTCTGGCTTTATTTCATCCATCTTAAAATTTATAGTGTCTTTTATGGCGAACAGAAGGCAGAACACAGCAATAAAATAATTTTTGAATGACTCAAGGAACTGTGTGACTTGATATTATAGGCAGTCATGGGGTCTGCACTCTGTCATACAGTCTCAAGCTATCATATCCTTAGTGCATTTGTCATACTTGTCTCTTTTGTTACAAGGGTTTGTCTAGGGCCAATCCCATAACCCAATATGAATTAATAGGCAGTTGAAAAAGATATGGCCTTTATTTTATAAATTCTGTTTTGAATATTATTTCAAGGTACTTTCCAAGTATACACCTCTGCAAAATATACACTTTGAATCAATTTGCACAGGTCACACATTAGGAGTGACCATGTGCATTGGCATGTGATAGTTGTCATTATAAAAGGAATACCAAGAAAACAGTAAAATTATTCCATTTACATTATAACAATTTGCATCTTGTTTCATTGTGCACTTTGCACTTCATTTTTAAAGTGCTGCTATTGTTGAAGTTTATGTTGCACTGTGCATCAATCCCTTTTTAAGACCACAAAATATATATATTTTTTTGTTTTGCTCATTAGAAGATACTTGGTTGAGGCGGGTGCTCACTTTTATCATATAGGATATTATAAATAAGCCAAGCCATTGCACTACTAATTAATTTAGAGATAAAGCAATATTTTAAGTCTGTTAAATGTGCTTGTTTTTTTCTTTTTATGTTTCTCCTGAGTCATGACGTTTGGGTGTAAGTGTAAAATGGTAAACACGCAACTAATTTAGTGAACCCCCTTAATCCAATTTCAGGGAGCCAGAGCCTATTCTGACAGTATTGGGTGCAACACCTATAGAATACCAGTCTATCTTAGGATATCGTCAAGCACAAACTCATGTCCATTCGTAACAGACCAGTTAGCCTAACATACATATGAGAAAACCAGACTACCAAAAGAACTGGAGAAATTTGCTGACTACAGACATTAGCAACAACAAAAATTATACACACATTCTGAAAAGACAGGCAATTATGTTTCCTCCTTTTCCACATTCTTCACAAATATTAGATGTAAGAAGACTGATAAAATGAGTTGTAAGATCCTTTTATGAAAAAATATAAATATTCAGATCAACAGATGCTCTGCATAAATTTTATAACACCATAAGCATTGGAATGTTGAGCCAAATTAGAATCTATCCAGAAAAGAATAACTGTCAATTCTTTCTTTATTGAAAATGGATGTAGTAGGAGGAGGAGTATTGGTTGTCTCTTACGTGTTAAAGAGGCTCAACCTCTTTGGTCTTGAGGAGAGAAGAAGTGATATTCCACTCCAGGCGTAAGTAAAGTTAATTTTTTTCCTATAAATGAATTTAATGGACTCAAAATTCCTGCTGTGTAGTTCAGGTAGCACATGCTGCTAAAAGAAATAAAATCAGTGACTGTGTTGCAGGTTGTTCTTCGGTTTTCACTGGATTGCCCTAAGCATCTCTCTGGTTGCACATTACCTAGACAGAGCCACCAAAGAGATATGCAGTTACCAAAGGAAACAGGTCCAACAAGAAAATCTCCTTACATCTCTCATTTTACTTTCAGGTGGGTTAATCTGATCACTTATAGCCAAATTAAAATTGTAAAACCTTATAATTCAAACTTAAAATTTTGAATGGGGTGGAACATACTCTGATAAATGTGGATTATTTCTGAATTAATAAGGCTTGAAGTATACCACGCAAAGCAGCTTTTTCAATTCTCCTTTTAGTTTTTAATCATGTGTTGTGTCAGCTCTAATAACCTAGAAACCCTGTTTATGGTTTCATTTAAACTCTCACTGTACTGTTTCGTAATGCTGCACATCTGCCAGCAATAAAAAAACAAATAGAAAAAAAGTGTTTTTACTTTTTTTGTACAGCGATATTTTTGTCTTTGGCCAACGACTGGAGAAAGATGGCTTGTAACCTATTGTTCTTGATGAGCACCACTGGGTATGACAGGTTGTCCTTTGAGCAGTGCCACTTTAAAGTTTGTGTTGGAAGTAAGCAAAACTACAGGACAAAAGCTTTTTTGTTCACTACTTTCAAGAAGACTGTGATCAGATGTACACAGAATATTTCCAACTCTGGAAAATCTACGATCAATGGGAAAACCGGTACTGCAAGTAAAGCCAAATGATGAGTTCAGATGTCTGGAGAGTAAGTCTAAGGATCAGTGACAGTGTCCAGAGAACTGGAATGTTGCCCGTGACAGTGAATGGATGAAAGAAGAAAGTGAGCATCAATATCAACATTTTATTGGAACACTGCTTCATAATTTCTGTTTGGGGAATTTTTTGTCTTCTTTTCATTTGAAATTATTTTCCTACTGATTGTAATACTTTTATTTTTAGTGACATCCCATACATATTCTATAACTCAGCTAGTGAGCTGGGACAGTAACATCACTTTAAGAGAGGCCCACTGAATTAGAAAGCTAATTAAATAGGCAGACCCAGCTATGAGACACAGTCTCGACCCACTGGGTGCAATAGCAAAGGAACAAATGAAGACAAAACTGAACCATGCTGTACATCCTTTCTGTGATGCACTGACATTACAGACTTTTAGCCCACAATTTAGTTAAGAGAAGTGTGTCGAGAAATGCTTCTCGGACTCCTTTATACCTACAGCAGTATGCGTTTACTAAAGATAAAAGTGCAGTCACAGTGAGACATTGTAAAGTCAGGCATTTTTTTACTTTCTCATATACAAAGGGAAAGTATTGGAATGGTCCAAAAATTTGATTTTGACATTTTGATGAATCTTGGCGTTTTAGATTTCCCTGAGTCTGAAAATACCATTTTTAGAATTATGTCTGTGTGTCTATGTGTGTGAGTGTGTATGTAAACATGATAACTTGAGTACTCTTTCACTTAGGTCAACCAAATTTTGCATAGAAGAATTAGGTATAAAACTTAGATTTCTATCAACTTTTGAGCTATTTCCGTTAACCGGAAGTTGTACTTAACCTGAAACGTTTCCCCAAAAATATTAAAAATTTGATAATTTCACATCATATTATGGTAATGCACCACATTCTAAGCATTTTTTGTGTGTTTGCATTTTTTTGAAAACAATCAATTTTCGAGATAATCCCAATTATCAATTTGATGTTCAAATGATAATACATACATATTTGAAAAAACATTTTATCTTTATGTAAACAAAATTTTGTTTTTTACATTACACACATTATTAAAGTCTCTTGCAACTTTTGACCCACTTCTGCTTACTGAAAGTGTTAATTTATCTGAATTGTTCACCAAAATAAAATTATCATGGCAAATCTTTTACTCATTCAGCAGCAGAGTCCAATTTATTCAACTTTACTTTTATAATAATTCTTCAATATATTGTTAATTTGATTTGATTTGTTGTTGATGGTACTTTAAATGTACAAAATATAAAAATACAATCACTGTCTTGCGGTTTACTACTCAAATATCCATCTTTATATCTGAGTATATAAGAAAGTTTAGGGAGACCACACCCGATTTTTCTTCTTTGTTTTAATTCTTGTGTGTGTTTGCGGAGGGTTGTTGTTTTTTGTTATAATATTTCTATATTTCTTGAATAGCCTAATGTTCCCCTTGGGACAAATAGAGTACTGTCTACCTCTATATACCATTGTCACTACCTATTGTGACCACTGAAGGGCTTTGTAGTACTATCACTGTCAATAGAGGGCATTGGCTGCTGAAAACGTATATTAATTCACACGTTATTTTCCTTGTGGGAAGTGTGAAGGGTGTCATTATGACGTTGGTTTTACTTTGTGTTATAGGAGTAAATATTTATAGATTTTCATTTGTTTCAAGTAGAGCACTTAAATTAGGGGTCAGAAGGTGGTGCAGAGAAAATCTCTGGTGAAGAAAACATTGGTGTAGTTGTGAAGGTATGTGTGACCAATTAAATGCAGAGGAGATTCATGGAGTGCTACATGACTCATTCATTCTTGGATAAGAGGGGGCCTCCATCTACTTGGATCACACCTAGTAGCTAATGCTGTCTAAACAGGCACCGTGATTAAAACAAGTTTGAATTCGATAAGTGGGATTGATGGATGAATAATATGAAATGTGGTGTACACTACTACTTCACAGGTCCAGTACATCGGGTTTGAATTGAAGTCCAGTCACTGCCTGTGACGTGCTATGTGTAAGACAGGTATATTCGCCTGATATTGGGGTGAGTGTGCAATGCAGTGGTAATCCTTGGTTGGTCCTACTTTATGTAAAATATCTGCCTCCCCATCTTGCTGAACTGGATTTCACAGTGGATGAGTAAATGGATGATTTCAAAAATGGCTGGATGAAAAATATCCCCAAGCTCAATATTTAAAGAAATAGTATTAAAACTATTTAGCTGCTTATTTATATTATTTATTGCAGATTTTTTGGTAACACTTTAGGTACTGCAAAAATGCATCTGCTAATCATGAATGGTTATGTAACCTGACATTAACAAAGGCTTCATTAACACTTACAAAACATCAATAAAGTGGTTATTCATGTCTACATGGTCTATTAAGATAACGTCACTTTGGAGTGGCTTAAGTGATACATATGTCTCTTGATATTATTAATTTTGTATAAGACCTGCGAATGTGAAAGTAATTTTATCAGCTTATTAAAGGCTTATACTATGCCACACTGCCCAGAAACAAATGACCAATTTACTGATGTTTTGTAAGCATTTGTTGGGCCAAAAAATACCTCTGTTAAGTCTTGTTACATAACAGTATATGAGTAATAGATGCATGTTTGCAATGCCTAAACTAGTTACAGATTTTTTTTTCTAGGTTTTTCTGTCTTGATTTAAACACACTCCATCTTTACTCTTTCTTCAGTGCCCCAATAAGCTTATGTTTTTATATTTCCCAGGATGTTTTTATTCTATTGATAGTTTATTTGTTGTGAAGCCTTGAAGTTTAACACAGAATGAGTGAAATCAAAAGTGTGTGGTACTGACGTGACTAAGCTATCTCATTAATGGAATGGATTTGGTCATTATAGCCTGGCTCAAGGGTCTCTGAGGCATCATTTGCTTCAATAATTTTCTATATAATGCTACTGAACCGAGTACTGGTGGTGAGCATTTAGACCCAGTGGAATCCACTTGTAATGATGCCTTGAATGCAGCCAGATATTCATAACGTGAACCAAACAGCTCTGTTAAAAGTTGTTAGGTGATGCCTGCCATGCATGTGCACTCTTTATTACACATGGCTTTGCTTTACCACAAGCACTTTGTCATATCAGGTGAGCAAAAACAGAACTGAAATGAAGAGGGCCTTCTGGATTAGTAAATGGCAGGATGCAGCTGTTTCTTAGCCAGCAAAAAGAAATAAAAAAAAAAAAAGAATCATAGCAGCACTAAAACAGTATTTCAAAACTTGGAGGCTTGTGTAGCTCTGGACTTAAAGATGGATCTATCTTACATTGAAAATTTCCTTTGTATGTGTCTATTCAATTGTAATATGACTAGTTTTTTATTGAGCTGTCCTCTCAAATCTACCTTTTCTACTTGCCACATATTCTTAAATTAAGTTCACATTTAAGCAATGATAAACAAATAAGAGAATTTTCTATTTTATGAATTTTTTACAGACAGCTGAAACCCAGCTGCCTTCTGTGTTTGATATACACAACACTATTGGCCTAAGAAAGGCAAGCAGCACAGTTAAACATCTCAGCCATCCTACATAGTTGCTTTTGTCTCTCCTCCCTTCTGACAAACAGTACAGAACCATTGACACTTATGCCAGTATATTCACAGACAGTTTCTACCCAGTTATAAGATGATTGAACAATCAATCATTAGGGCAAGTATTGGAACATAACAAGCAGTTTGTGTATATATAATGCCAATTTGACTGACTCACTCACTAATGAACAAAAATAATATTTCCTATTTAGTTAAAATGCTGAAATCTGACAGGATGGTACAGGGAGATTTACCCGAACAAGGCCCCAGATATTCTGTAATAACTCTCGCTAGGACGAAGCAATCTGAATAAAACAATGTGCAATGTGCTCCTCAATATATGGAGCTTTGAACAAGGATGTTCCTGCGTCGGAATGATGGTGTAGTTGCCAGACAGCCATTATGACGTTTAATCTCTGTTTGCAACTTCTGGGTGCATATCGCCCGTACCCCTTTACTCAGTCACTCAACTTCTCATCAGGATGGTGGTGTACATTATTAAACAGTGCACCTTCATGGTGTGAACCTATGGGGTCACCAATTCATTTAAGCAATGTCAGAATCAACTGGATGATCATGAGTTAACGGAAGGTTACTTCCAGCAAGATGGAGCAACGTGTCACACATCGGCAAGGAGCATGGCAGAAATTGAGTCCTTCTTCGGCAACAGGGTAATTTAAGAGGGGCTTTGGCCATCACAGTCGTCAGATATGACACCACCAGACTTCTTTCTTTATAGTATGCTCAAAGGAAAAACCTATCAGAACAAGCCTGGCAATGTGGAAGATTTGAAGGACAATATCCAATGTGAAATTCCTGCTATTCCTCCTGAGACACTTGCTGATACGTTCAGGAACATGGACTGCTGCATCGAAATGTGTCTGCCTGAAAACGGAAACCACTTCCAGCATCGCATGTACAGTAATGCAATCAATTACACATACGTCAAGGTATATTGCATATTTGTTTGGTTCAGATTGCTTCATCTTAACAGGAGTTACAACAAAATATTTGCAGCCTTATTTCGAGTGAATCTTCCTGTATATTTAGGGTGATAGGTATTCACTAAGAAAGGACATTTGGATATATCAATATCTCAAGCGGGTAACCCCCCACCAACAATAGAAAAACTAAACATCCCAAATGGACTGGTTTGATGGACATTGGGTGATATTAGAGGAAAAAAAGGAAATTAGCCGAGGAGTATTTTTTATTTGTCAATATTTGTCGCTAATAATGCTGTAGCAAGTGGGACAAGACGTTTCCTGTCACAAAGTGGTGAGTGATCTTTCTCCAAGCTGAGACTAGTGAAAAATAGGCTCAGATATACAATGGGACAGGAAAGACTGAATCATTTGACCCTGATGTCAATTAACTGTGATCTGGTTTGGAAATTGATTTTACGGTTCTGATCAAAGACTTTGCTGCAAAAATATCCAGAACAGTACAATTTTGAAAAGCAATTTGCCTGTGTCAATAAACGTGCAATAGGGATCTATAGTTGACTTTCCAAACCTTGGTTTGTGACGGTTACTGAGTTACTTGTCATCTGTTTGCAGCAATGGCTAATTAAAGACATGAGCTCTGATACAGCATACTTTGTTTCTCATAATCTCAAAGAGTAGGCCTTGATTTTTTCAGGAAGACTGTAGTTGTCATTTACTTAGCTCTGTGTGACTCTTGACAGCTTGAGGTTGAAGTGCACTCGGGATTTTGTAAAGGTAGGGCCCCACAAATACCTCTAACCCAGCGGAACCTCATACTCCTCAGTCCAGCCCCAATGCTATGTGTAGGCAACAGCAAGATATGGTGTATAACCGCATACAAAATAACAAACCTAGATATCCCCTTTATCCATCCTTCTCACCCCGTTCCTCATCTTTATTGATACCTCTGTACCATCCACCCAAAATAAGAACTGCCACCTCATCATAAATCCCTGTTTTGGAAGGGCTTACTGGATGTTAAGTTAATTTACTATGCGGATAACTCCAGGTGAATCAAATTATAGAATGAGGGCAGCCAATTGCTCAAAGTGAATAATTCAGGAGTATTCTATTGGGAGGCAAGTACTAGTTTGGCAGCCACTATGCCCAAGAAGAGGAACTTATACTGATGCGAAGAGACAGTAAAGCCAGAGTGGTCTGGCAGAAAAAGAATTTAAACTAAATTGGGAATTGTAACTGACAACATCAAAGAAAGTGAGTCAGAAAACGAAGACCAAAAAATCCAGAACAGAAGGACAAACCCAGCACATGTGCATAGATGTGCCAGGAAAAGTGAAGGGTTAAAGTTAGCAGTGAGAAACATGACAAAGATCCATTGAATATAGTTTGCAAGAAGTAAGGCAAAGCCTATGCATGTTATTAACTTGTGTAATAATGTCCTGGGTTGGCCTTTTTGTGTCTTTTGTGGCCTGCACCCCTTTGTTATCATCTTGTGTTCTTCAATTCACGGTTGAAAAATTTTGTGTACCTTCAGTGGTTGCAACATTTTATATTCAAAGAGAAGTGAAACATGAGCTGTAATGCACATAGTATATAAGCAGGTATAATTCTTATTTTACATATTTTTTTTTCATTTTGTATTTTTGTTATCTAACGTTGTTGCTTAAGATCAATTGAATTTCCTAATCAATGATAATATAATTTACCACAATCTTGACCTTTACGTTTGTATATTTGGATGATATAGATATACTACAAATATACCTAATCACTTTTCTCTACCAGCCTCACAATCACGATAACAAACAGCAGCTACTGAAACAGCCAAAAGGCAATGTACTGTGATGCAATAATGTTAAAATGTCTCTGAAGTTTGTAATTTTAGACGGACAGCCCCATTTTCAAGTATAGCGTTAACATTTAAAACAGATGCTACAGACATGGTAAAGCAATTTTAAAATTCAGTTTGCTATTTCTTCTGATCTGAATAACCCAAACAAGTTTCTTAAAATCATTTACTGAACACACATCAAATGATTTATTGAGTACACTGAGGACCAGTTTGCTACAGGACAATATCCAGTTCTTTTCCTAACTTCTCTCCAGAGTTATTGGGAAAAAATGAGCGATTTGCACCATTAAAGAAATTGTATGAATAAATAGACACCTACCTCTTATAGAAAACAAAGTTTACAAATACATGTTGTTCAATATGGTAAACTAACTTTATGTGGTATCTCTTACCTATATTTCAGTATATGCCAGAAAGAGTTACCAGCATGGCCTTAAGCAGCATAGATCCCCCTCTAAATCAGTTTATACTGTCTAGGGTTTTGGAGAAGTTAGTGCTTTCTTTTACAGACTTAGTATTGTAGTTTATCTTAAAACCTCTGGAATCCATGCCCATTGTTATGTATGGGCAGAGTTTTACTCATACCTAGTCACTGCAGAGTCAACAATTAACCTAATGTACACTGTGTACAAATTAACAGCCCCTAAAAGATGAGGGTGGGCATATTATTTCATTTGAAAGACCTCCCGAGATGTGGCCATATTATTTCATTGAGACAGAGTCTAGGCAGAGCTTCAAACATTGTTTTTTTTTTTTGAGTTTTGCAGCAGCAACATTAACCACTTTGCCTCAATAACACCTAAGTATTTTGGTCTTTTTCCTTAATTTCTCTTTGTCCTATGAACTACTCAAATGTAGTGTCAATAATGACACTTCAACTAGACCTCACTTCTAGTGCTCATTTTCTTACTTATCATCTGTATATGTTTTCTGTGTTTTTGACTATGTTCCTTTTTTGTTATGGATTGGCTTTATGGTTTCTGTTTTCCTTCATTGTTACTAAACATTTCTAAAAAAACATTACAGGTTCCTATGTGACTCTTGTATTTTCATTAAAAGCCACATAAGCTCAGGAGATGAGTTAAGCTCAAGGCTCTGGCAACCACAAAATAAGTTACTGTGAACCACACACTTTTTTATAGGGTTAGCAAGTCAGCAACAATGGGATTACCTTTAGGTTTCATCTTCTTCTTCTTCCTATTCATCTTCTACCACTTCTGTGTGGGGTCGATGTGTTTGATCAACCTTTTCCATACAGCTTGGTCCTGCAGCTCCCTTTTGCAGTCAAACCCTTTTCCTTCAGGTCTTCTTTTACTTTATCCATCCACTTTGGCCTCCCTTTCTTACTCATCCCCTGCACTTCTATTTCCATGACTCTTTTGCCCCCACATTCATTGTCTTACCTCAACACATATCTATATCACTTCAATCTACTTTCCTGTACTTTCTCAGATATCTTTCCCAATTTTTTTATACCTCAGATACCTCCATCTCAACATTCACATTTCTTTTACATTTAACTTCTTTTCATGCACTACTTTCCATACCACTGTTTTCAATAGCTCTCCCTTGGAGGATAACTTCTGAATCTTGACCATCATTAGACCTCATATATTTTGTCTTCTTCCTATTTCTCTTTAATACTCTATCTTCCAAATCCCTTCTTCGTTCTTCCAACATCCTCTCCATTCCTCTTTTCTGGTTCTACAAAACACAATGTCATCAGCAAAAAGCATGAATTGAGGGATTAGTCATTTATCCTATGGCCCAACACATCCATATCCAGATCAAAGAGGTAAGGACTTAAAGAAGTTCCCTGGTGCAGGCTGTTATCTTGTCTGTTACCCCAACACTACTTTTAACCCGCACTCCCTCATACATATTCTTGACAATCCTCACAAAGTTCTTTGGTACTCATTTCTCTCTCCTGCAGCTCTAGGCCTCTTAATGTGGCACTCTATCATAAGCTTTCTCCAAATCAATAAACATCACTTGCAAGTCTTTCTGTTTTTCTCAATGCTTTGCTATGAGCTGTCTCAATGTGAAGACTTAATCAGTTGCTCCTCCCCTATGGTTGTCTCTTCCCTTTTATAACCCTTTCCTAGATTTTCATTGTGGGTGAGATTAGCATTATCCCTCTGTAGTTTCCACAATCCTGAATATTGCCGTTCTCCTTATAGATGGGTACAATCTCATTGGCCCTTCACTTCTCTGGTATTCACTCCTAGTCATAGCTCTTTTTAGTGCCTCCTTTACTTCCTCCCTCCTTATTCTTGGTACTAGCTCTTCATTTGGAACTCCATCCCCAAACACCAAACTTCATTTTCATTTTCTTCATTCAGTAGCTTTTCAAAGTACCTCTTCCATCTGTTATTGATCCTATCATGCACACTCATGACCACCTCAGGCTCATCTTTCATCTGCTTTTATTAACTAAAATTCTTTCTAGTCTTGTTCCTAGCCTTTGCTGTTTTAAAAATCATTCTCTCTCCCTCTTTGGTCTCCGATTTTTTGTACACCTCCTCCAACGATTGTGTTTTAGCTTGTGCCACCATCCTCTTTGCCTCCTTGTTTGTCTCCCTCTACATTCCTCTATCTTCCTCCTTCCCTGCTTGGTACCATTTCTTCTTTGCCTCCGTCTTACTACCTTTATCACATCCTGCACACCTTTGTTCCCCCACCATGTCTCTTTTTCCTCAGGTGGGCTTCTTCCTGTCATCCTACTGAACACCTCTTCATCTACTCTTAATACAACTTTGCTATTCTTCTTCCACCATTCCTCCACATTCTCAAATGACTGCACCCCATTTAATTCTTTCTCCCTAAACCTATTCTTAAGCCCTTCTTCTTTTAATTACCACTTTATCCTTGGTGCTGCTTGCACTTGTTTTATTCTAATACTGATTCTGATCACCCAGTCCATCACAACCACCTTATGCTGCTCTGTCACACTTTTCCGATTTATGAACTTAGAACTCTTTGTCTTTCAAATGAGATTTTTTACACATTAGAAAATCTATTTGGCTTTTCCTTCCTCCACTACTATAAGTTACAAGCTGAATTACTTTCTTTTCCAAAAATGTGGTAACTATTCAGGCCTTTCATCAGATTGGCTGGCCCAGTACTGTTTCAGCTGTGGAATGGCCAATTGGGGGAGGCAGCTTAATGGATGAGGTCTCCAGCACTCTAAACAAATCCAAATCATTTTATGTGATATCATCTACTGTTAAATTCTGCTCCGTACTTCTAAGATTTTTATTTTTATACTGAATTGAGGATTTGTTCTGTTCTGTGTATTGTATTGTATTGTATTGACCCTCTTCTTTTTGACACCCACTGTACGCCCAACCTACCTGGAAAGGGGTGTCTCTTTGAAATGCCTTTCCCAAGGTTTCTTCCATTTCTTTCTGTACAAGTTTTTTTGGGAGTTTTTTCTTGTCTTCTTAGAGAGTCAAGGCTGGGGGGCTGTCAAGAGGCAGGGCCTTTTAAAGCCCATTGTGGCACTTCCTGTGTGATTTTGGGCTATACAAAAATAAATTGTATTGTACTGTATTGTATTACCAAATCAGATGCCATGGCAAAATCTGCTATCCTCTCCCATTTCTCTCCCCTACCCCCCAACCTCCATGTACCCTCTCTATCATCTCTCTACTCTCTCCCACATGCCCCATTTAGATCACCACCAACAGCCATCTTTTCTTCCTCTTGTACTGCCCTAAACTCTTTATGTATTTGTGCCCAGAATACATGCTTCTCCTCTTTCTCACAGCCCACTTGAGGAGCATATGCAAAAATGACATTAACTACAGTCTCACCAAGGCCCAGCTTGGCACTCATCACTCTAATACAACTTCTATTCACACTGACAAGACTATCTTTTAGTTCTTTGGATGCCACTATAACTATTCCATTTATCCCTTGCTCATTTGCTCCACTGTACAATAAATTAAAGTCTCCTTGAATTTCTCTTGCCTTATTCCCCTTTCACTTAGTTTCCTGAACACAATACACCCACTACCCTCCTTTCCTTCAAATCTGCCAAGTATTCCGCAAAGTCGTCCTACATAATACCCCCCCCTCCTCTCCTCTCGCTCGTCACCCTCACACCAGCCACGATTCTTTTCAAAGGTAAAGTGCAGGTTAATTTGTTTTATGTATTTTTACTTTATATTTTGTATTAATCATTTTTATATGAATATTTTTGGGTTGTGGAACGAATCATCTGAGTTTCCATTATTTCTTATGGGGAAATTCGTTTTGATATACAAATACTTTGGATTACAAGCACGTTTCGGGAATGAATTATGCTTGCAAACCAAGGCACCACTGTATAGCTTTCCACGAGATAATGTTACATCAACTGAAATGTTTTATATCAATGGATATCATATGGACTATCATATGGATAGTCCATATATATGGTGTCATGGGAAATGGGGGCAAAGACAGGCAAAACAAGAGGCAGACAAACACCCGTATGTAACAACCGACCCATAGGGTAAGGAAAAATATGATTGCTGTACTCTAAAATATTTTTTAAATTTTTGTTTATATTTTGCATCTTGATATTGTCTCAGCATCTTGGACTATGTCCTAGTTGTTTGTTGTATGTAGCAACCATTGCCAGGCATGGGCATCAGTTCTCAATGGTAAGTAGTGTGATGTGGACTGCTCATCTGAATTGTAAATAAAATAGGAAATACTTCCAAACCTCAATGAAATTAAAACATATTCATGGCAAGAAACTGCCAGCCCTTGATCAAACATAAATATCTACAAAATCGATATGTAAAGGCAAATAATAAACTTCAGGGGAAAAGCTGGGGGATTCTGCTACCATGCAGTGTCATGCAATGACTGCTTGAACTATAAACAGACCAGCATGTGCTTCCTTTGTACACGATTGCATCTGCAGTTGCCTGTACCAGGGTATAAATGGGCCTTTAGACAGAAAAGAATTTAGTACTTCAAAGCCTTTCAGTTCCTGAAGGTGGCATGCTAACAAAAAAGTTTGAGTACCCTGGCCTAGAAATGTCAAATCATATTGAATAACGTGTGGGTCAATGGTAATTAATAAATAGTAATTAACCGTTAGATTTGAACAATAGGTCTGCTATTATCCAAAATCATGCAGTTTGACTGCTTTTAGTAGTAACCATGATCAAAGATCACACTCCTCGTCACAACATTAGGTTTATACTAGTGGGGAGGCCATTGACAAAGCCAAAGTACAAAATTAGTTGAATATCACTCATGGCCCTAACTCAGTCCTTTTAAAGATGTGGTAAGTGGAAATGGCATAGGGTGCTGAAGTAGACAGTGGCAGTCCAGGTCATGTTTCTTCTTCTGTGCTAAACCTTGACAGATGCAGACAAACACATGAATTCCCTGCAAACACATTAAGTCTCTCTGGTGGCTCTTTTTCTTTTTAGTCCCAATAGGTACATCTGAATGGACATTATCTTCACACAAGTAACTATTGAATGGCATTATAATGTATATTTACTTTATTTCATATTTTCAAAGTGTTCCTAATGATCTTGCACTGTACCTTTTTCACTACATGTTACAGTCATATGAAAAAGTTTAATTTTTTGGATTTTTGTTTATCATTGGCTGAGCTTTCAAAGTAGCAACTTCCTTTTAATATATGGCATGCCTTATAAAAGCAGTAGTATTTCAGCAGTGACATTAAGTTTATTGGATTAACAGAAAATATGCAATATGCATCATAACAAAATTAGGTTCATAAATTTGGGCACCCCAACATAGATATTACATTAATACTTAGTTGAGCCTCCTTTGCAAATATAACAGCATCTAGATGCCTCCTATAGCCTTTGATGATTTTCTGGATGGAGGTATTTTTGACCATTCTTCCATACAAAATCTGTCCAGTTCAGTTAAATTTGATGGCTGTTGAGCCTGCTTCAAATTATCCCATAGATTTTCAATGATATTCAAGTCAGTGGGCTGTGACGGCCATTCCAGAACATTGTACTTTTCCCTCTGCATGAATGCCTTTGTAGATTTCAAACTGTGTTTTGGGTCATTGTCTTATTGGAATATCCAAACCCTGCGTAACTTCAGTTTTGTGACTGATGCTTGAACATTATCCTGAAGAATTTGCTGATATTGGGTTGAATTCATCCGACCCTCGACTTTAACAAGGGCCACATTCCCTTAACATTAGAATTACCAGTGCCTACGAAAAAACTTGTAGATCCGGCCCACCTTAAATCCATTCGCACCTCTCCGCCAGCGTCCTTTGTCCTGTAAATGTGCCGATAAAAGACTTAGAACGTGCACAAACTTCTCCCAGCTCATGCCTTGATTGATTATCTGGGAGTGAGGTGGAGTTTTAGAGTGGAAATAATAGATCGTTATTTGGAACACAAGCATTTCATAAGTGCTCCGTTTCTACAATAATCTGTGTAAACACATTTTTAAAACAGAAACGTTTTTCATATTTTTGTAGTAAATGACAAAATGCAGGCATAAACTGTATAATGTATGAAGCCTGAAGTCCAAAGATCAAATAAACACTTTCACAAATGGTTCAAGGAAAAGACAACAGCTTCCGTGACGTAGCAATAAGATTTGCTGACTTGTAATCAAGAGTCCCCGGTTCCATCCAGACTCACTCCTATATTTGCTGTTTACAGTAGTGAGCTGCTCTTATTGTTAATATTATACAGTACACACATACACTTGGTTTGCGTCTGTAACACACGGTGTACATTTATAGGACCGTTTTTTTTCCACTTTTATTCTCTCTGAATCACAATCACGATACATACTACTGCCCCCCCCACCCAGGGATCTGACGCTGTTAGTTTTTATTTGAAACTGGGAATAACTGGAGATGTGAGTGGTGTTTTGGGACAATGGAACTGGACATTCTCTCATCTGGAGGGATAAAAGCTGACACAAAGACGCTGGCGAATCTGCCTTCTTCGTATCTCACCGTCACTTGATTTTTTTTTTATTCAGTTTTATTGAATGTTACTGCTCACATTTAATTAGTATGCACCTTATGGTCTATGATGTCAAAAAAAACAAAAAAAAAAAATAGAGACATAGGTATATATCCGTCCATCCATTTTCAAACCCGCTGAATCCGAACACAGGGTCACGGGGGTCTGCTGGAGCCAATCCCAGCCAACACAGGGCACAAGGCAGGAACCAATCCCGGGCAGGGTGCCAGCCCACCGCAGACATAGGTATATATGATATTTGGAATTATTCATTTTATGACCTGTGTAGCACATTTCAGAAAACTTTGTGGCATGGATGCAACATTATTCATATTCATTCGCATAACATCTTGTGGTTTGTAATCAGTGACTGCGTGTTTTTTTCCCCCCGATCTTGCCAGTCCCCACATGTTGCTGTATGCTGTTTCTTTTGCACTCCAGGACATGCAAAGGACAGAATAGTACAGAGCAGTAAGTTCAGCGCTATATGCAATCATCAGATTCAAATGTTAATAGTTCACACACACGCAAGGATCGTCCTTTCTACATTTATAACGTGTGTACCTGTTACAATGTACACACTTCTCTCTATGCTGTGGTTTCTATTACACACCTGAAAGAAAGAGACAATATATGTAAAAACATCATCGCACTAATGCAATATTATTTGAAAATAAACAGCATCAGATTGGGTGTAAATTTATTCTGGCGCTGTTACTTAAAGTCAGATCAGGAGGGGCGGGGTGGGGTGACACTGACTCAGTTTACTTTCCTGGGAAAGCGGCTGTCTAGAACAGAAGTTTGTTGATGTTGAATCCTCCTTTTCTTTTTCCATTGCCTTTTCTAGTAAGATGCGACGACGAAGTTCCTTTGTAAGCTGAGCCATGAACACTCTTTTTTTCTCAGTGGCCCCCGTACATGCCTTGCACAGTACATGTGCATTGATTACCGCCAGCATGTTGTAGCACACAGCAACTGGTCACCTGCATGTTCTTGTGCGTACTGAAAACCTCCTGATCTGACTCTAAGTAACAGCGCCAGCATAAATTCACACCCGATCTGATGCTATTTGTTTTCAAATAATACGAACAGGCTGAGAGGGGTTCCCAAGCTTTTTCATATAACTGTATGTATTTGCTTTGAACGCTTTATAAAGTATCATGTGATAGTATGCCCAACAAAAGGTGCTGGAGCGGAATGTGGATTTTCAGCGTGTGACTGTGGACAAGCCTAGGCTCCACTTAAGGATGGGTATGTATGTCAGGTACGGAAAATCTTTAATGAAATATTTTGTAAATCACTGCAGGTATCATTTTTTGGAAAATTTATGTGTAAGAGAAAATGGGTGGCATTGAGCTACACAAACTAAAGAAATTTTGACTACAGTACAGTATTCTTGGACAGCATGGCACCTTCAGGTTTTGGCTGCTATGCTGCTTGAATTTGTAGATGCCCTCTGGTGACTAGCAAGGGATCTGCAACATTACAGGGAGACTGATAGACAGAAAGGAGTTGTTTATATATACAGCATGTGCCATTAACTGGGAGCACCACTAGAAAATTACAAAACAGTAGCAGAATGAAACTCATGAATAGAATAAATTGAATCTTGCTCCTTTCCTTTTGCAGCCTTAATTAAATTGATCTTTAGATCAGGATTTCAATGGATTCATTTGCACTCAGTAAGGCACAAATTTGCTATGACTTGTTAGTGAAATGATAAATGCTATTGTCAGTCTCAGTGGAATAATATACATATTATTGGTGCACAAGGGATGTTAAAGGGTACACTGCAACAGGACTGCTTATCCACAGTCACTCAGATAATACCCTTGTTGAGCTGCTGTATACAAATTCATAAGACTGAACTGTAATAGCAGAGTGACAGCTTTTCACTTTACGCTTCTTCCAGTGATGGATGTATCAAGTAACATAGCAAATCATTGCACCCTACCACAGTGGACTGCTTCTCATTTGCTTTCCACATTCTAATCAGTCTGACATGCAACAGCCAATTAAATATTATTTATTGTGGCTTTCACTGTGAGTAGTAACTTATTTAGAGAGTAATAAATATAATGAAAGGAGATACAATATCAATATGGTGAAAAGCATAACAAATAGTAAGACTTTATGGCACTTTGAAGCAGGTATTATATTAATAACATTTATATAGCGCTTTTCTAACCTACTCAAAGTATGAAAACAACAAGGACTGATACATACTTTATACAAGTAGGTTTATTTTTCTTATTTGTTACTTAGTGTGCCTCCTTTATTACCTTCCTCCTGAGCTTTATTTATTTCTTAAATTATCTAGTTATGCGTATTTCAGCCCCCTTGGCATTACTCTCCATAAGTGTATTGTTACATAAGCACCCCCTCTTGGTGACATTATGCCTGATCACAGAGTGTTTTCAAACCCTTAAATCTTTTAAAGAAATAATAAAATGTGTCAGATAATTTTATTTAATATTAATGGGAATGCATGTTATCATAATGAAGGACTACATGTGCATGTTAAAAATAAGGTATTTTTTTAAGTTTACACAAAACATCAATGATTATCCAAAAGGATAAAGCCGGAAGGCAAGAAAATTTGAAGTTTACCGGAGTATATTAATAATGCAGGTATAAACAATTTTTCTACACATTCTTCTAAATGAAAAATGTAGTCCTGCCTTAGAAATGTCACTGTCCCCGTATTCCATTCAAACTATAAATTCAGTTGTAGCCTGCATGTTCATGTCATTAGCACTTCTGGTCTACTGTCCCCAAAGTACTTGCAGTAGGTGAAAAGCACTGAGAGGTAATACAGTAAAGTGAATAGAAGAAGAACCTTAAAATATGTCCATGGGTGCCATGCTCTCCATCCTGATTTATCCTCCGATTATTACTTGTTTTTAGCTTATTTGTAGCATGCTGTACATTTTCACTTTTCGAATAGCTGATTAATATTACATCATTATATAAAACCTAAAATAAGTATCTTATATATAAAAGTCTACGCATGGAAGTGTGTGTGTCTGTCTGTCTGGCCCATAAGGTGGAGTCAGGCTAAAGGTTCCACCTCCGAGGACATGCAAGTGAGGCCAGCACGTTTGTAAAATGAAACAACCAAAAAGAGAGTCACTCGCTTATTCGCTATTACAGAAGCATGGCGAGCACATCAGCAAAACGGTATCCCTTTTACTTTTCCTCCTGCTGCTAATACACAAGCAAGGCAAGCACCTCGGCAAAACGAAACCTTCGAAGAAAGACAGTCGCTTAGCTGCTAATGCACAAATGATGCAAGAACGTCAGCAAAACAAAACCTCCGAGGAGACAGATGCCCAGAGTAGTTCCTTTCAATTACCTGACATACTGTAACTACATTTCAATTTTATTTTTTTGACAATTTCAATAGTATTCTTTTTACAGCACGGGCTTACACAGCTAGTACTAAATAATTTTACTCTGGAGTCCTTTCTAAAATAACAGTATGGCATTGAAATGGTTGTCGCTGCAGATGTTGCACTTTGAAAAATGCAGATTAAGCCAAAGCATAGAAAAATGAGATGCTAATTCTGCAAATAAACACAAAGATGTAGTAAGTACAGGTAGAACACAAAAGTACAAATTAACCCAGATGAAAATAATCATCCTTGCAGAGAATAGTCTCAATCCAGGTCTATCAGGTAGGGATGAAACATATTGCCTATTGTTACCTCATCTCTTTCTTTTATCTCCCCCCAGTCTGGCCTCTGTTCCACCTTTCAGTTGAGACTTTTCCATAACTTATTCCTGTAGATTACGCTGTGTTTTACAAAGTCTCAGGGCCACCAACTATATTGCCTTCTGGCAGCCTTCAAGATTTTTGAACTTCAAAATCTTCAGTAGTCCTAATCTCTTAGAGACCCTTTGGACTCCCTCGTTTGTAAAAGCAACAAGGTTCCAATTCATCTGCTCTGGAATAGTGTGTTGCCTCATGTCAGATCACAAGGAAATAACTGGTATCTTGCTATTTTTAAGTTTTAAAATGAACGTATACATTGTTTCTACACCCACACACCTTTCTCTTGTTTTCCTGCCAGCCCCCAGCAATCCTCCAAAATTTACTGAACATTTTCCGCATTATCACCTTTAACTGCTGTTTAACAGTTTCATGCAAGTTAGTTATTTATGTAAAGCCTTTTTGAGGTGCCACATGACTACAGACATCTAGCAGTTGCATGCCACAGAAGTTGTGTAGTTAGTTTCTTATTCAAGTAGGCTCTAGTGCTAGGTTTGTGTTTCTGGTTTTGACCTCATTTTGCTCCTGTAGACATGAAGCCCTGGTTCATCTTGTAATTCACCTCCCAAACCCTGCTGAACTCTTCAATGAACCCCCTAGGCTGAAACCAACCCTACATGAACCTCTAAGGGAAGAATCTAAGATGAATTAAGGTTTTCTATTGTTTATTACAGTAAATGATAGAATATTAAATGAGAATAACATCAAATACAATAAACTAATTTATATCCTACATATGTCCTGTATAGTGCATTAATAATTTAAACAATAAAACAAAGAAAACCCTTATGAACCAATAGCATCATCACAGAGAATAGGCCACAAAATGGAATGTCTGACTTCACACTTTATATAATAAAAATATTTAGACAAAATATAAAACTTTTTTTTACTGTAGTTTCAAACTGCCATTAGCCTTTAAAGAGCATTCTGTTCTAAGGGAATTCCGGAGTCATAATTAGCATTTCCTTTTTTCCTTATTCTTAGACCTAATACTTTTAATATAATATATGGAATACATAAAAAACACATTTCCTTTATGATTAACCTTTAAATTACATTCCCTTATTTCTTCTCTTCATTTTAGTTACAATTAATCACAGGTCTCAAGTTTGCTATGTATCTACTTTGAAAAGCCTATTTTTTTGTAGTTTAATTAAATATTTCAGAGCAGGGAGCGTTGCTTATGACACATCTCATTTCTGAACTGCATTTAAACTACAGCCCACAAAAGAGGAGCTTATCCCTGTGGTTTTGTTGACTTTGTGCAAACCATTAGCAGAGGTTTTCTCAATTATGTCAGCCCAGCTTTCTTTCTCAGTTTCCTAACTTACTGAGTGAATTGTCCTACATTAACTTGTTTATGGGGCCTTGAGTGCTGCTAGTCAATTTCTGACCCAAATCAGTTCTTACACTGAGCTTTTGCTATTGGAACAAGGTCATTAGACAACACAACATTCTAGATTTGGTCTTATTTGTACATTACAGAGTTTTCTATTTTTATTTAATGTTGTATTGCCAGCTGTTCCTATAATTAGTCAACATTACACCAATGTAATTTTGTCACCATTTTTGTCATAAATTTGCAACTGTGAACCATGTGAAATTTAATTCCATTCTAATGTTATTGTTTTACTGTATATTAATGAAACCTGTGGACCTATGGTCCTAAAAAAAGGTGGTTCTTAAAGAGCAAGCTAAACTTTTCCATGTTGGCAACACATTCTTTTGTTTTCACCATTAAAAAGCACAGCATGACATTGATCACATCACTGATGTAACATTTCTAAGTAGTTGTCTTCAAAGAAACATCGATGTAAAGATGTAAACCAATGCTTTTCGTATGGTTAGAAATTTTGAATATTTGACAATGTTGTTGATTACAGAGCATTTTTGTGTGTAAAAACCAAAGTTAAACATAAGCGTGTTGTTTTCAGATTGCAAACTAAGGAACCTTTTGCATTGTGGAGTGAGTTGTGTGACTAAATATAAATAACAGTAAACTCTGGTTTACTCATTTAAGAACTCGTCACACGGTTGTGACAATCGCATGCATTTCTCCAAGTTTGTTATTCCTGCATTCTATTTCCTGCACGTGCACATTCCGCAGAGGGAACTGCTCTTCGGTTTCTACTTCCGATTATGGTGTTCTTCATTACATCATGGGCCTCAGCGATCTGCTTGATACTCAGCAATGTTGCTGGTATTCTTTATCTCTTCGCCATGACACCTCATTTGCCATAATTAATCCATTGGGTGACCCAAAGAACAGTTTTCCAGGTTGCCACCACCTCAGATTTTTTGCATTTACGGTACATATTGGGTCTTAAGCTTTGAATCATGATCAAGATCCAGGTTGTAGTTCAGGTAGTTTGCAAGCAATGGCTTAACAGATATACAGATCTTAGCATTTTACATATATATATATATATATATATATATATATATATATATTTATATTTATATACTAGCTGTGTAAGCCCGTGCAGTAAAAAGACTGGGGTCCTAGAAACTATAGAAATCGTCAGAAAAAAATTGAAATGTAGAGAAGTTAGGTAATTGAAAGGAATTACTCTAAGCGTCTCTCTCCTAAGTTTCGTTTTGTTGACGTGCTCACCTCGCCTGTGTATTAGCAGTGAGAGGAAAAGTAGAAGGGATCCCTTATTGCCGATGTGCTCGTCTTGCATGCGCAAGAGTTTCTCTCTTTTCTCACCGCTTTTACTTTGGCAACTGAGTAGCCTTCTTCTTTCGACTCGTTAACTTGGGGCCGCCTTGCCGGCTTTCTGAGCTTCATGATGTAGTAGCCTCGCACTTCCGGGCCGTACAGACACACACACTTCCACGCATAGACGCTTATATATAAGATACTGTACGTACAGTATATATATATATATATATGTGTGTATGTATGTATGTATAAAATGCTAAGATAGTGTTTTTAGTTTCTCGCTTACATCACCATTTTGTACTTTGTGCTGTTTTGGGTTACAGACCTCCCACTGCCACAATGTGTATGCCGCATCCTGATGTCCAAGTCTGTGGTTACATAGCAATCTGTTGTGTATCTGATTAGAATAGTTAGGGCCTAAGAATGTTAATGGAACCATGACATTTTTGTGTGTTTTTTACTTTTTTGTTTAATTAATTTCAGCTTTGTTATTTTGGTAGTTTATAATCTTCTGGTTTCTACCCTTGCGTCTTTCAGCCTTTTCTTTTCGTCTTCTGGCTGAGACCTTTTCAAACACAGGCATAATAGTCTTGGCATGGTAATAGGAATCCTCCGCTTTCGGGTATATTGGTCTAGTTAACCTTAGCAGGGGAAGTGAATTAATGAAAAGTAATAAAATGTATGAATGACAAATATTAGATGCTCTGATAAGCTTTATGTTTTTTACTTTTTATAAAAACTGTATTGACTGGCCTTACCTAACAGGGGTTTAGCAAGGTCTTCCACACAGCACTCATTTGTGACTTTTTCAGAAATAAGTCTTCAGCAATTGATGAATTCATGAATTCATTAATTTTTTCTCAATTTGCTTGAAGTTTAAGTTTAAACTCATACAGTAGTCTTCTTGACACCTGGACAAAAAGCCCCAAAAGTTTCACTTATTTCTATAATAGAATGTTATTATCAGTATTATTATTTTTATTAACCACAACCCTCACCAGAAAATGGAAAGAGGAGATGAGATTATTATTATTAACATTTTGTTACTTTTTGTTTTACTTGTGTTGGTAAAATAAATGGCAAATAAGTACAAAAATAAAATTCTCTTAAACAAAAAAAAAAACTACATATCACAAAATAACAAAAAAAAAGTTGTCAGTCACTTGTTTTCTGTTCACTAATGGCCATTTCTTTTGTTTCTTTCATGTGCCCTCCACATCACTTCTTTATTTTACCTTTTACTTTCTGTACCTTTATGTGTATCCTTTGTAGATGCCACACGGGCTGGATGGGCATCCCGGCCAGGAGAGGCAGCAGATCTGGAAGGAAGGACCGGAAAGGGTGGACAGACAGCCCATTAAAAAGAGAAGAAGTTGCTGGAGGTTTTTTATTCCCCAACACACTAGATGGCAGCAGCCCTGAAGGTCGGTGCACAGTAAGAAGCCAGAAGGGCATGCAAGGATATGTAGTCCAGCAGAGCAGCCTTGCAGGAGTCACTGGGTGGGCTAAGAGAGTGTGCTGCATGGAAACAAGCTCTCTATTATGGACTTCCATGCAACCCAGAAGTACTTTCATCGGGCAGTCGCCCTGGCACTGGAAGTACTCCCGGGTCTGTACTCCCTTATTCAAACGAGTAGGAGTTGGGATGTAGTGGAGTAACGCTTGAGTGGAGGAGGAAGTGCGGTAGGGAGAAAAAAAGAGCTATTGTGAGAGAGACTCGTATTTGCTTGTGCTTATGTCACATTTGGAAATAGTGAAAAAATAAAAACCTTTCATTATTTGAGCCCGGGACTGCACAAGTGTGTTTGTGTTAGGGTTTGGGGCTCACTGACGCCCTAGGTTTATTACACCTTAAAAACTCAAATTACATTAATTCTGCTAATATTTATATTATCTGTATACATGGCCAGAGCTACCCTCATGGTAACTTGTGTGAACACCCGGAGGCTTAGCTCGGAAATGTGTCTTAGCGTATACAAGTAAAACAAAAACAAACTAATAAGAGGAAAAGTCCACATTTTCAGTGACAGGCACTCACGGCAACCTGCTACCCAGCAGTCATCTCTACCACACTTTGATCCTCACAATTATAAACCTACCTGATCAGATCTGAATAAAAGTTTTTTAAAGAAAAATATAAGTGCTGCTTGTTTTTTATAGTTGGGGATATGATCAGAGCAGGTGTGTCATTGGTCACTCTTATAAGATTGTGCATTTGATATGTTACCATACCGCAAAAACAGAAAAAATCTAAATAGGTGGTAATTTAAAAAAACAGCCCAGTGGTGCAGTGAAAAGAAAAACCAAAAAGAGAGGAAAGCAAAAGACTGAAAACTATACCTGACATTAGAAGCTTCATTCAAACAATAAATAGAAATGACGATTCAAACAAGCAGTTGAGACAAATGTGACTGACCATACAGACAGTTTGGAAAAGTCTCAAATATCACCATTTCTAGCAGCAAAGTGCAGTCCAATTACAGTGACAGAGACCTGAACAACAATGTGGAAGGCAATGGGGCCAACTACAAGAGATGAGATGCACCCAACAATGCCAGACTCAACAATGGTCTTTTGTTTTAATTGGTACAAATATGTGCTCAGTAAAGCTATACTTTATTGCCTTAAAGTGGCAGAGGCCTTTGATAAATTTTCAATTGATGTTCGTTAACTGAAACAAAGTCGACTTCCTGCGGATGTGCTGTGAAGTTCACCTCTTCTGTGAAACGAAGGTGAAGTTCACCCAATATAAGTTTTGGATTTTGTTTTCTACTTCAATCCTTGTACCTGACTTAATTATTGGTGTATGTTATGATCATAATATCCGAGTATGTGCATGTCTCTAGTCGGGGTAGTAAGGTCTAAGAGCTTCAACACTCAGAGTCCTTGCAGGAGTCTTAATCTGGCTTTGCCAGTATGTAATCCTTTACATTGTAAGACATTATCAGACCTGCCTACAGTCTCTAAATCATAGATCTTTTCTTGTGCTTTCATTTCAACAGCTATTTAGAGGAATGTGATATAAAGTTTTCAAAGGGTAGATGACAATAACCACTCACCAGAATTCATTTGAATGAGCATCTTACTTTGAAGTTAATGCTTTGTTAATAATTGATATATAACAATAATCTTTTATTGTATTACATGACTAAAATATTTCAGGGCTTTGTTGAAAAATCTTAACACTGATGATCATCTTTTTTGGCAATAGATGTAACGTGTGTGATTATTTTGGCATGCATACCATGTGTGCATAGGGATCAGTGGAACACAATTAAAAACTGGGGGATGTTCTTGGGCAGTACAACAAACATTTACAGTATGCATAAAAAGCATTATGTTGTTTATGGTCCTGTCATAAACATCTGTATTTTATTTTGTTGTTGTTTTTTTTTATCTGCCTTTTCTTCTTCTTATTTTTTCCCTTAGGAAGGAGAGTGTTAAAAAATATAATATTCAAGTGAAGAGCAAATAATACACAAAATGGTGAGAAATAAAAATGCCATCGTTTTTGGAAGCAATCGTGTTTACTGCGTTAAGAAGTTTGTTACCATTGTTTATGTCAGTAGGTGTCTTGAAGGTGGAAAACAATACAGAGCCTGGTCACTATGGGACCAGAGTTACAAAACCTGCAGCTTCAGCACTGAACATTTGTCATCCCACCTCATTGCTTTTTAATCACCTGGCTGGCCCATAGCATTTCCAGGGACTATCCAAGCACTCAAACTGACACCTGCAACAGAGAGAGAGATGCGCATACATTCACATTGAAAAAGAGAAGCCAGTCAGCTGAATTCTGTGCTCTTCTAATGGGGCAAATGGGAGAAAGATGAGTCCTTCTGAGAGCTGTGGCGGTAGCTATTGTTAGTGAACTTCTGCTGAAGGCCACTCCATTACAGCCGATGAGGGCCTGGCAAAATTGCGAATTGGAGTTTCTGAATTTTTATAGACCAACTGCAGGGGGATCATGAAAAAGTAATTAGCTTCCATTTTCAAACACCAGGAAAAGCAAAAAAAAAAAAAAAAAAAGATCATCATCTCCTAAATATGATTGCATTAAAAGAAACCATTATCTTTAAGTGACAACTAAATACTCTTACACATAAATGTTTGCCCATTTGCTCTGGTGCTGTATTTGAGGTAAAAAAAAAAAAAAAAATCAGAAAACAACCTCACCATCAATCACCTCCACATAAATTGCATCCAGGTTCAGTAATAAACTCTCTTGGCGCCTATTTCCTGGAAATGTATACACGACTTTCTTCAACTGAAAATAAGCAGTTCTGCTGTTACAGTGAGAGCAGCCGCCTTTAAAAGTTAGTGAAAAAACAACAAAACGGCATCTGAGTCTTTTATTAAGAGGACTGCAGGCACGTATTTTAAAAAATTGCTTTTTGTTATTCTAGATTCCTTTTATTGCAGGATTATTTGAATAATACTACTTGTCAAATAATGGTTACAATCTGACACAAGCAGTTAAAAAAATCCCTTATATTTAAAAAAATGAAACAAATAAATGATCTAATAATGCTATGGGTTTATATATTTGCATCACCTGAGCATTTGTCATTTAACAGCTAACATATATATATGTATATTGTCACACACGTGCGCAGCTAAAGGGCTCGAGTGTGGCAATTCCGAGTTAGGCCGGGATGTTTCAGAGTCCACTGATTCTTTTTCTCTTTGGCCTGCAGACCATTCACGGGAGATTCCACCTGGCCCTGTTGACGTCACTTCCAGGTCCAAGCCTATGGAGAAAGACCTTGTTGGCTCCAGCCCCTTTGATGTCACGAGCCTATGGCTGAAGACCCTTAAAAGCCCGACACCTCTGAATTTACTTCCTGTCTTCCTCTTTAAAAGCCTCCACCTTTTCCTTATTCCCTCAGTTCTGTTTTGGACTCGATTTTGTGCACATCGGTGCCGTATAACATATTTACTATTATGTAGCCAGAATACCAATTATACAGGTGGCTGCCCCAAACCTTGCTATGGCTCTGTGTGGAGTTTCTGACAATATATATATTGTAAGTGCCAGGTAGAATTATCAAGCACTGAGTCAGATAACATGCCTATCTTTTGTGTATGCACCAAAGGATTACGGCAGTAGGAGTCCGATCAGTCTCCAGTTGGTCCCATTTCTATTAATTTATCAACAGAGTCCTGACACTTATTCCGGAACTCCCTATGAGAAACAGAAGGATTGCTTTCTGTGACCTTTTTATTTTTGCAGTTTTCCCAAGGCTGGCTTGAGGATCTGGGCATCTGTGTTCCAATCGCCACCTTCTTCCCAGAGTTCATAGCGATTTGAGGTTTCCATAGCTGAAATGTCTTGTTTGCTCATTGTTGCCCTCTTGTCTGGGGAGAAAGTCTGCAAGCCACATTTCAGCTATCGAAGAGGTATGAACAAGGCCTACAGTCAGTTCCCCAGGTATGTTAAACCCAGCACTGGTGCATACCTCCTTTTTGGTTCCATTACTGATTGTACTGCCAGAGTCATCCTGCGTGTTCTTGTTTTCAGAGAAGAGGCTTAGCAGGTTGTCTGGCAGACCTGACGTCTTCACTATTCCCCAGATAGGTCAGTAGATGAGCGACAAAGCCAGGTGAATGGTTCCTCAGAGCTTTTTCTCACACTTTCTCCCGAGTTATTGGGTGTATAGTTGTCCCAGGAATGTTTGGCCACAACAGAATTTAACAAAACAGGTTACTGCCAAATAGACAGCCAGGAAATCCTGACGACTATACAGGTTGTGACAGATACGGAGCACAACTGAGCCCTAAACTCTAGAAACAAGCAACACTAATACAGTCGCAGGATCAAAACAGAGATTTTTATTATAAAAATACCTCACAAAGGTTACTCTAAAAGGTTGCACAAGCAATTATATGCACAATTCTTCTTCCTTCCTTTCTTCTCCCTCCATCCACTGTCCTCCAGTAACTGTTGTCTTCCTTCCTCCTGATTCTGACTCAGCTGGAGCAGGATGGACGGCTTCCTTTTATGCCGGATCTGGGAGTAGTTCCAGTGTCAGGATATAGTCTGATGGAAGCACATGCGGGTCAAACAGAAGCCCTAAAAATCAAGTATCATGAATCACCGCAGCATCTCCTGGGACAATTTATTTTGGTTGTAGAATTATTTTTAATGGATACATTTGCTATTTTTATTAACCTATAATGACAAAATTATACCATGTTTTCAAAAAGGTTTGGAAATTTAAATTTAAATTTAAGATTCTTAATTCAGTACATTGTAGAAGCCCCTTTTGGCAGCAATTATAGTTGGAAATCTTCTTGGGTAAGTCTTTACAAGCTTTGCACACCTGGATCTGGGTAGTTTATCGCATTGTTCCTGAGAGATCCTCAAGGACAGTAAGAGACTTGTACCAAAACCAGTCTAGCATTGCCTTGGCTGTAGGCGTCAGGTCATTGTCATGCTGAAATTTGAACCACTGACCTAGTCTAAGATCACATGCACTCTGGTGCAAGTTTTCTTCAAGGATGGTTCCAGTTTTGTGAAATTTGGAGAAAATTATCCAAACAGAGCCTGTAATCCTTACAAAAAGTCCATTTAGAAATAAATATTTACTTTTAAAGGTAACAAGCGAGTGATTTCATAGGACTATTGACCATGTTTGAATGCTAGAAATGAAATTTTCAGGAAATGTTGTATGCTCCGCAACTAAGTCATTGTTTATACAACTCTCATCACATCTTCACGTTGAAAATCCAGGTGTATGAAAATATCCTTTTGGTGTGCCAAAGACTCAATAAGCATTTACAACTGTAAGCAGCCAATACAGCTTAGCTACCATGCATTTTCTGATGGAAATGGCATTAGTGGATGTTGACATAAATAATCCAGCATCCCCTTTGACTTTCTTAAACTGCCATCCAGCCGTTTTGCAGTCAGACCCTCCACACCTTGCTCTCACCAGGTCTTACTCTTTTCTTGTGTCCACAGGTTTCTAATTACAAATATGTCATTGATAACTGAACTTAAAGCAATATCTTTGACCTTTTCATTTTAGTCCTTTTCCTTGTCATCAAGAGTTGACAAATTCACATTTCTTTCACTATCTTCAAATTAGGAACTTTGTTAAACAGAACCTTCCCGATTTTCCTCATCTTGCACCCTCATCCATGCTAGAAAAAATATTGCACAATTTCAAGGACAGACGCCATCTCTGAAATATATAAAATTATTTTACAGTCCCTCCCTTTCAAGAGGACATTGGAAAAAAGATCTCTCAATCAATATATCAGAAAAGGAGTGGAAAATAGCAATGCAGAGAATTCATTCGAGCTCCATATGCGCAAACCATACAATTATTCAACTCAAAATTATATATTGAGCACATCTGTCTCGCTTAAAACTCTCCAAAATGTTTCCAGGGCAGGATCCAACCTGCGAACGCTGCAATCAAATCCCAGCCTCACTGGGTCACATGTTTTGGGCCTGCACCAAATTAACATCATTCTGGACCAAAATTTTTAATTACCTTTCAGAGAGCCATGGTGTCACAATACCTCCTAACCCATTAACAGCTGTGTCGGGTGTCCTTCCAGATGGGTTTAAAGTGGAGAAGGACAAACAAACTGATTGCATTCACTACACTTTTGGCACACAGACTTATTTTGCTAAACTGGAAGAATCCTAACTCTCCTCTTTTAAGTCAGTGGGAAACCGATGTGTTATACTATTTGAAATTAGAAAAAATCAAATACACAGAGTATCTCTACAGATTTTTTTCAAAACCTGGCAGGATCTAATCAGTAATACTTTAGAATAAGCTCTTAAAGCACAGAGGAAGCAATTATTTTTGCATTTCTTTTTATACAATACAATACAGTTTATTTTTTGTATAGCCCAAAATCACACAGGAAGTGCCACAATGGGCTTTAACAGGCCCTGCCTTCTGACAGCCCCCCAGGCTTGACTCTCTAAGAAGACAAGGGTAAACTCCCAAAAAAAAAACCTTGTAGGGAAAAATGGAAGAAACTCTGGGAAAGGCAGATCAAAGAGAGACCCCTTTCCAGGTAGGTTGGGCGTGCAGTGGGTGTCAAAAGAAGGGGGTCAATACAATACAATACACAGAACAGAACAAATCCTCAATACAGCATAAAAATAAAAATTTTAGAAGTACTGAGCAAAATTTAACAGTAGATGATATCACATAATAATATTGGCTTATCAAACTCATCAATTTAGGTATGTTTACAAGCCTTAAGTTTTACTCCGTTGGCCATGCTCTTTCTCTCAGGGGTGGAGGTCTCAATCCTACTTTTTGTAAAAATTGATTGATTTGTATGGAATGATTACAATAAAATTAATAAAAAAAAAGAGTTGACAAATTCACAGATGTCCTGTGCTAAAAACACTGAATTAGTGCAGTAGTCAGCAACCTCTTGGTGTCCATATTGTCTATTAGGTTACATCAAATTTGTTTTTATTTATTTTTGCAACATGCAATGCACATTCAAGATAGGAACCTGTACGCAATAATGTCGGATTTGGATTACTTGGAAAAAAATAATTTTAACAATTAAACCAAAAAATCAGATATGAACAAAAATCAAAACTGAGTTACTTTCAGCTGCATTGTCAACATTGCTGCCTACGTGTACCTATGAGGATAATACAAGAGACTGTGGTACCTTTACAGCATATATGGCAGGTATTTAAAAGGGCATTTGAGCTGTCTCAATAGAAAAAAGTGGTCTCCTGTAAGGGACAGTTTAAAGGTTAGCCTAACTTTTAATCATATTTACAGTATATATGTGTGTGACTTTACAACATACTGAATTTGTTTGAGTTTGAAGTTACACTGTGCCACTTATTTTATGACTTTTTACAATGGTTGCATACTGTCATCAAGCCTTCCGTCGTGGTATAGTTTTTTTTACTTTCTGTATTCTTTTGTTGTAATGCTTACAGTGGAAACTATGCCACTAAGTGTTTGAATTTAGTTTATTCTGCATGTAATAGCTGTTATTACAGTATCTGCTTGTTTGAGCTTGTCATTTGTGACGATTGTGTTTGTGCATCTTGGCACGCACAGACTGATCAGATCTATTTACACATGGAATATTAGCGTATGTAACCCATATCCAGTAGGCCTCTAGAATTCATAAATTCCTGGTAAACTGAGGTATCTTCATCTGATCGTCACCGATAGTGCCCAACAGTAGTGCTACTGGGTTTGCTAATGACTAATGTCATTTCACGCAGGACACATATTGTAATGTTATGACCAGGTTCTGCAGTTGTGTTTCACATTAGCCCAATCCATTGCAAGACACAATCACATGCACCCATACAGAAATATGTTGGGGAAATTGAGAGGCATACATTTACTTACATGAATTTCATGCTTGAGGTTGACAGAATATCACGCAAATAGTCAAAATATTAGGATTCTTTTCATTTTTCGGACATAAAATATACAAAGTACGATTCATATGTTAATTATTAACATAAAGTTATATTCTCAAAGCCACTTAATCTGACATAACATTACGTTCTCAATCCTAATTACAGCAGTGGGTGCATTAGGATAGACTGCCTGTTTGAGTTTTCATATGTTGTTCTGTATCGATTCTGGTAATGAGATACTAGTTGTTGGAGTTTTTCCAAGTCATTGAGTTTGATTCAGATATCCATTTTTAGCAATTCTTCTGCATTTTCATGGTTAACTACATTTTTGGACCATTTCATCTGCCATCTTGGTTTTCACACTTGTTATTTTGGAACTCCCATCTTTAGGAGGTTAAAAGTACCCCTAGATTCAACTTCCTTCCTCATTTGAGCTGATCAGGTCTATTTATATGTGGACTTATTAGCGTATGTAATCCATATCCAGTAGGCCTCTAGAATCCATAAATTCCTGGTAAACTGAGGTATCTCAATCTGATATTCACCAAAAGTGCCTAACAGTAGTGCTACTGGGTTTGCTAATGACTGATGTCATTTCAAGAGGAACACAATTTGCAGGGTTATGACCAGGTTCTGCAGTTGTGTTTCTCATTAGCCCAATCCATTGCAAGACACAGTTACATGCAAACATACTGAAATATGCTGGGGCAATTGATAGGCATACATTTTTTTAACTTGCATGCATGAGGAAAAGGGGATATCATGGAAACCATCAGAATATTGTGTTTCTAGCTTTCTTTTCATTTTTCAGTGTAGATTTAACTTTCAGCAGTTTTCCTACAAGACATAAAATGTGCAAAGCACTAATTAATATGTTAATCTAATATTAATTCTAATTATTAGATAATATAATGTAACATAACATTCTCAGTCCTAACTTCAGCATTGGGCCTATTAGGACAGAGTTTCTTTTGGAATTTTTATACATTGTTCTGTATTGATTCTGGTAATCAGACACTAGTTTTGGGAGTTTTTCGAGTCACTGAGTTTGATTCAGATATCCATTTGCAGCAGTTTGCCTTCATTTCCAATAATTTTTGGTCCATTTTGTATGCTATCTTGGTTTTCACGCTCACCACTATTTTGGAGCTCACATAATTAGGGGCATGCAGTAGGTTAAAAGGTCACCTGGATTTCACTCCCTCATTTGAGGTGTGGATTCAAAACCCAAAAATTTTGGTTAACGACTTCTTTGGGCTTGTTTTTTTTTTTTTTTTTTGACCATGATTTTTGTCACTCGTTTTGGCTGAATCTCGTACTTTTTGATCTCCCAGCATTAAACCTTTTTTGTTTTTTATTTATTTTTCAGGCTCACTTCCAAACCCAGCCTGCTTGCAGACACAACAAGGTGCAAAAAATAACCAGTCCTTCACCAGGCCTAATCCAATTTTATCGAGGTTAACTGATTGATCAATAAATCAATTTATCAATTAACTTGTTACGTACTGTATGTATTAATTAGCATTACATATTAATTAATGAGTTATTTATTTGTATTCCCCTTTCCCTTTGTTGTGTTGCCTTGTGTATTGACTATACATTATAATGTAAAGTGAGAGTGAAATCAATTTCACTCTCACTTTACATTATAATGCATAGTCAATACACTCTGGGAATGCAATATAATGTTATGTTCACACTGTTGATTTTAGTTGATTAATCTTTTGTGCCTGGTTTCCTCTCTATGTGCATTTATTTCTATTTCCATTTATTATTTGACTTTCTTTATTATTTCAGTAACTTCATAGAAGCACATCTACTTTCTGTATATAAGCCTAAAAGTGCAACGATTTTGTGCAACGATTTTATGTGACATTTTTATGTCACGTTTTTTTGTCATGCTTTAAATCGGGCTTATTTTAAAACCTATATATATATGTTTGGTATCAGTCTTTTCAGAATTTATCAAACAGTAATGTGATGTTGTTAGATTTTCAGATTCCTATTCCATTATTAAATTATAAACTATAAAATATTAAGAACTCACATCCCGTGAGACGAGACTTTGTTCTAAGACATTTAACCACGCCCGGGGCTGGAAATAAAAGACAGAGTAGATGACAAAGACAGCTGCTGTACAGGCTTTTAAATGCTTGAAGCGCCTCGTGAGATGCAGATTACACAGCACGGCGGCAGCAATCCAGCAGCTGATTGAGCAAAGAGGAGGTAAAAAAAACCCTGGATTTGTTTCAATAGTTTTTATTTATTGTTTCAATAGTTATCAACCTCCTATCTAGAGTGTATTACAATTATGT
Organism: Polypterus bichir lapradei; assembly: GCA_026402145.1. NCBI lineage: Eukaryota > Metazoa > Chordata > Cladistia > Polypteriformes > Polypteridae > Polypterus > Polypterus bichir. Next base: position 52,421,881 of record JANRMT010062807.1, read on the forward strand.
GCTTGCCACAGATCAAAATCAGACTGAAGAATTCTTAATTCCATGTCTTCTCTTTCACATATTGCCACAGGTCATTCATTCAGTTATTTTCTCAACCAGCATATTAAACCAATTTAGTGTCGCAGTGAGCTGGCACCTATCCCAATATGCACAAAACAGGAAGCAACACTCAATGGGGTGACAGTCCATTGCAGGACAGACTCAGCTACATATTCAATCACATTCATTGAAACTGGCTTAGTTTATAGTTGTCAGTCAATTTAACCTGAGCATCTTTAGGAAAAGGAGAAAAGAAATCTTGAAAATGTGCACATTACACATATTAAGAACTTACTCTGGCATATGAAGTCACAGCAATAATAGCCTTTGTGCTACACTGCATCTCACTACCTGTTGATATTTATTAATATTAGAAGTAATTAAACTATCACTGTTAGATTATCACTAATTGCACCATCACTAACTGAGTTTTAAATAAGAGATACTCTGAAAATGCTGAAAATATCTAAAATATACTGTAACAGCATCTATTGAGCTTATATTTAATCATTTATGAAACAGCCTCCCTGTTCTTAGATCATGCATGAATAAAGAGCCATACTTGTAGAAATACAGAAAATAAAATAAACTCAATGAAATGTTTTTAGAGTTTTTTTATGACTCCCAGTAGGCTCTGTGCAGGCACCCCCTGGACCGCAGGTGTAGGGTAACCTACAATATTAAACACCAGGAAGTGCAGAGGCATATTTGAGAACAGGCCAAAAAAGTCAATGCATGCTGTGCATCAACTGAATCATCCAATATTACTCAGGCTCATTTTGCTGTATCAGGTGAATCTCAACATCCCTGAAGATGTCTAAGTTCTCATCCAAACAACTTTTCCATAAAAGTAACGAAATACGTCTTGGCATAAAACAACTTTCTGATAAAGTATTCCAGCCATGAATGATCATAATTAATGTAAGAGTGTTTTGCTTTCACTGGTTACTTTCTCACTTTGCGGGGGGTGGGGGCTTTATTTCGAACAAATTTGCTCATGCCGTGAGTATATCCTCTTTCAAGACAGCACATGGTAAAACATTTGCGGTTTAAAACTCTGAGCAACTGAGCAATAATACAAGTTTATAGCAGCTCAATAGGCAAACTTGCTTTTCTCCTTTTTCAAGGTGGATGGCAAGATCAAAATGAGAAAAATGAAAGGAGCAAAAGTTTAAATATGGCATCAAGGTATATTTATATGATCTGTATCTAAATTGTTTTCACAATCTGATTCATTTGTAAAATTCTGCAACCAAAAAATACAATGTAAAATGCAATAAAAACATTTTGTTGGGTCATCTAGATGGTTTCCCATTGTAAGAAACTACAAGCCTTGGTCAAATAGATCCATAATAGAGTATGGAATAAAAAAATGACAAGCTTTTGTGACATACATCTTTAAAAGTGTAATATAAATGTGTAGTTACATACATATAACAACAACAACAACAGCATCTATTTATATGGCACATTTTCATACATACAAAGAAAAAAAACAAATATGATTCTGGAAGAATATTAATGAATAAGAAAGAAAAGCAAATCTATATGATCTTGTAAAATAGATATATAATTAACAGAAGAGTAGTGACCTTCTAAACAATAACCTATTATAAGTCTCTAAAGATGAATCCAGCGATAAGGTCAGATGGCTGGGAGGACAGAAAAACCAATAAAAGACTCGTGGAGAGAAATAAAAAAAAAAAAAACTAAATCTGCAGGGGTCCCAAGGCCAATTTACTGCCCAACCTCCACTGGGCATTCTACCTAACATAAATGTTCAGGAGTCATTCCTCATTGTCTCCAGGCTTTATATGAAAGGATTCGATGAATTTGGTCTCGTAGACAACTAGGGCACCCGCCTTCATCCCATCATCACCGGTGGCTGCATGGTGCCTTTAAATTGTTCAGAGAGCTGTAATATCATAAATATAATGTATTCTGTGTCCTGTCGGCATAAGAGAAAGCCCATTTAAGCAGCATGTAGTGATTCACATACACAGAGCACATAGAAGAACACATACAATACACAGCATTTAACATGCTGCTTTAGTTACGATGGGATTTGAGAAACTAGTAAGCATTTTTAAGATGATGTTTATGATGTTTTACTTTAATGACAAAATAAACTACGTGATTAAAGTGGAAATTTTGAGATGAAAGTTGACATTGACATTTTTTTTCCCACTGTGTTCCTATGTTGTTTTTCTTTTCTCTGTACCCTAATATGCTTCCATATGACACTCAAATGGTGGGCTACGACTCACCTTTTGATGGCAACTTTAATATCTGACCACTGTGCGACTTCTGAACCTGAAGTTTTGAGTTTCTACGCCACTCTCTGCCACTCGATCAACTTTCTTTTGTTCTTTATACCACTGCTTAAAACAACAAATAGTACAATTTCCTTGCCTCCATTTGGTATTCACTGAAATTCTTCTTTTTTCCCCATGCTTTTGCCATTGTCTTTTCATAAGGGGCTGTTTATACTGATTTGCATATTCAAAGGGGTATAATTCTAGGAGGAGTCGGGGTGTAGCGGCAGGTGTGTTCACGTGCGTTACATTTCATGCTAAGCAGGATTTATGCAGAGGAAGAATGTGGAAGTTGGCGTACAGATTTATGCATCTAGATTTTTTTGTACCTATGCATGTTTCTCTTTTTGTCCGTATGCCATGGAGGCCCCTGGAGATGAAAGGTATAAAAGTTACTGGCTGACAAATATAAGTAAAATTCAACAACCAATAAAATGCCCAAACCAACATGGCAAAGTCAAATCACAAAATCAAAATCATGGGACAGCATCTGATCATGTGACCAGCAATGCACCCATCAGAAGAATTTAGAAAATCGAGTATTCACGTTTTTTTAATTTTGAAAAGCTCTGCATGTGAGATATAAGCTATTCTGTTAGGTTGCTGTACTTTATTAATTGAGTAGCTATTTTCTGTGAGTAATGCAAAAATCAATAACTTCCTTGAATCATTTGTGTCAGATGCGTTATTGAATTTAGATACTATAATAGTATCATTCTCTTTTTTAAATGTTATGATACCTAGTACATGATGTAACTGTTTTCACTTACACTACACATCTCTGTAGTTTCTTCCAGTCTCCTATGATCCTGTATGTGAAGTAGTGCCTTCTGGATGCCATTTTGAATCCACTTTCCCATTACTCACAGTTCTATAGTGTTTGGTTCAAATATCAGTTTTCTTACTGTTGTGAGTTACCACACTCTTCTTGTATCTGCTGTTTTTCTCTAGTTACTCAATCTTCCGAAAGACACATTTTAAATTAAATGTTGTCTCTACATTATCTTAAAGTAAGAATCAGTCCTGGGCAGAGTGCTAGCTCACAAAAGAAAAGATTCCAATGCTATGTTTCAGTCATTGTTCCTTTTTTATGTCTTTTTATGTTAAAATTGTTGTTCACGTTTATTTTTTGGTAATAATATATTCTTTGCCAGTATTGTTGTTAATTTAATTTGCATGTGTCTTTGCTTATTCAATTAGTGTTCTATGTAATTTGTGGTTAGTTCCCCGGGAGGCAGGGCCTCCTATCAATTTTTATCAAGGAACTACCCGCAGTCCTTTAAAGGCTGAAGGAAACAGGCAGTCCCTTGTAGATCACTGAATATGCTTAGTGGTGTTGGTGAGTTCTTGGGTTCATTTCTGTGTTTATGTGGATTCATGGATTTTGTGATGTTTTTGGTTTTGACCATTCGTTCAGATTTTTTGTGAACTCATTTGCCACTAGATTGCCTGTTACAAACAACTCCATCTGTGCCTTTTGTGCTCATAATACTTTTATTTGTAAAGATTTTATTTTTGCCCATTTTTTGCTTCAAGTCGGAGGTTGATGGATCCTTCCACTTGAGGCGCAGTTTGCTGCAATTTATTCAGGACTCTGTGCTTGAGAACTCTCTAGTTCATGAACACAGAATGACAAAATGGTGGGAAGACTCTAAATGAGCCAAGGTTTTCAAACATATTGGCAGGGGATGATCTTTCAGTGGTGACATTAAGGTATCCCCAGCTCTTGAGGTTTCTCTCTTAAAACACAAGAGATCACCAAAACATGATTCAAAGGTACTAAATATTAAATAAACAATGCAATATTAACAAAAATACAAAATTATGATGAAAACATGATAAATAATGCTTTACAACAAACGAAGAAGACACAGAAAAGGAAAATAAACATTAGCCAGAGAAATAACCCTGGTTGATACACAACAGCAAATGGCATATCATTCCTTCAAATTAACTGAATTAGAAAATAGAAAGACAAAAGAAAAATCATCTTGTGGAGATTAGGGACAACACAGAATGATATCCCATTCAGTTTCTAAAGATACTACTACTATAGAAAGCAATCTTTTCCAGACTATGAGAAGTTTCAAAAATAATAAATAAATGTAAAGTTATTTCTATATGTTGTAAGACGTTAGAGGTCACTGTTGGCTCTTTCAACCCAACAGACAGACACACTGAACAAAGGGTAAAATCACCAAGAAGGTCTTTAATTTTCTTTCTTCTTGAAGTAGTGCCCAAAAGCACCTCCACCACCATACACAGGCAAAACAACAATAATCCACACAATACTCAACATCTATCATTCCTCCACTCCTCCCAGCAAGCTCTGTCCTACCACCTCCCAACTCCAGCTTGCTTGCTGGGTTCATAGCAGTCCTTTATATAGTCCTTGACCCAGAAGTGCTTCTTTTCTTCCTTCCATGTGAGTTGCCAGCACTTCCAAGTCAGCTGGAGAATTTAAGCTTTAATAATCAGCTTCTGTTGTTATAATCCATTAGTACTTCCGGGCTAAGTAAGAATTTGTTTTTCCACCAACATCCCACAGCGTACCCTGGCGGCATCCACAGTACCCAGCAGGGCTGTGCTGCTGAACTCCTAGCCCCATAGTGCCCTGCTGGCATCCGGGGCACTGCTGCAGTCCCAGGAAGTTGCCATCTATTGTCTTGGGGAGGCAGTGTCTTTCATAAGCTGCTTTCCCCCTTCCAGTACTGGGGCGGATACACTGCCGGCCATCCCTAACAATGTGTATGCTACAGTCGACTAATTATTTCAATGTGACTCTTTCACACATTCATTTGTGGCAATGAAATTAATGATATAGGAGAAAAAGAGCTCAGTATTATATAGAAAAGAAATCTGGAGCAAAGTGAACAATTTTTAGAGAAAAAAAATATATTGAGGAATTCTGATATTTGATTAAAAGGCATAGTTTATATGTAAATGATAGTCCTAATTATTCTGAATGCAGATAAGTGACACCACTGCACTACCCAAAGCATCGCTTTTACTCTGTTACAATAGAAAATCAATAAAGATTTCATAATAGAAAAAATAAAACAGTATAATATGAACTTTGGTTGTGTTTTCAGGCAACTTCCAATTAAAATGTAATATATATTGCTACAATTATTTTAAAATAGTTTTACTTAAATGTGCATTTTAATAAAAGCACCAGCTTTTATTTAGACCTGAAGAGAAATTAAAACAAAAAGTTAATAAAAATGTATATTGCTGTACGGTAATGTTAACACTCGCTTGTGGTAATGGCCTAAATTGCTTAAATATCTGTTGACATATAATGTCTCATGACATTTTAGTATGAATCACAACTACCATTACCTCTTAATTGTAAAATCCAGCCCCACATTCCACACAATAATAATTTGGTGAGTGATAACATTAACGACTGTTGTGATTGGCCCATTGTGAAGTGCCTGAAATTATTGAGCAATTCAGTGGGGATGGCATTTTTGACCCATTATTTTCTGAAATCCTCTCAGTGGTCCGTGATGACGCCCACTCTGCAGGATGTCAAAACTACCATAATTGAAACCTAGCAAAAAGATTGCAAAAAAATAAATAAATAATGCAGGCAATTATTGTAAAAAAGTCTTCACTTTAAAAACTCTGAAGTGCTGAGCTGAGACCCAAGGGCAAAGGCTATTTTACGCACTGCTGAAACATCCCACATAAAGCACCCCTTTGATACAAATTTGCATAACTAGAAATTGATTCCTTAATTAAGCATTGTGGATAGAAAATTGGCTTAGAACAGAGTCATTCCTCTATATATTCTAGTGGGTGTGCAGACGGATGGCTAATGGTGTGGTCAGTCCAGATTGTTTGCAAATTCATAACCCAAATCAGAGTTGCAGAGCAGAGCCATAATGAACAGATGTCACAGCTATGATGAGAAAACAGTTCAAGATTTTCAACACGGCAACATGGCTTATTTGCACAGAATTACAAACTAATTCCGGTTGGGCTATTTTTATAATTCTGCTATTAAAAACATGTACTGCTTAAATAATACATGAATTATGCTTTAATTGTTTTGCTTTCTAAACTGGCTTTTTTTACTAATGTAAACCAAGTACATTTATTTTCATATACTTAATATAATGTAGGTAAGGAAAAACAGTAATGGCCATTAAGCAAATGTGTATCGAGTTATTATGGCAACAAAATTAACTGATATTGTGAACAAAGTCCATCCATCCATCAGGACATTCATTAATCTCCAAACGTTCTTAATCCAGATCAGGGTCTTGAGGTCCTCAGCTTATTTGTGCACCATCAGAAGCAAGGTAAGAAACAATTGTGGATAGGGTGTCAGTTTATCTTAATATCAGGCACAGGTTACTTCGATCAAAACATATTTTACAGCAGTTTATTTTCAATACAAAAATTATGCTCTCATCCTTTTATTTCCTGTTTCACTTCATAAACTATTTTGCCAAAAGTATGTGGACACCCCTCTAAATGATAAACTTGTGTTTCAGCCACACCCGTTAACAGGTGCATAGCCATGCAGTCTTCATTAGCAAACATTGGCAGTAGAATGGGTCGTACCGAACAACTCAGTGACTTTAAACATTGCAATGTCATAGAATGCCACTTTGGCCACAAGTCAGGATGTGAAATTTGTGCTCTTCTGGATCTGCCCCATTTAACTGTAGGTTCTAGTACTGTGAAGTGAAATTGTCTAGGAGCAAAGACACACAATGGCAGAATGTGCAAGCTCATGGAGCAGGGGGCCATTGAGTGCTGAAGTGCATGGCCCATAAAAAATACCTATCCTCTGTTTACATCCCTCACAACAAGAGTTCCGAACTGCCTAAGGAAGCAACATCAGCATAAGAAGTGTGCTTCAGTAGTTTCATTAAAAGAGTTTCCATGGCGGAGTAGTTTCACACAAGCCTATGATAAGCATAAGCTGGGTGGTGTAAATCACACTGCCAATGGATTCTGAAGCAGTGGAAGCCTGCTGTTTGGAGTGAAGAATCATGCATCACTATTTGGAAGTCTGATGGACAAATATTGGTTTGGTGGATGTAAGGAGAACAGTAGCCTCTGGACTGCAAAATGTCTGCTGTAAACTTTAGTGGAGGAGGGATAATGATCTGGGGTTGTTTTTCTGGTTTTTGCCTAACCTCCTTGTTAAATGCCACAGCAAACAAAGACATTTTAGACATTTGTGCTCTATCAACTTTCTTTGAGGAAGGACTTTTTCTTTTACAGTACGACTATGCCCCTGTGCACAAATTCAGATCAATAAACATGTGGTTTGATGAGTATGGTGTAGAGGATCTCAAGGGGCCCACACAGAGCCATGACCTCAATTCTACAGAACACCTTTAGGATGAATTGGAAAAACGATTGAGAGCCAGGTCTTCACATTCAACATCAGTACCTGACCTCACAAATGCTCTTTCTCCTTAAATGAGCACATATTCTCACTAACATATTCCAAAATCTTTTGGAAAGCCTTTCCAGAAGACTGGAGGCTGTTATAGCCACAAAGGAGGCGCATAGCTCAATATTAACATCCACGGTTTTGGAATGGCATGTCCAACAGCCTCATATAGGTGTTATGGTGAGTTGTTCACAACCTTTTTGCCTTATGGTGTAGGTCACATTCTGTTTTAGGCTTAATCCATAACACCTACATATAAAATTAAAACTCAAATGTAACATTTTAATTAATCTATCTGCTAATTCACTTTAATTTCTTGTAGCTCCTTTAACAGCAAGCACTATCACCAACTAGTTTGGTTTGAGTTTCCATACCTGTATTAGAACTATGTTGCACGTGTGAGCAACTTCTATATTGAATTAAAACATAATGTTAACTGCTGCTAACAAATATGTCTTCTTTGATTAGCAGGCGCAAACCAATATTATATGTATTATAATGCTACGGGCAATGTGCTCAGTGTAATTTGTCAAAAGATTTTAAATCATTCATCTGAAGAACTACAGTCAAACCTATAAAAATGCCAGGCAGCACCCACACTAATGCTGGACTAATTGTAAAATCTCTGTCCGTCTGTAGAAGGGGGCACTGAGCCAGCTTGTGATGTCTCACCTTACAACATCATTGTCCACATATGGAGTTCTGATGGGTATTTTAGGAAAAAAAATCATAATGATGTTACTGTTGTTTGATGCTCAATCTATACAAATCGCAATTACAGAGTAGCTTTTTTATCAAAAAAAATCAGCTAAATACATTAGGTTTTCACTGAATTGTTGTAAATACAATGCAAGAAAGACAAAAAAAAGCACAGGCTTCGACATACTGTTACAGTTTGCCAGGGTTTTACCCCTGGCTTGCGTGATTTTTTTATATTATGTGTTAGGTTCAGGGTTTTTTAGACGTTACTTTGTATGTTATTATTGTTTTGTCAGGTTTTGAATATGTGTTTACTTGTTGTGTTTTTAATATGAAAAGTTAGCATTAAAATAAAGTTTCGGGGACAAGGCCTCCATGACCTGAATTTTCTGGTTTTACTGAATATGTGCTACTGTTTATTTGATTTTGTTGTTGGTTTTCAGTTTTGGACTTGTTTGCTTTGGCTTTGCCTTTTTTTAATCAAATTCTTTTTGCTATATTTTCTCTTGATTTTTGTGAACAAATTCTGCATTTATAAATATACTACTGTACATTAGCATTGTCCTTTAACCCAGGGGTTTTACTGTTTCCTTTCTCTTTAAGGGCAGTTTTGTGCAATTGGAATGCTTAATATATAGGCAGTATGTTTTGGCTTGCCTTTTGTGTTTAGGGTCTGGCTGCCTGGGGAGAGGCCTATTTTTGGGAAGACAAGTGAGTTCCTGGTCTGACCTTTTTGTATAGCTTGTGGCCTACACTACCATTTTCCTCCTTTTGTGTCACCATAATTCACAACATATAGAGAACAATGTTATACAAGAAATACAAAGACACTTTTGCTTCTTCTAGAATGTACTGTACACAATTATTAAACAAACTTTATTCATTTTCAAAGATCCTAGAAGCATTCTACACTATTTAGATTGTAGGAAAGGATGACAGTCCATCACAGTGCTGATGCATATACTTTGTTATGATACCTGCCGCAACAAAATGTAAAACCCAGAACAGCACTTCACCCAGGTGTGACTTTCCATAAAACTGTCTCACCTCAAGCAGCCCAGTCCTAAACTCAAAAGATAGGTATTAGGGCCTGTGCAGGCCCAAACATGAGGCAAATGCTTTAAAATGTCTCAAAATGTCTAGAAAGGAGTAGTGGGAAATCATGAACCTCATGTATAGAGGACAGCAAAAACAAAGTTCCCTTATATTTATGTAAAAATTTATGTGTAAAAGAAATAAAACAAAAAGTCCATAAAAGCAAGACAAGTAAAAACAATACCCAAAAAAGGCTACATTTTTGTTTTCTTTTCTCCATATATTTTATTTAGTGAATATTTTATTTTTCTTGTCTTTTTTTCTTATTTGCCTTTTACACTATTAAACCCAGGGTGGCACTAAAGCTGGGAAACCATCTTTCAACAGCCCATTGGAATTATTGGAATTATTTTTGTTCTTCTGGGTTAACCTCATTTAGTGGATTTTTTGACCACTTTGAGTTTTCTGGCTGTTGTATTCCTGCTGTCAGTTAAATGTTTGTTCTTAGGACTACAGCAGCTGGGTTTGTTCAATTTTAGTAATGCCTTTTAGACAAACCTTTTTTATTACCTTTATTCGTTCCTATTTACGTATTTCTTTTTGTATTTTTCAAATCCTTGTAATAAAAGGACTTTTGCTTTGTTACCTTAACCCAGATGTTTTTGTGGTGTTGCACTCTTCCAATTCTGGGTTTTTGAATTTAAAAGACTCTTGTTGTTGGGCCTGTGCAGGCCCTGAAGCCTACTTCTAAAGTTTGAGGTGACGCTTATTTGGTTAGTAAGGTTCTTTTCGAAGGCTGAGGCCTACGTTTGGAGGAAATGCCTCTCAGCCTTTGAGTTATTGAGAACCCAGAATTGGTTACCAATAGAGTAAGATTCGGACTGATGGTCAAGGACGGTGGCGAAATGCTCCATGCTAATCAAATGTGCAGGTAGGAATGTTGTTCCACTGTATACACATGAGAAAATGCCTGAAATGAACTGAATACACTACATTTTTATCAAAGCAAAACCTAACATTTTTGAAAAAGCCGCTGCTATTATGCACCTTCGTATTATTACTAAGTGCAATAGCGATAAGCCACAATGAAAAGCGATTTTTTTAGTGCAAGCCAAGTCACCGTTTAGAATAGGGTTGGAAGAGAACAACTGCAACTTCTTGATGGTAGACATTTATTCAAGTCTATTTTATGATGAGGCATATATAATTCTAACCTTTGTTGCAAATACTGTGTCACAATTAATAGCAATTATAAATTAACTTTGAATCATCTTTATAATATTATTGAATACCCCCATATCAAAAAGGTTGGATCTTGCCCTGGAAACATTTTGGACAAGTTTAAGTGAGATAGATGTGCTCGATAAAAATTTTTGAATTGAATGCTTTGCACATATGGAGCTTGAGTGAATTCTGTGCGTGGCTGCTTTCCACTACGTTTCTAAAATGTTGAGTAAGAGATCCTTTTCCCACTGTACTCATGGATCTCTAAAAGGAAAGGACTTTAAAATGGCTTTATATATTACAGAAATGCTGTCTGACTCCCCAAGACTGATCAATATCTCTTCTGGAATAGAAATAGGTGGTAGGTGAGGAAAATTGGGCAGATTTTATTTAGCAAAGTTTCTAATTTGGAGATAGTGGAAGAATTGTGTTAATGGGAGACTAAATTTGAAGTGTAATTGTTCATAGGATGCAAATACATTATTAATATACAAATCTCTAAATGATTGAATCCCACTAAACAGATATTTTATATGTACAACAACATTTATTTATATAGCACATTTCATACAAATGATGTTGCTCAAATTGCTTTATAAGATGAAGAAAGAAAAAATGTTAAAATTATGCAATACTAATTAACAAAGAATAAAGGATGGTTTGATGGCCAGGGAGGACAGAAAAAAAAAAAAAAAACTCCGGGGGGTAGAAGAAAAAAAAACAAAATCTGCAGGGGTTCCAGGCCAGGGGCTTCATGTATAAATGGTGCGTACGCACAAAAATGTTGCGTATGCCCATTTCCATGCTCACATCACGATGTATAAAAACTAACCTTGGTGTAAAGCCACACACATTTTCACACTAGCTCAATCTCTGGTGTACGCAAGTACTCTGCTTGGTTTTGCAAACTGGTGGCACCCAGCGTCAAAGCAGTGCTTTAGTTCCAGTGAGGTTTCCCTTTCTTTTTTAGATCCACATCCCTGATGTAACTTTATCATATAAACTGAAATTAACCGCATATTGTTTATTAGTTTAAGGCATCTGATAGTAATTAACTTGTAACAATATAATGGTCCACGGAATGGCCAGACTTGGAGTATTTATATCACTATATCTGAATGTGGAATCACAGCTCTACAGCAGCTGATCGGAAAGAGACTTATTCAGTATACAGCATCAAGCACACGCTGCCTCAGCCATGCTCACAGTCTATTGAACTGCTCTCAAACGGCAAACTCTTCAGAGCCTTTCCTCTCCAGACCTCACAGTTCAGAAACAGTTTCATCCCAAGAACTATAAACGCAATCAATCAGTCCATCAAGTGCTCCTTGTAGAACTATTTTTACTTATAAGTACAATTACCTCACTGTAAACTTGTGATACAGTAACCTGAGCCACTTTAGCGCATATTTACATATGATGACGATATCATTTTAAGATGAAATGCAGCAAAATATGTTTATTACATTATACAGATAAAATGTTAACATCATTTAAATAATCTATATTGTTAATAATTAAACGTGAGAACACTGTGTTGTAGCACTAGCAAGGAGCTGGCGCCACATTCAGGGATTGTTCCTGCCTCACGCTGTATTCTTGCTGGGGATGGCACGACACTGGAAGGATAGATTGATAAAATAATTAAACATACACTATGAAGATATTTCAGTGTTCCTTAAAAGTTTTGAAGAATCAGCATTCTAAGCTTACAGATGGCTTAACATTTATTACAGAGCTGATTGAGTGGCGATTGGGTATTTGGAGAACTAATAATAAGGACAGGAATTGGAGGTTAGTACGTTTGAAAGAGGCAGTACTGCTGCAATAAATTATTTCATAGAAGGTTGTGCACGGCATGAGGCAGGAACAATCTCTGGACAGGGTGCCAGTTCGTCACTATTAGTGCACCACCGTGTTCCCATGTTTAATACATACTTTAATTCCTATCATCATGAAAATGATATCAAGTATACATCTCAGTATTTAAATTATTCAGACAGCTGTAATATTACAAATGTAATGGATTCTGTGTCCTGTCAGAGGATGAGAAAACCCGTTTAAGAAGTACGTAGTGATTCACACACATAGAGCACATAAAAGAACACATACAAAACAAAGCATTTAACATGCTACTTTAGTTACGATGGTATTTGAGAAACTAGTAAATTAAACAATTTTAAGATGAAGTTTATGTTTTACTTTAATGACAAAATAAACTGTGATTAAAATGGAAATTTCAAGATTAAAGTTGACATTTCAAGCTTTTTTCTCACTGTGTCCCTATTTTTTTTTCTTTTCTCTGTACCCTAATAAGCTTTCATATGACACTCAGATGGTGGGCTAAGACTCAAGTTTTTTATTTCAGGCACTGAGCGACTTTGTGAACTTAAGCTTTTGAGTTTCTCCGACACTCTATGTCACTCGATCAACTTCCTTTTGTTGTTTATACCACTGTTTAAACCAACAAATAGTATGTTTTTCCTTGCCTCCACTTGGTATTCGCTGAAATTCTTCTATTTCCCCCCATGCTTTTGCCATTGCCTTTTCACAGAACGCTGAGCTTAAGGGCTATATATATATTAATTTGCATATTCAAAGAGGCGTAATTCTGGGAGGAGTTGGGGAGTGGCAGCAGGCATGTGTGTTACTTTTTGCGCTGACCGGGATTTATGGAGCAGAAGAATGTGGAAGTTGGCATATACACAGATTTATGCATCTGGATTTTTTAATGCATACGCACATTTCCGCTTTTGTCCGTGCACCATATTTTAGTGTGAATTCTACGCACAGCGTTATGCATGAGGCCCAGGAGACCGCCCAGCCCCCACTGGGCATTTTACCTAACATAAATGATCTAAATCTATCCTCATGGTTTTCAGGCTTCACATGGAAAAATTACACGGTGATGGTCATGTTGACTTCTGGCCTTCAATCCATCAATGTAAAGACTGCACGGTGCTTTGATCAGGTGGTGGTGGCACAGATCGCCACCACAGAAAACCGGAAAAAGAACTGAAGAGAAAGTAGGGGTTAGTACGGATTTTGGAGCCATGAAAAAAATTGTAACCAAATGAATATACAAAATATCAGTGTTACAATAAAATGAAGCTATGAGAAAGCAATGTTAAAGTAATGGGTTTGTATCAGTTTTTTAAAGTGCTCCACTGTATTAGCTTGGCGGATTTCTGTTGGTAAACTGTTCCAGATTTTAGGTGCATAACGGCAGACGGCTGCCTCACCATTTCTTTTATATTTAGCTCTTGGAATTATAAGTAGACACTCATTTGAAGAGCTAAGGATATGATTTGGAGTGTAAGGTTAGAGGCATTCCAAGATATATGATGGAGCGAGATTATTTAAGGTTTTATACACCATAACCATTATTTTAAAGTCAATGTTAAATGACACAGGTAACCAATGTAGTGACATTAAAACTGGAGAGATGTGCTCAGATTTTCTTTTCCTATTTAAAATTCTAGCAACTGCATTCTGCACTAGTTGCAATCGATTGATTTTTTTTTTTTGGGTAGTCCGGAGGTTACAGTAATATAGCCGACTAAAAACAAAAGTGTGAACTAATTTTTCAGCATCTTGCAAAGTTGTAAGGGTTCTAATTTTTGCTATATTTCTTAAGTGAAAAAATGCTGTCCTAGTAATGTGATTACTATGTGATTTAAAATTTAGGTGAGAGTCAATAATTACCCCTTAATTCTTTATCTCTGTCTTAATTTTCAAACCTAATGGATCAATGTTATTTATAATACCCCCATTATATCCATTTTTGCAAATCTTATAGATGTATGTTTCTGTATTGGACACAACATCCTTGCTCTATTGTTTTTTACTTGTCCCTAGAAGAGAAAGACAAACAGTGGTAGTGTTAGCAGTTGGAATGAAGCAATTGTTAAGATTGTATTTTTGTGTTGTATTTTTTTTTTTTTTTGTAAATTAAATATAATTTTACCCTGCTCTGTGTTTATGTATTGTTAGTAATTTTTCCCCAGATCCTTTCATCACTATTTTGCAATCAGGGCCTTTAGGTGTGCCCTGTCAAGCCCTATATATTTCATGTGATTGCCTCAGCTCTTTGCTGAAGCATTAACTTTCCTTGCTTGTTGTTTGGCTAAGTTGATTGTGCCCTGATCTCCTTTCATTAAGTCTCTTTGCCTTCCAAGTCTCAGTTGACCAGGGTGGACAGAAAAAATAGAAAAATAAGAAAAGGGAATGCCAATACAATTATCGCCTCTAACCCACAGTGGAACCCTGAGCAAGTCACTTCAAAATATATGTGTAGAGTTGTACTATGAAAATGCACTCCTGGAATACCTTGGGATGGTGTGCGCAGTAGAAAGGTACTACATAAAATCAAGGAGTGTAGATGTCATGACCTTATTAAGTTCCATGAAAATCTCCAGCCTCAAAACTGCTGTATAACATTTTTTCCAAAATAACTTTACATAGAAATATACTATGGTTAGAATTACACTTGAATAGCAAAAAAAAAAACAATCAAACAGCTATTGTGTTTTGCTTTGTGAACTTTCCTTGAGGAGGTTAGAAAAATATGCCAAGTCTTATCTGTACGAAAAAATAATTTTTTGTAAGGTAGGTACATAATTTTCCAATGACTATAGTTTTTTCATGTTACAAAGATGGGAATACATGCAAATTTACAGATTTCTGTATTAAATTTTCTAGCTAAGTTTTAAACAGTGTATTTTTGCCTCCAACAAATAAAAAAACCTAAACCTTTTAAATGACTTTGTTCATTTTGGGGTTATTTATTTAATTCAGTGAATGGTTATACTAAGGCTTTAAGATTTTTTTAGGAATCACTCCAAATTGTAAAATACTCCTGGGAACATAAACAGGAAAAAAAGAAAATGGAAACAAATCCCCATGGGAAGAGAATATTTCCAGCTGTGACTGACTTACAGAAAAATGGGTGCCTCCAGCTGTTTAATTCAAGTGAGAGGCCGCTAGCATACTGCTGATGAGGTCATGCTTTGTATCATGGGAATAAGGTGGCAATCGTTTTGTTGCAAGTTAATGATCACTTGTAATTTTTAATATATAATTAAATACATAAAGATTGGCAAGAGAAACGTTACCAACGTGGTTTATGTTACCAGCATACTTTTTTATACTGTATACTTTACACAATGCTGGATTAAAACATATTAGGGAATAAGTATAAGTACAAAAAGCAAACTTTCTATGGCTTCACTGTACTAACTGGTATCATTTGTTTGTATTAAATGAATAAAGACTAATGAATTTGACATTTTCCTTAAACATGTAAGATCATAGGTTCTCACAGAACATTTGAGCTTTTTCTGTAAGAATGCCAGTCTTACTCTCTGCGGTAGGAGAAGCAGCTTAGTGATCTGGGCCCGTATTTATAAAGTGTCTCAGGTTTAAATCAAGAAATTGCACTAGAAGTGTGACGAGGATAAGAATTTGTCCTACCTTAGAGTAGGACAAGAGACAAAAATTCTGAAGCGTCCTAGTCCCAGTCCCAGCAAGCCCACATCTGAGAATCAATGACATCACAATTTTACCTCAGCCCTGACATAAATTAACAATCATAATGACTCTATAGTTTTCCATTTCTAGTGCTTTCGCTTGAGAATAATAAAAATAAATAAATAATAATATTTAAAGAAGAAGGAAAACATCTTGAATAAAATTGCAGTGAACAACGAGATGGAAAGACCATGACACAAACTGAATGAGACTTAAGTGTGATAATGGACGTGTTTATTTAGTAATGGATGACCCACAGCTGTACTTTCACAAGAACTGTCCTCCTGCTGTTATGGCCATGGGAAATGCATTGTAAAGTAGTACTAAAACTAGATATGTTTTTTTTCTGCACTGTTATTGAAGTCATGTTCACTTTTCTAGTGTTTCTAGTCACCTTGCAGAGTCAAGTGTTGTGCCTATCTCTAGGATCCTCACCTTATGTTCTGCAAGGCTGTATATATCCAGTGCCTTGGTTATCTCTACCTGCCTTGAACCTACTAGACTTTCTTTAACATTACCTCAGGAGAAGTGGTGGAAAAATGTGTAAATCTGCTGTGGACACCAGGTGGCGGTCCAGCTCCCCAAACACCCAACACAAGCAGGCTCAGACACAAGTGTAACTGCACAAGAGTTTTTATTTATGGGAATTTCTTGTCCTTAAGCATTTTCCACCACCACCAATGCAAGTCTATCAATAGAGCACTCAATATACAACACTAAGTAATGCCTTATCTTCTCTTATCTTTCTCTCTCGCTCTCTCTCACACTGCCGCCTCCTCCATGCAAGTGTTGTCCTCATCCTCCTCCACCTCCCAAATCTGGCTCACTGGAACTGAGGCACTTGACTTCTTTTATAGAGTACTTGAAACTACAGGGTGGGCCATTTATGTGGATACACCTTAATAAAATGGGAATGGTTGGTGATATTCCTGTTTGTGGCACATTAGTATATGTGAGGGGGAAAACTTTTCAAGATGGGTGGTGACCATGGTGGCCATTTTGAAGTCGGCCATTTTGGATCCAACTTTTGTTTTTTCAATAGGAAGAGGGTCATGTGGCACATCAAACTTATTGGGAATTTCACAAGAAAAACAATGGTGTGCTTGGTTTTAACGTAACTTTCTTCTTTCATGAGCTATTTACAAGTTTCTGACCACTTATAAAATGTGTTCAATGTGCTGCCCATTGTGTTGGATTGTCAATGCAACCCTCTTCTCCCACTCTTCACACACGGATAGCAACACCCCTCCTCCTATTGAAAAAACAAAAGTTGGATCCAAAATGGCCGACTTCAAAATGGCCATCATGGTCACCACCCATCTTGAAAAGTTTCCCCCCTCACATATACTAATGTGCCACAAACAGGAAGTTAATTTCACCAACCATTCCCATTTTATTAAGGTGTATCCATATAAATGGCCCACCCTGTACTTCCGTGTCCCAAAGAGTTGGCACTGGAGCACTTCTAAGAGAGATGGGAACCCAACAGAGTAGGGCTCCACAGTTCCCGCAGCACCCATGGAACCCAAAAAGCCTGAGCTGAAGAACTCCATATCCTATGATGCCCTATGGGAATCTGGGGCAGCATTGCAACCCAGGTAGGAAGCCATCTAGCGTTCTGGGGGAGGCAGTGCCCTAAAGAAGCTGCCTTCCCCCATCCATCCACCTCTTGGGCGTCTTGGCCAGGTAAGAATGCTGTCCATCCTGTACACTGCATATTACTTCATGCAGTGTAAGGGCATTCAAAGTTTTAAGCAAAATTTGAGAAATACTTAGTTTTGCCATACCTAAATCATAAATATTGCAAAGCTTCCTTTTCCCTGTGGCCAAACAGCATAACTTTATCAACACTTGAATTTTGGCTGACAGTCCATGGCTTCTCTTTGTAGATTGACTAATCATGTAAGGTACAAGAATATATTTTGAATATTATCCCATCTCTGTCACAGCAATACATTTTTATGAGTTCATTGTTGTCCAACATTTCCAAAGCATTCAACCTTTTCCAGGATGTGCACGCCACCTTCTGGCAGCTCCTAGTGAGTTAGCTTCTAAATCCGGGTGAGGTTAACAGATGTTTCCTAACTTAGTGATATTGATAAAATACCTTTAATCTTACTCCTAAGAGAATAACCAAATTAGTGTCATTCTGAGATGTTTGAGCCAGTTAGGACCTTTTTCCTTCTCTAAGGTGCTTGATAAATATGGGCACAGGATGGCAAAATGTGTTTCTCCTTCAAATTGTGATGTTTGAGTAGGATGAGCATGTTAACTGTATCATAGGCACCACCAAAGGTCGTACAGACCACTAGGAGATCTAAGACACAGAGCTGCTCACTATTGGCTTGGGACTGAATGGGAATTCTCCACAATTTTTAAATTTACTGTAACTGTCTTGCTCAGCTTGTTTTTATTTTTTAAATAACTTTAGTCTTTATTTGTGCCAGATAAATACATTAAAAAAGAAAGTAAATAAATTCAAACATAAGTTTTAGTAAAACAAAATTACAAGATTTAAACAGTCAGTTCAATCGGAACTAAAAATGATCCATTATGTCACTAAAACAATTAAAGTATGTAATCATAAACAACACTAAAACTCCCACCCTCATCCTGATCAGTGAACAAATTAATAAATGGAGAAAAAAGTGAAAAGGGGGGCACAATGTGTTATACGACCTCTTATTCATTAAAACAATAGGAATTTAGAAGAGATAAAAGCAAAAGTTCAGCAAAGTTAATTTAAAATGGCATTAATTAAATCTTGTTGAATTCTAAAGGTGCTTTACACAGTTCTATATTAAAATTGACTTTTTTTCTATTTTTAGATAATATAAAATATAATTTTCCCATTGAGGTATGAAGGGTGTATTAGGCTTCTTCTGATTGGGAAGAATAAGTAGGTATGTTAAAAATATAAAGTGTGAAATAGCGGTCAGTTTTATCACCAGGTAATCTAAGCTATGTTCAACTTGTTTGTACCACATTTCTTACATGAGTAAACATATGCGGAAAAAATGGGAAATGGATGGGTCAAGAAGCTGCCCACATATAAATGTTGTGGTGTATGGCCAGCCGTTCATCCCGGCCAATACCCCCAAGCCGCTAGGTGGAGCCCTCCCTGCAGTATGGAGGTTCCCTGAAGACCAGCAGGGCATCATAGACATTGGAGTTTTTATACACAGCCCTGCTGGATACTATGGGGGCCTCTAGGAGACGCTGCAGGGAGGAACGGTATTTATTTACCCTTCGCCCCGGAAGTACATCCGAGTCACATGGACAAGGGGAATGACGTAATTCTGGGGTGAAAAAAAGGACTTTTGATCTGACCCAGAAGTGATAGAAGATCACAAGGAGTGGGGATTGGAACACTTCCAGGTCAGGGACTATAAAAGGATTGTGGGAGCTCCCAGACGGGGAGCTGAGTTGGGTGGTAGGAGGGCAATGCGTCTGGGAGTTGGAGGATTGTATTTGTGATTAGTGTTTTGTGATTTATGAGTATAGTGGAGGAGAGGGTGATTTGTGCACTGTGGCATTTAAATAAAGTCATCATTTGGACTTTTATCTGGTGTCTGGCGTCGTGGGCAGGGGTTCAAGGGAGCGATAGCGCCCCCTATCTGTCACAGTGGCGTAGCCGGCAGGATACTCCAGCGTCTATTGCGGAGGACCTGTATCAAAAATTTCTGTTGGCAGAGAACCCTGAGAAGACGGCATACAGACTCACCACAACATCGCCAGAACCTACCTTCACCAAGTCCGGAATGGGAAGAAAGAAGGGCAAACAGAGCAGTATCGCCAGAGGGAGAGTCATGTCTGCAATGGCCGACGCTCGGGAGGAGTCACGGAGCGGCCTTAGAAGTCCGGAGAAACCTCCAGGGACCAACGATCACTCTGAGGTGCGTGTCGGGAACGTTATTGATAACTCGTTTAAAATAACACACTTTGTCCCGTGCATGTACCTCGGAGATGATCACCTGGAGGCTCCGCGGGAAAAAGGAGACTGCCCCGAAGACGATGGCATGCTCCAGTTCAAGCCAGAGCACATGGAGGAAGACTTCCGCATGTCGGCGGCCGACGAGGGACACGTCATCAACCCCGGTGTTTTCTGGGAAGGAGGAGGTCCGCGTCCCGCTGTTTGCGCCTTCATAGCCGAAGAAACGGACTTGGACTTTCCGAAGGGGAAGGGGGAGGCGAGCGAAGCACCGCTCACCCCACGAGAAGGTAAAGAGGTTTGGGAAATGGCTGATCAGGATGTCAGGAAATTATTAAAAACAGACCGCAGTCTGCCGAAGGAGGCGACCCAGCCCTCAGCAAAAAAGAACTACATTTCCCAGAAGCCTCCGCGAGACCAGTCAGAGCACGTGCCGACACCGGACGGGCTCATTGGCTCCCAGCCGGTAGTTATGACGAATGAGGAAGTAAGTATACCTCCGGCCGAATTAATTAAATTTTTGGACGTACGGGAACTCGAGAAATTAATCAAGCCTGTACGAGGTATTTTCCAGATGCTGGCGGCCATTGAGAAGATCGTCCAGGATCTGGGAGAAACGGCTGAGGCGCCCATCCAAAAGGTAACGACGTATTTACAGAGAATCGGACGGGAGCCTCCCGTAATACATAATTTGGCGGTACAGATGAGTCAAGCTGGTACCGTAAATAATGAAATAGGGATGCAGTGTGATCCGGGCACGCTTTTAATGAATAGTGGGTGCCAATACACAGTGTGCCCTACAAGAGAGGCCAAAACGGTAACAGAGTGGTCGGGGGAGGGGCCAATCAATCCGGAGCAGCTGAATGGTGCTGGCTTTCGTTGTGAGTCGGTCCCAAAGAACCCGAACCAGTTAAAAATTAAGTCTAGAGGGGTGCAGACAGGAAAGGGTCACTTTTTATTAAATAAAGAGACTCAGACTGTGGAAAACCCCAAAAGCAAACAGGAGATCCCAAAAATAAAACGGGAGTCTCCTGACAAGAAGGAAAAAAGAGAGTTAGAGGCGGCAGGGGTTTCTTTCCCAGCAAGAGAAGGGGCGGATCTAACGTTTCCCAATTGTTTTCAGTCCCGCAGGGGGAGAATAACAGGAGGACGGAGGCAGTGCTACGGATGCCAAAGGTTGGGCCATATTTGGCGAAACTGTCCTTGGAGAGAGGGGGACAAGCTGTCGAAGTGAACTAGATTTTCCAGGGAACAAGATACAAGGATCAGTCAAAGCTCAACCAGAATGTCCTTTTGGAGAAAGACTTCCCTTTCAGGGCAGGCCACTCCGAATCATAATTCATCACTGGGAGAGGAGTACTGTGGTGTATGGCTGGCCATTCATCCCGGCCAATACCCCCAAGCCGCCAGGTGGAGCCCTCCCTGCAGTATGAAGGTTCCCCGAAGACCAGCAGGGCATCATGGACATTGGAGTTTTTATACACAGCCCTGCTGAATACCATGGGGGCCTCTAGGAGACGCTGCAGGGAGGAACGGTATTTATTTACCCTACGCCCCGGAAGTACGTCCGAGTCACATGGACAAGGGGAATGACGTGCTTCCGGGGTGAAGAAAAGGACTTTTGATCTGACCCAGAAGTGATAGAAGATCACATGGACTGGGGATTGGAACACTTCCGGGTCAGGGACTATAAAAGGATTGTGGGAGCTCCCAGATGGGGAGCTGAGCTGGGTGGTAGGAGGGCAACGCGTCTGGGAGTTGGAGGATTGTATTTGTGATTAGTGTTTTGTGATTTATGAGTATAGTGGAGGAGAGGGTGCTTTGTGCACTGTGGCATTTAAATAAAGTCATCATTTGGACTTTTATCTTGTGTCTGGAGTCATGGACAGGGGTTCAAGGGAGCGATAGCGACCCCATCTGTCATAATGTAATATGTTTAATAGCTTCATTTAAGATCACAGCTGAGTTCAAAAAATATAAGAGTTACTAAATTTTTCTAGCAAAGATCAAATGAAATAAACACATTCAAGAATAACTCATATACAGGGTATTCTCATTTTTTAATTGGGATGTACTGTTATTCTGTTGTACAGTGCGTTAACTTGGGATACTTTCTGTGAAATCCCATTTTGTAACATTTTGTAACATGTTTATCAGGCTCTGACCTGTTTCTATGGTTTATATTTTTAAGATCCTCTTTAAACAAAATAGTTTAGCACTTAGCATACCTTAACCAGAAAGAATCATCTTCATTTTAGATGCTGTGTCCTGGTCTGCAGGTTAAGTAATACATTTAAATGAACTGATCTTAGCACCATCTAGTGGTGTTATCCCTCATGTTTATGTCTACGTGCTTGTTGTGAGGCCATCTACAGGTGCTATTCCTTCATGTTTATGTTTGATTGCTATGGTGATTGCTCTCTGATCCCTTGGTAACCATTTTGCTCGATAGAGTACATGATTATACCAACAGCAGCATCATACCAACATGCCTAACAGTGACTGCGACTATCAAGTCAGAAGTTTCTTTTCCTTTTAATTGTTTTCTTTTTAGTCATTGTGGTGTGTGTGTGTATATATGTTTTTTTTATCTATTTAAGGTATTATTTATTAAAATCCCCCCGAGGACAAATAAAGATCTATCTATCTATCAGAGCTACACAGCTGCAAAATTGCCTAATAACTTTTTCCAATTTTAGAATGGAGTGGAAATGCTAATCATATTTTTTATTTTTGTTAATATTTGATAGAAAGGTTAATATTAATAAAAAGAGTTTATTCTGAAAGAGCTCAGACCTCATTGTAAATAGCAATATCTTTAGTTATAGTAGCCATTACAAGTTAAAAATATTTTGCAACTTCTATAGTGTATGATTGATGTTTGATTTGTTACTGTGTGTATTTGATCATTTTAATGGGTTTTATAGCACAAACAATAAGTTGTCTGCTTTCTTTATTTCAGTTTTACTCTGTTTCAGCCATATTTTATTTTGAAGAGGTGATGCAGTAAACCGTCATTTCTATGTATGTCTGGAAGGTGTTATCTAACTGGCAAACTTAAGTAAGAGGTACACTTCTGTGAGGGCAGAATAATCATGTTCTTTTTAGACACTGGAATTCTCTGCTGTAAAACGTAAAGGAAAATTAGAGAAAACGTTTCAACTGTATATCATGTCTATAAATATTAAATGTCATTTTCCTATCAATAGTTTCTTAACTGACATAATCTTTGATATATTACTAGAACTTTGTGTTCATCCAGTAACGCTAAAAAGACCATTGATCAAACAGTGGGTGACTTCCTGTGCATAACTTTTGACAATGAGAAGTGATTAACCAAAATGTGGAGACATATTTTTTAGGGCTTGTGTAAAAAGTTTCCTTATGTTGTCCAAGTAATGTGTTGTGTCTTGTTCACTTTCCTGATTGATATGCCAATAAGTTTAACAACAGCTGGTACGTTCATCCCCATCTTCAGGTATTTACAAACCACATTTAGGGGAATAATTTTGTATGGATGCCCTGGTTGATATACATAATTGTATGCTGCAGTTCTTTGGGACATTAGCTTTTGAACACATTCTATGGATGTTACTGTAGCACCTTGAAATTCTTCTCCTGTTGCTGCTTCTATTACATTGGCCCACTCCAGCAACCAGTCAACACAGAATGAAATTGTCATTTTCATTGCCAGCTTCCTTCTGTTCAATGAGACAGCAAATCCTCATATTCCTATTCTTAACCATTGTGTAACCAGGTGGAGCTCTGGAGGTCTGCAGCTATTAGTGTCCATTGGAGTCAACTCCATCTACTTGGAGCACCAGGTTGGAGGCTCTAGGCTACACAGATACATACTTGCATCTTTAGTGCTGGGTGAACACACTAGTGATTGGAATGCTTCATATCCCAAGTATCAACACCTCTTGGCCCACCTTTTTAAGTGGTTATTTGAATACATACAGTTTTTGCAGGATTAGGGCATGGCCTCCTGCAATTCCTCCGTCCTGGGTCCTGCAACTTACAGGGAAAACCTGGGGGTTGGTGGCAGGATTGGGACTCCAGCCACTGTAAAAAAACTCCACTGTTCGATGTGGTGCTGATGTGTGCCACCCATTGCACGGCAGCACTCAGATCTCTATCCAGGTGGTTTACCATGTAGTGGGGGTGCGGCAATAGGCTGTAATCAGTGCATGCTCCCAACCTCTCTCTTCTCTCTTGAATTGAAATGCAGTATACTCAGAGCAGACACTAAGGCCGCTTCTGTTTTTAATATACAGTATATGAAAGATTTGGATAGGAATATAATAAAAAGCTGGTTAAATCTGCAGATAATGCCAAGCTAGATAGGTTGTCAGATAATCTACAGCAGGGGTGCCCATACTTTTTCGGCTTGTAAGCTACTTTTAAAATGACCAGGTCGAAATGATCTAAATGATCTACCTACATTAAAAATGATATACTGTGTATATATATATACTGAGTATACTTTATACATAAAATATATGTTGTCGTATCTTACATAACTGAATAACCTTTATGGCACAATAACAATTCAATACATTTATGGACACTGCATTATTTGGAATTAATAATCTTCATGTGGGAAAAGGCTGACTCGCATAAGTAAGTAGAGCCAAATAATGCAGTCAAGGAGCTTTTGAATTCCGCCGAGTGAAAAATGATGGCTGTCCGAATAGCTGCGATTTTAGTTCCCTCTCCTTTCTCTTTCTCAGATCGCTTTTCGGAAGGAAGTCAGTTTCGTAGTTTTTATGAACAGTTCGAAAGTGCCTTTCCACATTTTCCTTCTTTGGAATAGCAATGATAGATTGACAGATCAGACAAACAAACTTCGATTGTGACATTGTGAGAGAAAAAAATCATCTTCTAATTCCACATAAATCCCATACCCTCGGCAAACAATTTTTTTTTTAAATCCCTTCTTTAGTCAATATAAATTGGAAGGCTAACTTGATCACAGTCGGAGTTTTGCAGTAGCTCGCACGTTTGATCATGTATGTGGGATGATCAGCGTGTTAGAAGAAAGGAGATCTCAGACTGGCCGCCCTGTATATCAATCAAGTGGCAAATGCCATAGAGAGGATATATGATAGACTAACGTTTAAAAAAAAAATTTTTTTTGAATGCAACGCGATCTACCTGCACTACCTTTGCGATCTACCGGTCAATCGTGATCGACGCATTGGGCACCCCTGATCTACAGTATAATCAATGAATCATCACAGGGGAACTTGGATGGCATACAGTCTTGGGCAGACTTGTATCAGATGAAATTTAATGTCAGTAAGTGTAAAGTATTACATATAGGAAGTAAAAATGTTAAGTTTGAATACAAAATGGGCGGTATGAAAGTCAAAAGTACACCTTATCAGAAGGAATTAGGAGTCATAGTAGACTCGTCACAAATGATGTTTGAGAAGGCTAACAGAATGTTAGTTTATATAGCACAATGTGTACAGTACAAGTCCATGAAGGTTATACTCAAGCTTTATAATGCACTGGTTAGACCTCATGTGGAACACTTTGTGCAGTTTTGGTCTTCAGGCTACAAAAAGGACATAGCAGCACTGGAAAAAATCCAAAGAAGAGCGACTAAGCTGATTTCAAGGCTATAGGGTATTTACAGTCGGACCTCGCTAAGTCGACCTTCCCTAAGTCAAAAACCTCCCTATTTCGAATTGCTCGTTAGTCCCCGGCCGAATTCCCATAAGACCAATGTGTTTAGATCTCCTCAACTCGAAAACTTTTTGGCTCCCAACCTTCGTTAGTCGAATTTTCTATGGCCTTTGGGTTATTATTCTGAGGCTACATTTCAGAACACGTGGTCCAGAAAACCAAGAAAAGGGACGCAAAGTCTTATCTTAATGCATTCCACAAGGGATTAAGCGACTCTCTGAGGGTAGGACGTCTATTTTGAGACCAAAATTGTCCGAAAACTAAAGAGAGTGGCTGGAATAATCTGCGTCGCTTTGGTGCTCCATGAGTCATAACCAACCGGGTGGCGTCTGGAATTTCCAAATTGTCTCAAGACAGACATTTTTAACCCATTTTCCCTTCACCTTTGTCAGTCTCTTGTCGGGAGGAGCCTTGAATAGTGTTCGTGTTTGTGTGCTTCTCCATAGTCTCCCGTACGGTAAGTGCCCCGAAAATGGCAACTGGTAAGCGCAAGCTTAAAACGTTGTCAATCGCGGAAAAAGTTACTGTCATCAGAGTTGTCGAAAAGGGCGACAAGAAGAAAGTGGAAATTGCAGAGCAATTTGGCATTCCCACAAGTACGCTCTCCACTTTTCTGAAAGAAAAAGAAAAGATTTTGAAACTGTACAGTGAGAAGTCTTGTGGCCATCAGAAGAGGATGAGGGAATGTGAGTATCCCGTCATTGAACAATGCATTTTGAAGTGGTTTGTGCAAGCGAGGGAAAGGAACATTCCTATTGATGGGAAGCTTTTGCAAGCAAAAGCAGAAGAATTTGCCAAAGAGTTGGGCCATTCAGAATTTAAAGCCAGCAATGGTTGTCTGGACAAATTCAAGAAAAGACACAGAATTGTGTTTAATAGGCTATGTGGCGAAAATGCGCAAGTGCCAGATGAAGATTGTAGTCATTGGATACAGAAACTGCCAGAAATTGTTCAAGATTACAGTCCTGATGACATCTTCAATGCATCGGATCTTAAAGAAAATGTGTTTCGGTCCATTGACGAGATTGAGGAGATTGTCGAGCGAGATGCATCGGCACATCGACGCCAAACGAAGTTAACAGACTTTTTTCTCTAAAGATAACCTGTTTCATTGCACTGTTCGATAGTACATACTGTAGATGCATGTACTGCAGCGCTTCCCGATTCATTTTACCCTCACACCCCCTGTGACAGACGAGGCTGATTTCAAACCCCCTTGGTTTGAGAAGAAGTATGAAAAAATATGAGTTCATATGATAGTTCATGATATCCACGCAGCACTAAGTGCGCGTAAGAGCGCAAGTCATCCGTTTTAACAAGCAGCATATTGCACTGATATGAAATAGCCTGCCCATTTAATTATTTAGGAATGGATAGATAAATTAAGATTTTGTACAAATAATGTTTTTCATTTTTCTTCCTCGATGGATTCTGCGAGTACCCCCAATCGGGAAGTGCTGATGTACCAATATGTAGCCTACATGTATATGTATAAAACGACAATATAATAAACGGTTATACTGTATAATAATTAAGCCGGAAAAATAATGTCCTTGATTAACCCGCTCCTATTATGCCGTTTTCCCCTACTTGTAAACTCCGTAAGTCGAATTTTATTTCGGGTCCCTTTGAGTTCAATTTACCAAGGTCCGACTGTATTATGAGAAAAGATTAAAAGAGTTGAGCTTTTTCAGTTTAAGAAAAAGGAGATTAAGATGAGACATGAGACTGAAGATTTTTAAATTATGAAGGGAATTAGTACAATGGATTGAGACTCTTATTTTAAAATGAGTTCATCATGAACATGGGGACACAGAAATTTGTTAAGAATAATTTTTTGCACACCTATTAAGAAGTTGTTCTTCACACAGAGAATCACAGATACATGGAATAAGCTACCAAGTAGTATGGTAGACAATAGGACTTTTGGGACTTTCAAAACTCGACTTGATGTTATTTTGAGTGGATAGGACTTAAGAGTTTTGTTTGGCTGAATGGTCCTTTATCATCTAAATTGTTCTAGTGTTCTAATATCATTTTCTCACTGTTTCTGACTAGGACATAACGTTAGGATCAAACTGTTCGCTTTTACCTTGGTACTGTATGTTTCCATAATTTACCTTATTTGGAACTTTCATACCTTTGTTACCAAATTACTAGTGCTTTCTGGACTGTAGATTTAATGAATATGACCTCAACATTGCAGCTGCTTTTTTGTTTTAAGATATATATATGTATACGTACAGGGTGGCCCGTCTCCACCAAGACGATTCCAGTCTCATCTGGTGGCGAGTAGGCGGCTGTGGTCATGTCTGAAACGGGCACAGAGATATAAGGACATACAAGGAGATCATTTTCAGCATCTTCTGTAAATGTGAGTACCAAATTTGTCCAGTTGGGCTTGAGATTAGCTTTTTGATCCTGACTAAAATAAGGCATAATCTTCTAAGTAAAGGGGACTGCTTCAATCTGGGCTGTCCTGGGGGTCTAGTATCACAGATGGATGGAATGTAATAATTCAAATATAACATAATATAATCTTCTCAAACATGCTTAGTCCAATGTGGGGACAATGGGAGCTGCATCTCTTCCTCAGAGCCTCAGATGCAAGGTAGAAACCCATCATGGAGAAGGTGCCAGTCATCCACAGGACCCATAACCCCAACATACTCACACTGGCAACAGTTAATCTAATACATGCATCTTAGTGGGTATGGGAGAAAAGCTGAAATACCTGGAGGAAAAAAAACTAATGTTGATTTGGAGTGAATGATGGAGAAGCTAAACCTCAGGTGTTGGAACTGGGAGGCAGTAGCACTAAGTAATGTGCCTACATGCACCTTTGCATTAATTCATAAAGAATAATAAAATTTCAAAGTTTTTCTTCTTGTTATGTGATATTTACCATAGAAGGCTTCAAACCATGCTACTTAAGTCTGAGTCATTCTTTCCGGAATCTTCAGAACTGTGTGAAGACCCAATTTTGTGCCCAATAGGTCAAACACCAGATTGTGACAGCTTTCTTTTTCCAAGGCTCTTATTTAGAGATCAACTAATGCCAGACCACAAAGGAAATCTAAAGTTTAAAATAGAAAGCAAGGTCTTTAAATGAGCAATATAACAATGAACAACTTAAAAAATGAACAAATAACAAAGAAAAACTGCAGTCTTTTTTAATAAAGTCTCTCTATAATATATTGTTGCTTTATTTTAATGGACTAAAACACGTACAGATATACAGTAATTGTAAATTCTAGCCCTAGTCTACATAAAATAAATATAATATAGAAATTGGGAGTCTAGCAGTTGAGTTATATATTAGGACATATACTATACTCTTTAGTATTGGTTTCTGGATTATCTGTATTACAACACATTGGAAACCTAACACATCTTTTCTACCAGATTCCCTAACACATTTAGTGATTCCATTTATTCTAATAAAAGGATGTGAGTAGCCCCTTATTCATACCTCAGTGTCATGAATCAAATGGATCAATAAACTTTTTTGGATACTGGAGGAGACCAGAATAATTGAAGAAACACCAAGCAAACATGTAAATAAGGTGAAAAATCCAAAAAGACAGCATGCAAGAAATATGTTCCTCAAAGTGTTCCTTCCTTGTACGTCCTCATGGAGAATAGCCTTGATAGCCTTTGAGAAAACTCAAAATTAAATCTCCATGGGGGTGTGGGTTGGATAATGGATGGATGGACTCAGTAAATTTAACCCATACTTGGGCTTTCACTTTGTACACTGGTGCATTTACCAACTTTTTGGCCTACACTGGACCTTTCTGTTAAATCTGGAAATGCTCCTGCTGTCATTGCATGGAAGACCTCTTTCTACCATCTTTCATTTACCTCTTGTGGCCACCAATGGTTCTTAGGGTTTGTGTCCTGACGGACTCCAATGACTTTATAACTGCATTCCACTGAAATCTTGAACAGGATCCATTCTGACTCTTTCTTACTGACCTTTTTACTCAGATTAAGGAGAAACACTTCCAGAGCTGTGAGATGAACATTTCTCAAAAATCAGTGCTAGGTGTTCTCAGCATATGTTTACTACCCGTTTAGGTCTTCCAGGTCTTTCCATCGAAATTTCGATATGTCCGTGCCAGCTTACTACTAAGTAGTGATCAGTTGATAACACCTCAGTTTATTCCTGTTAATCAGATCAGATGTAGATCAGAAAACTCCACTACAAAGTTGATTGTCCATCTTTGGCCTAATGTTGTCTAATAATAGGTATTGTGATATTTGGTCGGCTTGTCATCCTGGCCAATACCCCCAGGCCGCCAGTTGGAGCCTTCCCTGCAGTATGGAGGTGCCCCGAAGACCAGCAGGGAGTCATGGACTTTGTAGTTTTTATCCTCAGCCCTGCTGGATACCACAGGGGCCACAAGAGGGAGCTGCAGGGAGGACCGAAGACTTCTTTGTGCCCTATAACCCGGAAGTTCGTCAAAGGAAGAGTGATGGGCTTCCGGGGTGAAGAAAAGAACTTTTTACCTGACCCGGAAGTGATACAAGATCATATGGACTGGGGATTGGGAACACTTCCGGGTCAGGGAATATAAAAGGACTATGGGAGCTCCCAGACGGCGAGCTGAGCTGGGTGGAAGGGTGGCAATGCGTCTGGGAGTTGGAGGATTGTTTATTGTATTTATTATTGTTGATTTATGAGTATAATGGACAAGAGGGTGCTTTGTGCACTGTGGCGATTTAATAAAGTCATCGTTTGGACTTTTACCTGGTGTCTGGAGTCGTGGACAGGGGTTCAAGGGAGCAATAGCGCCCCCTATCTGTCACAGTGGCGTAGTCGGCAGGATACTCTAGCGTCGTTTGCAGAGGACCTGTATTTAAAGTTTCTGTGGGCAGAGAACCCTGAGAAGACAACGGCGTCAGGACTCACCACAACATCGCCAAAACCCGAAACTTCCAAGTCCGGAATGGGGAAGAAGAAGGGCAAACAGAGCGACAACGCCAGCGGGAGGACCATGATTGCAATGGCCGACGCTCGGGAGGAGTTACGGAGTGGCCTAACAAGTCCGGACAAACCTCCAGGGACCAACGATCGCTCTGAGGTACATGCCGGGAATTTAATTGATAACCCGTTTAAAGTAACACACTTTATCCCGTGCATGTACCTCGGAGATGATCACCTGGAGGCTCCATGGGAAAAAGGAGTCTGTCCCGGAGACGATGGCATGCTCCTGTCGGAACCAGAGCACATGGAAGAAGACTTCCGCATGACGGCAGCCGACGAGGGACACGGCAGCAAACCCGGTGCTTTCTGGGAAGGAGGTCTGCGTCTCGCTGTTTGCGCCTTCAAGCCCGAAGTAACGGACTTGGACTTTCCGAAGGGGAATGGGGAGGCAAGCAAAGCACCGCTCACCCCGGAAAAAGGTAAGGAGGGTCGGGAAATGGCTGAATGGGAAGTCGGTAAATTAAATAAGACAGACCGCAGTCCGCTGAAGGAGGCACCCCGGCCCTCGACCAAGAGAAACTACAAATCCCAGCAGCCTCCGCGAGACCCGTCAGAGCACGTGCCAGAAGCGGGCGTGCTCATTGGCTCCCGGCCGGCAGGTAAGACAAATGAGGAAGTGAGTCTACTGCCAGCTGAAGTAAATAATGTTATTGATTTGCGGGAACTCGAAAGGCTAATCGAGCCCGTAGTAAGTTTTTTACAGGTCCTGTCGACCATAGAAAAGATCATCGGAGAATTGGGAGCTGCAGCCAAAGCGCCGTTGGAGAAGGTGAGGAGTTATATGCGGCGATTTGGGGAAGAGCCTCCTGTATTTCATGATGCAACGGTACAGGTAAGCGAAACCCGTACCGTATATAAAGTAACAGGGACGCAGTGTAATCCGGGCCCGCTTTTAATAAATAGCGGGTGCCAGTACACGGCATGCCCTACAAGAGATGCCAAATCGTTAACCGAGTGGTCAAGGGAAGGGCTGATCGATCCGGGACAGCTAGACAGTGCTGACTCCAGGAGCGAGGCGGCCCTAAAGACACCACCACCGGTAGTTTATAAAACAAAAGGGGTGCAGACAGTAAAAAGGCTCTCTTCATTCAATAGAGAGACCCAGACTGTGGACAAGCCCCAGATGAAACAGGAGAGCTCTAAGATAAAACAGAGGTTTCCTGACAAGTCAGAAAAGGGCCATAAGAACATAAAGGCGGCCAGAAGTACCCAGGTGCTTCAAGTCCCGTCGAGAGAGACTACCAAGGGGACCGCGGCTGTGTTACAAATGCCGCAGGCCGGGCCACAAGTGGAGAGGTTTTCCTAGCAGTGCATATTATTTGAATTAGTACATAGTGCACTAGGACAGTATTTACTCAGAAAGGCACTATATTATTTAATGTTTGATGTGGTTGACAGGCAGTTTGGTCATCTACTACAGGTGCTAGTTTCAGCCTGAACTTTACCATAATACTTTTTTTTCATGTGACTGGTAACTTCACACAGTCTTGTAAACATATATGTATAGCATATATCCTCATTTTTTATTACAAAAAGCTGAGCTGCCTAAAGTTAAAGTTTTTGCTAAGTGAATACCTAAAACAAAATAATTTTATTGATGTATGTTAGGCTAATCGGTAAATACTTCTTACGAGTGAGGGTGGATGTGTGAAGTAGAAGGGAGAGTCAACCCTGTGATAGACTGGTGTCCTATAAAGATGTAATTTCTGTCTTGTGCCCAGTGCTTCCAGATACACTCCATCTGTCTATGACCATTAAATTGAATTAACTGGGTTCATTTAATAAATAGTCAAATATTAATAATAATGATAATTATAATAATTAGCAAGTCTAAACCGGCACAATTTGAGTGAATCTTAGTGAGTACATGAGTGCGCCTGGACTGGTACCTCAATTCATTGTTAGTTCCTACCTTGTGCCCCATACAGCTTGGGTAGTGTTATGAAATGGAGTTGCAAACATAGTAAAAAGGAGTGCGGTCTACACAAAGAGCCACAAAAACAGGCTATGAACTTCACTGGCCTAATCAGAAGAGCCTCAGCCCAATCTAGCTAGTCCCCTAACTACTACCTACTGGCTTTGACTTATACAGGCTCAAAAATGGGGAACTGGCATTAAATGTTCAAAATGCAAGAAAGGTCCCGAAAACATATTCAAATATGTTCCTACAAGGGAGGGACCCTTTAAACTCAGGCTTGTAGAGACAATTAAAACAAAGTGTCTTTATAAATGAAGAATATTTATTAAAAACATTTAGGGTTAGTTTAGTTTATCTAAAACTAGGCAAAATGCTCAAAGGAGTAAAGAAAAGATTTGCCTAAAAAAACTGTATGAGGTAACCAAGTCCAATTCACAATCCAAAAGCATACAGTAATTCTGAGAACAAAAGCAATAAAATGTACAAAAAACAAAAATATCAGAAGAACTCTATAGTTACTACATGAAAAATAATTGTTCAAAATTAACTAATATTAAAACAGAAAATACAAGCCAGTGGAGAAATTATATATAACAGAACTAAGAAACCTGATGCAAAAAGGTAATACATTAATAAATAATAATAGCAACAACAATAATAACTCCAGGCTACTCTTCCCACTCAGTTTTTTCTCCCACATCCCAAAGACACAGACGTTTGGTTAATTGGAGAGTCTTTACTGGCATGGTATGAGTAATGTGTGTTTGAATGCATGTGATGGACTGGTATTCATCCAGGAATGGTTTCTGCGTTATGGCATAGGCTTTGTTCACACTGCCACATTTTCATTAAAAAAATGCCATTTTTAATCGAAAATAATCTCTGTTCACACTAATGCCTTTAAATCATTTAAAAAAGTATCCCCTGCCCATACTGAAATGACTGGAAATGTGTATCATGTACATCCTTGCCTACACTGGGCATGCGTGTATTGATGGAAATACCCTAGTACAGTGGAACCTCGGGTCACGAACGTCTCAGACCACGTACAAATTGGGTTACGATCAAAAAGTTCGCCAAACTTTTGCATCTGTTCACGACCACACACTCGGGTGACAAACAAGCCAGTTCCCCTTCCGGTTTATACGCACCGATGATTTCCGCACGTGTTCAGTCTCTCCCTGTGCATTCGCTGTGAACTCCTTCTGCTCTATTTCGTTTCCCTTCCAGTTCGTACACGCCGGTGATTTACGCACATGTTCAGTCACCTGTACAGTACATTGTTCTCGGTCAGACGTGCATTGCACTGAGGGACTTTGTTGTATAGCAGGTCCACAGCTCACGTCAAAAGGCCAGTTTTAAATAAATAATCGCCACGCTACAGCTGCCACATCCTTTTCATAAATAGAAGCGCGAGGCGGCTAAAGGGAGGAAAAAGAAAAGAAAGACGGAGGTTGCGGAGTGAGGAAGTAAGCAGGAAGCAGTGTGGAAAGAACTGGTGTGTGCAAACAAGCGTGTGGTTGCAGGCAGACAGCTGGACAGTGAGCTCAAGCAGGGGTGGGGCAGAAGGAAGCGGTCGCTCCAGCTGAGCGATCAAGGAGCTGGAGTGACCAGAAAAAGAACAGCTGGCCGCGTAAGGCCGAGAAGGCAGCGGGGTTCACCAGTTAAAGAATGCACCGGGCTTGTTTTTAAAGAGACTGCTTCCAGCATTGTTTTAACCTCATTGTATTTAATGAAGACTTTTTTTCTATTGGATTTTAACGTCCACTTCACTTATGTTTTTATGGGATTATTTATTTATTGAAGGATTCTGAAAGCACTGCACTTTATTTAATTTGGACTTTGTTTTTGATTGTTGTTTTGTTGATTTTAATAAAAGCATTTGGCACTTTTTGAACCATCCGATTGCTCCATTGTAGTGCCTCACTGTCATGCTCATCGGTAACATTACCGACGGTGACGGGTTTAAGGGCTCCTGGAAGTGAGATGGGAGCATGCAGCGAACCCGCATCGTGACGGACTTTACATCAAAACTGTAATCTCCTCTCCACCCAGTTCCTCCTCACTTCCTTCATAATAATAATAATAATAATAATAATAATAGTACATATTATTTATATAACACCTTTCCCATGCTCAAGGCACTTACAGAATATAAGAAACAACAGCAGGGTATACAGTATATAGCATTGTACAAACCAAATAAATAAAGAAGATTACGACAGTGAATTCAGAGAAAAAAGAAGAAAAAAAAAACATAATTGATGGTCTAGCACACACACATACAGGTTGCAAGAGCATCTTGACATAGATTAAAACTGAGAGAAGGGTAATAAAGTCAAGTAGAGCTAAAAGCCTTCCTGAAAAGATGAGTTTTGAGTTGTTTTTTAAAAGACTTTATGGAGTCAGCTGATTTAATTAATTTCGGTAGATCATTCCAGAGTCTGGGCGCTATACAGCTGAAGGTCCTGTCACCCATGGAGTGTAGATTAGTGTGGGGCACAACAAGATTGCCAGAATCAGAGGACCTTAGTGGGCAGGCAGGCACATAGTGATGGAGAAGGTCACTGATGTAGTTTGGTGCGAGGTTATTTAAGGCTTTGTAGGTTATTTGTAGGATTTTATATTCGATTCTGTAAGACACAGGGAGCCAGTGAAGACGGACCAGGATGGGTGTGATGTGCTCATTGCTGGACTCGACTCATGCAAGGTTAGTTTTCCTGGTTGTTTATGGTTAGTTTTTGTATAAATTGAGGATTTTTCAAATGTTCGTTTTTTTCCCTGTGCTTAAATCTCATTAAAAAGTGTTTACAGTGAGCAGTTTGTAGCGTGAATTGTTGCAATGTTACTTTTCTTGGTTGTTTATTAAATTACGGATTTTTCAAATGTTCATTTTTTTCCTGTGCTTAAAACTCATTAAAAAATAGTGTTTATAGCGAGCGGTTTGTAGTGTGAATTGTTGCAATATTACTTTTCTTGGTTGTTTATTAAATTACTGATTTTTCAAATGTTCATTTTTTTCTCTGTGCTTAAAACTCATTAAAAAAGTGTTTATAGCGAGCAGTTCGTAAGGCTATAGTGTGAATTCTTGCAATGTTACTTTTCTCTGTTCAAGGTTTTCTCAGTGTTATTCAATGTTTTTACATTTAATTTACTATTACGCTGTGCATTCTATGGTATACTTACCTATTTTTGTGCTTAAAAATCTTTAAAAAAATATATTTACATACAGTTCTTACGGTCTGGAATGGATTAATTGTATTTACATACAATCCTATGGGGGAAATTACTTCGGGTCACGACCAAATTGGGTTACAACCAGAGATTTGGAACAAATTACGGCCGTGACCCGAGGTTCCACTGTATCTGCCTACCACAGGATTTATCACAAAAATGTAAGGACTGGCAAATTATTTGCCTTTTGCCAGTGCATGCAACATTCAAACTGCTCAAACGTAATTTATATGCATGCAAGTAAGCAACAACACAAACGCCATGGAAAGCAACTGTTTTATGTCACTTTGTTAGAATATACTTTTCTTCCATGAAGAGTGACAACCAGGGAAGGAGACATGGTAATGAGCAGAATCCAATCAGGGAAGGGCTACGTAATGATCGTGAACAAATCAGAGTGCTACTGATTTATTTTACAACGCTGAGGCTGTGTTTTCAGAATCATACAGCTCTGGAGAGCATTTTGAAAAGTCTCATTTTTCACTGATTATTAACAACCGGATACTTTGGATGTCTAATGTCTGCAATTTTTAATGAAAGCAGAGTAGTATGAATGGAGCCACAAACTCTGCCCATGTGTAAAACCTGTATTTTATTAGGCAGATTTGAGAATGGATGGATAATAAGAATTATAATAATACAGTGATTGTTGTCGTTATCTTCTTGTAGATAAACCACTATCAGATTTAATGCCATGTGACACAGTAATTGAATCTGGACCTTTGTCTTTATTGTCCAGTGCTTTAGCCATTACACTACACTGCCTATCAGAACAATCAAAGATCTGCCTTTTCACTTGATTTAAACACAATGCTCACTAGAACAGACTCTGACTGATCTGATGTCATTCTTTTATAATATATCAAACCAACCATCTGGTAAAGTGTTTCTTCACTCATTCTAACTTCCTATAGTGAGAAAAGATTAATTCACCATTCTTCATTCTAGTCAACTCATGCAACTGAAAAAAACACCCTCAGTAATTTATTCATCTGCTGTATTTTCTATTTGCCTTTCACCAGTGAGTCCTTACTCAGCTTCATTTTGGCTTTCATTTCAGCCTCCGTTCTATTTCCTGCTAATAGATGCATCACATGCTCATTTCAATTTCTTCAAGGTTATTTTTAATGATTGTAAAATAAGGCTGTGATATTGCTTTACTTGTTATACACAGATAATGGGAGATGGGAAAGAGAGCAGTAGACATGGAAGAAACAAGTTATTAGGAGATAATGCAAACCATTTCATTTTTAGGAGACTTTCCCCCTGAGTGGATTGACCGGCGAGGGGAAACCGCATCTCCTGTGGAGAATCCAGGGAGATCAGAGGCTGTCAGCAGGGTCAAGTACTTACTGAATTAGGAAAACTGTACATCTGGATTTGGACTTTTGTTTGAGTTTCTAATTATATTGCAGCTTCTCACTCTCTTTATTTTTTCTGTTTTGGCTTGATCCCATTTTTCAATCTAAAATGAGAAGTATAATTATTTGGGAATAAAAGTTACAAGAGTCATATGTTTCATAAGTTTAATGTTATTCACTCTGATTATGTAGTGATAAAATGAGCTTTATGTAATTCAGTTGGGGAGTGGATGCTTCTGGAAGTTGAAAGCTGCACACATTTTATATTTTTATATAATAAAATTACTTGGATCTGTCCCACTCTCTCTTGTTGCTCAACTGGCATTTTTAACTGACCCTTGTCTTTCACCTTTGGGCGGTGTGCCAACATGATGGTTCTTTGCTGCTTTTGTGGATTGAACCCTATGGGACTACATGAGTCACCCATTCACCAGGCACTCAGTAGTGAACACAGTTAGGATCTCTCTTGGGTGCCTCCATGTGGATGTACAGTTAGGTCCATAAATATTTGGACAGAGACAACTTTTTTCTAATTTTGGTTCTGTACATTACCACAATGAATTTTAAATGAAACAACTCAGATGCAGTTGAAGTGCAGACTTTCAGCTTTAATTCAGTGGGTTGAACAAAAAGATTGCATACAAATGTGAGGCAACTAAAGCATTTTTTTAACACAATCCCTTTATTTCAGGGGCTCAAAAGTAATTGGACAAATTAAATAACTGGAAATAAAATGTTCATTTCTAATACTTGGTTGAAAACCCTTTGCTGGCAATGACAGCCTGATGTCAGGAACTCCTGGACATCACCAGATGCTGGGTTTCCTCCTTTTTAATGCTCTGCCAGGCCTTTATTGCAGCGGCTTTCAGTTGCTGTTTGTTTATGGGCCTTTCTGTCCGAAGTGTAGTCTTCAACAAGTTTAATGCTTACTCAATTGGCCATTTAAGAATTTTCCACTTGTTTGCTTTAATAAACTCCTGGGTTGCTTTGGCTGTATGTTTTGGGTCATTGTCCATCTGTATCATGAAACGCCACCCAATCAATTTGACAGCATTTAACTGGATTTGAGCAGACAGTATGTCTCTGAACACCTCAGAATTCATTCGGCTGCTTCTGTCCTGTTTCATCAATAAACACTAGCGTCCCAGTGCCACTGGCAGCCATGCATGCCCAAGCCATCACACTGCCTCCACCGTGTTTTACAGATGATGTGGTATGCTTTGGATAATGACCTGTTCCACGCCTTCTCCATACTTTTTTCTTGCCATCATTCTGGCAGAGGTTGATCTTGGTTTCATCTGTCCAAAAAATGTTTTTCCAGAACTGTGCTGGCTTTTTTAGATGTTCTTTAGCAAAGTCCAATCAAGCCTTTCTATTCTTGAGGCTTATGAGTGGCTTGCACCTTGCAGTGCACCCTCTGTATTTACTTTCATGCACTCTTCTCTTTATGGTAGACTTGGATATCGATACGCCTACCCCCTGGAGAGTGTTGTTCACTTGGTTGGCTGTTGTGAAGGGGTTTCTCTTCACCATGGAAATGGTTCTGCGATCATCCACCACTGTTGTCTTCTGTGGACGTCCAGGTCTTTTTGCGTTGCCGAGTTCACCAGTGCTTGCTTTCTTTCTCAGGATGTACCAAACTGTAGATTTCGCCACTCGTAATATTGTATCAATTTCTTGGATGGGTTTTTTCTGTTTACACAGCTTAAGGATGGCTTCTTTCACCTGCATGGAGCGCTCCTTTGACCGCATGTTGTCTGTTTACAGCAAAATCTTCCATATGCAAGCACAACTCCTCAAATCAACTCCAGGCCTTTTTTCTGCTTAATTGATAAGGACATAACGACAGACTTGCCCACACTTGCCCATGAAATAGCCTTTGAGTCAATTGTCCAATTACTTTTGAGACCCTGAAATGAAGGGATTGTGTTAAAAAATGCTTTAGTTGCCTCACATTTTTATGCAATCTTTTTGTTCAACCCACTGAATTAAAGCTGAAAGTCTGCACTTCAACTGCATCTGAGTTGTTTCATTTAAAATTCATTGAGGTAATGTACAGAACCAAAATTAGAAAAAAGTTGTCGCTGTCCAAATATTTATGGACCTAACTGTATGCTAGGTATGGGCATTCAGAAGAAGACACATGTTACTGTGTCTCTCAAATGACCTGAGGGAATCTTGGAATTCAACAGAAAGAGTTGCGGAAGATGGGGAGGCCTGGTCTATCCAGCTCATGGTGTAGCTACTGCTATCTTCACCAGCACATGTGGAGAAATGGATAATAGATTCAAATTTGAATCTGTGACAACTATTTACTTTTATAAGGAACTGTGAGAAAAGAGTCATACAGGTTTCTTTCAGCATAGATAGGTAGAACTTTATTTGACCCCTGGGGGAAAATAGGCTTTTTACATAAGTAGGTAGATAAGAAAGTAAGTAAATTATTAAATAAATATACATAGATAATTTGGTCTGAACAAACATGAAAATTAAAAAGAAAGAGAAAACTTCTGACACGGCTGTCACAGTGAGGCATTTTGTTGATGTATCAATGTTGGTATTAAGGACCTCCGGGAGCGTTTCTTGAGACACTTCTGCTGAATAATTTGTTGGATGAAAGTTCTCCGTG
Source organism: Polypterus bichir lapradei (assembly GCA_026402145.1). NCBI lineage: Eukaryota > Metazoa > Chordata > Cladistia > Polypteriformes > Polypteridae > Polypterus > Polypterus bichir. The sequence continues at coordinate 52,461,898 of JANRMT010062807.1, forward strand.
TGCCCTGCGGTGGGCTGGCGCCCTGCCCAGGGTTTGTTTCCTGCCTTGAGCCCTGTGTTGCCTGGGATTGGCTCCAGCAGACCCCCATGACCCTGTAGTTAGGATATAGCGGGTTGGATAATGGATGGATGGACGGAAGTTCTCAGTGTTATTGCGTCAGAGAGAGGATGTACAGCATTGTTCATAATGGCACTCAGTTTTGTTTCAATTCTCTCCTTTGCTACGACCTCCTGTGAGTCCAGAGTGCGTCCCATTAACTGAGCCTGATCTTTTAATTAGCTTGTTGATTCATTAGGCCTCTCTTGAATTGAAGTTACCAGTCCAGAACACCACAGCATAGAAAACTGCTCTGGCCATTACAAAGTTAGAGAAGATATGAACAATGTCACTTCCCACATTAAAGAAGTGCAGTCTCCCATGGTAAAAAAATAATTACAGTGGTGTGAAAAACTATTTGCCCCCTTCCTGATTTCTTATTCTTTTGCATGTTTGTCACACAAAATGTTTCTGATCATCAAACACATTTAACCATTAGTCAAATATAACACAAGTAAGCACAAAATGCAGTTTTTAAATGATGGTTTTTATTATTTAGGGAGAAAAAAAATCCAAACCTACATGAATAAGAAATCAGGAAGGGGGCAAATAGTTTTTCACACCACTGTAACACCAAGACATAACTCACACACTTATACGTGCTTATTTATTTAAGTCATTCACTCATTCATTCATCCATTTCATAATTTCTTATAGAACCATAGCCTTTCCTGACACCTTCATGTGTTCAGCAGAGCAATACTTGCTCTGTGCATCACAGGACAGGCTCAGTCACACATTTACCTACACCTACCGGCTCAAATTTAGAAAATGTAGAGTTGGCAGAAGGGTTGACTGCATCGTCAGCCATCTTCCAAACTCCCCTCTACTAAACCTGCTATGCCTTTTCAATTGGACTGCTTTAAACCTGCTGTCCATGTTACTGCAAAATAATCTTTAAACCGTATATCACTATATCACTATATTACAGGGCAGAGTGGTGGCTTTAAGGCTAAGGATCTGTGCTGGTATCCAGAAGTTTGCCGGTTCGAATCCCCATCACTGACAAAAGAGATCCTACTCTGCTGGGCCCTTGAGCAAAGCCCTTAACCTTCAATTGCTCCAGGGGCGCTGTACAATGGCTGACCCTGCGCTCTGACTATGTGAAAACTAATAAATTCCTAATACAAGAAATTGTATAAGGGGAAATAAAGAACAAAGACTTCTGCAATTGGGGTACCGCTACTGCCTCCACAGAAGTGTGAGGCTAGAACTCACTCAAATTGCTCCGTCTGTCTCTGCTTCCCTGAGCCTTCCACAGCTAGTAAAGGATTCTAAAGACACCTCTGGGCTGCCTCCCTTAAAACAGCACTGTAGTCCTTCTCTTTCTACATGTCCTGGTAGCTAAAAGTTTTAAAAGCACTGGGATGGTCTCCAGCCTGGGACCCTGTTCAGATGTCCGTTGTTCAAAAAGCGCTGTCTCACAAGCCACTCTCTCTCAATCCCTGTACCCCACTGGATCACCTTTGCTCTAGCTGTCTTAGAGAACAATCCAGGTTTTCTTTAAGGTCACAGATTACCTTCGTTTACTGGTGCCCCTGCACATTACCCTTCTGGGATTTTCAGCACACCTATTTGATTTATTAACCCTTATTCTCACACTGGCACGCTGACCTACATCTTCCTTTGTATCTTTGGTCCACAACAATCTATAGTATATCCCTCTCCTATGCCAGTCTTGGAAGCCTTTTGCCAAGCAAGCCATCTCAACACAAATTTGTATTTAGATTCCCCACTTTATTCCATGTATGAGATTTAATGTGTTGTTTAAGAGCTAAGAGGCCCTTTCACTACCATCTCCTTAATGTAAATTGTCCTCTTGTGCAGTGAAAAGCCTTCTTAACTGAGATTCAATGCAAATACCATTTTTTTGCCAAAGATAATGATCATTGTTAGAGAATAATGCAAATAAAGAAACAGCTGAGTGGATTAACATGTACAAACACTAAGCTATTATATGTCATTCTTATTTACATTCAACGGTGGAATTCGTCTTGCAATCTGTCTGTCTTGTATGGATCTAAATCTTATTTTTATTTAATTTTTCTTAGACTAGGTATAAGTGGAAACGTGAGGATCATGAGTCATAGCTGCATATTTTCAGCTTTTTATTCTGCCAAAAGGCATAGTTGGCAATTAATTAGGTGATGAGTGTGAGACAAGTGTAACCAACATGAAAAAAAAAATATTTAATTTGCCTTGTTAGAATGCATTAGCAAGTTGTTTTAAATGTGAGAAAAGCAACAAATCAGAGAGTGACATCAAGATTTAGTTTTTTCTTCTTTGTTTATTAAGTGCGGATGAAATATTAAAATGAATTTGAAAGCTACAAATTCATCTTCATGTGAAATGATGCTCATACACAGGCAGAGCAGAACACTAACCTGACTGATTAATTGGAAACTTTCAAAATGTAAGTGAACGCTTATTCTTCAAACAAAGATCTTGGGAACAGATCGTCTAAACAGAATTTTAAAGAGTGCTTAATTAAATGTGTCTGATAGCGACAAAACCCTATTGAACTTTTAGAGCTGTATACTTTGTGAGAAATATAATTGAATGTGTCAATGATCCACACAATAAAAACGATAACTATTGCAATTCTTGTGGATTATTAACAGCATCATTTTTCACTAGCTTCACTTAGTTTACAAAAAGCTATTAACTGTCAGATGCGTGAATATTGTGTGCTTCTTACGGGGGACAGATTTAAGGGTTTACATGAGAAGGATTTCACTGTGACAAAAGAAAATCTCTTCTGGTCCTAGAACAGAGGCCCATGACCCAGAAGAACAAACATTATCTTTCCACAAGCCTGGTCTCTTCTTGAATTTCAGCAATAATAGACACAGAAAGCAGGAAGTCTTCAATATTCTGAACTAAGATCCTGGATGGCTAATCATTTTCTTGATCTAAATCAGGGGTGTTGAACTCCAGTCCTGGAGGGCTGCAGTGGCTGCTGGTTTTCATTCTTACCACCTACTTAATTAGTAATCCATTTTTGCTGCTAATTACTTCTTTTAATTAACTTGACTTTGGTCCTTTAGTTGTTTGTTTTTCCTTAATTAGCAGCCAAACAATAACGAGACACAAAGCGAGTCACCACATGACCAGCTCACCTGTGCCCATCACACAATATCTGAATATAAAGAAAGGTGAAGGTCTCGGTAAGGCTGATCTCTCAGGTCACCAAAACATTTTGACGGAAAAAAACAGAAAATCAACAGTTTTGGAAACGTCTGCTGTGGCAGAATGGGGGCAGCAACAAGCCATGAAATTAAATAACGGGCTTAATTAACAGCAAGACTCAGCTTCTTATTAAGAGATTAGTTGGAGTGAAATTGGTTGGAGTTTGAAGCCCCAGTTTAGCTGGTCATCTGTCAGCTCGTTTCACATCTCATTTCTGTTTTGCTGCGATTTAATGAAGATAAGTATCAATTCAGAGGACTGAATCCTTCTAACAGGGCGATTAAAATGAAGAGAAAAAAGTGAATTAGCAGTGAAAACTGGTCACTGATTAGGAAAAGGGTGAGAATGAAAACCTGTAGCCACTGCGGCCCTCCAGGCCTGGATTTTGACACCTTTGATCTAAATCAAAATAAAATGAAGGTGCTTATAGTGGGTCCATCAGCTAAAGCCCAAATTGGTCTTGGACTTCTCGGCTCTTTCTCTGTCTTTTCCAAACCTCAAGTCCGCAATCTTGGTGTTACCTTTGATAGTAAACTCTTTTTTGAGAAACAAGTAAATTCTGTAGTCAAGAGTTGCTTTTTCCAGCTTCGTCTATTAGGTAAGATCAAGCCTTTTTTATCTTCTAGGGACCTTGAGAAAGCTACTCATGCTTTTATTTTTTCCCGCCTCGATTACTGCAACTCGCTGTATTCTGGGATTAGCAAATCTCTGATACACAGGTTACAGTTGGTCCAAAATGCTGCCGCTCACTTTCTGGTTGGGGCAAGAAAGTATGACTCTGTTTCTCCTATTTTTGCTTCCTTACACTGGCTGCCTGTCAGTTTTGAAATTCATTTTAAAATCTTGCTGCTAGTCTTTAAATCTTTACATGGGCTTGCTCCTGCCTATTTATCTGAATTGTGTGTTTTACACCAGCCATCTAGAGTGCTTAGATCTTCTGGTCAGTTGTCTCTTGTTGTCCCTCGTACCAAATGTAAAACCAAGGGGGATAGGGCCTTTGCAGCTGCTGCCCCTCACTTGTGGAACTCTTTACCTCATCATATAAAGGAGTCGTCTACAATTGAACTGTTCAAAACAAGATTGAAGACTCATTTCTATTCACTTGCATTTCGTGACCTTCAGTAATACTGATGGTTTACTCTTTGTGATTATATAACATTATTTCTATTTATTATGTATCTTATTTTATGTTCATATATTTTATTTCTATTTATGTTTTTATGTAATTTGTTTTGTTTTTCTTTTATTCTATTATTGTAAAGCACTTTGGCCACAGCATTACTATGTTGTTTTAAATGTGCTATATAAATAAATTGACATTTTTTAGGACAAGTAGAGCAAGAGGCATTACAGGGGCATCATGTTTTTGCCTAAACAACAGCAATTAAATTGGGCTACTGGTGGTCTCCCAGCCCTTTTTGCAGTTTTGTTTTTTTGTTTTCACAATATATTAGTCATATATTCTATTATATTAATTATACATACTTCTATAATATTATTTCTAAATATTAATTATATAACTATATTATATTGTAACAGTGAGTCGGTGGCAAATATGAACTATCATTCATTCATTCACTCATTCATTGAAATAAGCAGTTTCAGTGCCAGCTGCAGGGGAGCCTAAAAAGGGCAAGCCTGCCACATTCACATGATCTCCATTCTATTGTGGCTAAATCAAGCCATCCTTATGTAGATAGCAACCTACCTAAGAAAGTGATGAAATGAACAATAATCCATTGAGTCATTGCAGCACTACATTGACTATATCAGGAACAGGGTGAGGATAGGACCTCCGTTCCAATGCAACATAGCTTTGAGCACTGCGGAGAATGAAAAATGGACAAGCTGGGCTTTTCACAGGTGTTACTGGGGAGTGATAAAGCTGAAAAGAGAGCCAAGACACCACTACTTCTGCAACTCCATATAAACAGGTTTGCTTGTCCGCATATAAATGTCAGGTCATCACCCAGAGGTTTAGCACCAATACCCTACTATTCCACTCAGTATCCCTAATGTCGTACCTTCATCACCAACTGCCCAGCCACAGAAGAACAGAAGTCAATCCCTCTGTTTTGAAGTGTATGTGTGATGTTGCAAGCAGTCAGAAGTGGTCGCTGGAGACAGCTGACCTCTCGAAGGGAGGATTGTGTAAAACTAAGAAACTTCAGCGCAAACCATAAGGTAGCCTGTAAAAAGGACAAGCGTTCAACCATTATTCTAGTATACCAGCCTTTTAAGGATAGCACAGTGTTATAATATTAAAGTCTTTACCAATCCACTCATTCTAGAGCAGTGTTTGCAACCCAGTCTTAGATCAGGTTGTGGTCATTGGGGTTCTCCTTGGAGAACCACCACCAACAGTCATAGCAAAGTAATGCCGATTGCTTAAACCCATTGCGAAGCACTTTGCAAATCTTACGTGTCCCTTACCCATTGAATACAATGATGAGTCACGACCCTGTAAACACAAAAGACGGCAACCAAAGACCCATTCTGAGTCACGACACATATTTTAAGAAACTATGTTCTAGAGTATTATTTAAAAAAATGGAAAGAGCGAAGCCTGTAATTAGGTGTATTGGTTTAATTTTAGACAACTATTCAGGTTTTGCTCCCAGCTGTCACCAGAGAATGTTACTTTTGCTATTTCGGTAATAACTGCAGTGTTACATCTCTTGTAACCAATTCTTTTAATCATTTTCTACGGCATAGAAGACAGATTTTTTTCTTCCCTCTTTGCTCTGTTAACATCTACTATAAAGTGCAGCTCAGCTGTAGTTTGTTATATGATTTATACTTGTCTGACAGGGTGTTAACAGTACAAAATACAGAATATTTTGTTAAATTGATTAAACAGCTCTATGTAGAGGATATGTCCATTTATTAAGAATCAAGTATATTTTTTTTTTATTTCTAAATGTTTTAAAATATACATCTGTAGATATTATGTGGTTAGTATTGGAAGCAAAATGAAATTTAAAGTAATTCATCAACAAATCTTCACTTGTGTTTCTAAAGGCAGAAGAACTAAAATCCTTTCCTTTTCCAATGTTTCATTTACATTATGTTTGTAGAAAAAAGCCATACTGTCCAATGCAGACTTACTTGAATTCAGTGCAGCAGAAACTTTTTTTTGCATTACAACAAAAACAGAGGATAGGTTACAAGTGAAAACAAAAGATAAAACAACCAGCACAAAAGAACAGTTTCTTAGTGCAGAAGAAGGGGGCTAATAGCATTAAATGATTTGTTGAAAAGTAGCTTTCTGGTTCCATTTGTCTATTAAACCCAGTTTAATGTAGTGGGGGCCAGAGTGTATCATGGCAGCAATGGTCACACGTCAGCATCTAGGCCTAAGTGGGGTACATATGAGCTCTAACAGATCAAAATTGCAAACATATATACTATTACATAGCATAAAGTGAAACTTAACAATTTAATCAGATCAGTGTGGGATCCTCAGAAAACCTATTTTGAACACAGAATAATACCCATCAAGGGTTAAATGTATGACCCTAGTTGGCCAATGAGACTAATCCTTGATGCAGCACTCAGATCATTGGGGACAGGAGGTTCAGTTTTATATTGTCTTCTGGAAATCTGTTGTTCCTCCCACTATTTCTATTGCTATCTTTCATCTGCCTCCTTAGAAAGTCATTTGGTCTCATGATAGCATGCCAAATGATGATTTACATACTTAAGAAGTGAATGTGAACTGGTGTTTTTAAACCACTTTCTCCAGACACCCCAGATTTCTTAAATCAGCCAGTAATCAGAGAACTTGTTTGACCTCAAAAAGGAAGGAAGCAAATCTAGTGGTTCGTAAGGCAATTTGTGTCACTACTCTCCAGTAAAATAGCATGATGTGTGCTACTTTTATTGTCACCTAAGCATTCTTCAGACATTCTATCTGCGATGCCTCTGGAAGATACATTGTATCAACCACCAAGATCACAAACACCAAATGATAACATCTTTGTATGACCAACACTGATCTCAAAATCTTGCAGAACTAATTCCCTGGACCGGCCGCTTCCTCAAAATTAGCAGTGTGCTAATTCCACAGTTTAGGGTGGTGGAGGTATCCTAGAATTGCTCCAGTGTTTAATATCAATAAATCCCATGTTCTGTCCATTGCAGATTGAGTTACATAGGCTAAAATCTTCAAGTATCAAGACCAGTTAAAATAAACACCAACAATTTTAAATGTAATCTTTGAAGCATATATGTATGTACATATATGTATGTACTCAATCGCGTGCAGAAGGAACTCCGAGTCCAGCTCAGGGTGGCGAAGGAGCAGTACAGGAGAAAGCTGGAGCAGAAGTTGCAGAATAACAGCATGAAGGAAGTGTGGGATGGGATGAAGATCATCACTGGCTGCAGCTCGAAGCGGGGTGCCACCATTGAGAGAGACGTGGAGAGAGCAAACCAAATGAACAACTTCTTTAACAGGTTTGACCACCCTAACCCACTCTCAACTTGGAGTACTGCACCCTCCACCCATCCTTCTGCTGATACCAGCATAGGAGCGACATCCCCACACACAATTACAGCAGCCCAGGTGAGCAGAGAGCTGAGGAGACTTTGTGCTAGCAAAGCAGTGGGTCCAGATGGAGTATTGCCATGACTGCTGAAGTCCTGTGCGCTGGAACTGGGGAGTCCTCTACAGCGCATCTTCAACCTGAGCCTGGAACAGGGGAGAGCCCCGAGGCTTTGGAAAACATCTTGCATTACCCCAGTCCCAAAGGTATCACGTCCTAGTGAGCTGAATGACTTCCGGCCTGTCGCCCTAACTTCATATGTGATGAAGACCATGGAGAGGCTGCTGCTTCACCACCTGAGGCCACAGGTCCGCCACACCCTTGACCCTCTGCAGTTGCATACCAGGAAAAGGTGGGAGTGGAGGATGCCATCATCTCTATGCTACACTGATCCCTCTCCCACTTGGACAGAGGCAGGGGTGTTGTAAGAATTATGTTTCTGGACTCCTCTAGCGCCTTCAACACCATCCAAACTCTGCTCCTTAGGGACAAGCTGACAGAGATGGGAGCAGATTCATACCTGGTGGCATGGATCTTGGACTATCTTACAGACAGACCTCAGTATGTGCGTCTCGGGAACTGCAGGTCTGACATTGTAGTCAGCAACACAGGAGCACTGCAGGGGACTGTACTTTCTCCGATCCTGTTCGGACTTCAAAATACAACTCGGAGTCCTGCCACGTGCAAAAGTTCACTGACGACACTGCTATCATGGGCTGCATCAGGAGTGGGCAGGAGGAAGAGTTTAGGAACCTAATCAAGGACTTTGTTAAATGGTGCGACTCAAACCACTTACACCTGAACACCAGAAAAACCAAGGAGCTGGTGGTGGATTTTAGGAGGCCCAGACCCCTCCTGGACCCTGGATCATCAGAGGTGACTGTGTGCAGAGGGTACAGACCTATAAATACCTGGGAGTGCAGCTGGATGATAAATTGGACTGGACTGCCAATACTGATGCTCTGTGCAAGAGAGGACAGAGCTGACTATACTTCCTTAGAAGACTGGTGTCCTTCAACATCTGCAATAAGATGCTGCAAATATTCTATCAGACGGTTGTGGCGAGTGCCCTCTTCTACGCAGTGGTGTGCTGGGGTGACAACATAAAGAAGAAGGACGCCTCACGTCTGGACAAACTGGTGAGGAAGGCAGGCTCTATTGTAGGCACGGAGCTGGACAATTTGACATCCGTGGCAGAGCAAAGGGCACTGAGCAGGCTCCAGTCAATCATGGAGAATCCACTGCATCCACTGAACAGGATCATCTCCAGACAGAGGAGCAGCTTCAGCAACAGACTGCTGTCACTGTCCTGCTCCACTGAGAGACTGAGGAGATCGTTTCTCCCCCACACTATGCGACTCTTCAATTCTACCCCGGCGGGGGGGCTGGGGGGGGGGGCGAGGTGGGGTGGAATGTTAACATTCAGACACAGACAAGGTTATTGTCTGTTTTACCTGCATTTTTATCACTCTTTAATTTAATATTGTTTATTTTTATCAGTATGCTGCAGCTGGAGTATGTGAATTTCCCCTTGGGATTAATAAAGTATCTATCTATCTATCTATCTATCTATCTATCTACCTATCTATCTATATAGAGGATCACCTTCAGGGCTCAAACTGAGCAAGTAATACCACTCCAGAACACAAGGGGGTGTTGTCAGTAAATGTTCTGTCTCTTCTTCTGTCTCTTCTCGCCCAATGAGGGCATATGATGCACCCAGAGAAGGCCCTGCCATTTTCTTGTTGCAGTCTTATAAAAGCCGGCCAGCCTATAAAGGAGTCATCTTTTTCTGGACCTGAGCCTACCAGGATGGAGCTCCCAAAACCGACCCACTCTAGGAGACAGCTATATAAATGATTGCCCAAGAAGGCACTTTGAAAGAAAGGATCTGTATTTTTTTTTTTTGTTTGTGTTTATGCATTGCCATCGTGCACTTGTTTATTTGAGTGCTTGTATTAAATGTTGTTGCCCAGTTGGCTCCCCAACTCTTTTTTGGTACTTTGTCACGTTACTTGGGCAAATATAATATAACATCCATTTTACCTTGATATACCACTCTGCTCCACAGTTTAAAATTGCAAATCAAACAATTCAGACATTATTACAGTGTACATTGCAAAGTTCCATTTAAGGCTATTTGCTTACCATCTTGCCTGAAGAAGGGGCCTGAGTTGCCTCGAAAGCTTGCATATTGTAATCTTTTTAGTTAGCCAATAAAAGGTGTCATTTTGCTTGGCTCTTCTCTACATTCATAATGGCTAACACGGTACAACACCCTAGTACTGCTTACCATGTAGAAATGACAATTGTTTTTCTACCTGGTCCCCCCATTTCAGGACACCATTGTTTGGGACACAGCAATGGTTGGCATATTAAAGCAGAAATATTTAGTACTTTGTTGCATATCCCTTTCCTGCAATGACTGCTTGAAGTCTGTATTTCATAGACATCACCAGGTGCCAAGGATTTTCTCTGGTGATGCTCTGCTAAGCCTCTAATGCAGCCATCTTCACCTCCTGCTTGTTTCAGTGGCTTGTCCCCTTAAGTTATCTCTTCAGCATATGCATGCTGATATGGATTTAAATCAGGTGGCTTGGTTTGACCATTCAAGAATTTTCCATTTTTTAGCTTTGAAAAACTCCTGTGTTGCCTCAGCAGTATGTTTGGGATAATTTTCTTGTTGTAGGATGAAGAGTCATCTAGTGAGTTTGGAGGCATTTACTGGAACTTAAGCAGATAAGATGTTTCTTATCTGAATTCATTGTGCAACTGCCGTCAGCAGTTCCATCATCAGTAAAGATGAGTGTGTGCCGGTACCTGTGGCAGCCATACTTAAGATACCCCTACCTTCATGTTTAACAGATGAGGTGATCTGCTTGGATCTTAAATCGTCTCCACACTTTGCTCTTGCCATCACTGTCATACAAACATACTTTGTCTATTCTGTCCACAAGAGCTTTTTCCACAATTTTGCAGACTAATACTTTTTCACAAATTGTATTCTGGCCATCCTGTTTTTGTGGCTAACTAGTGGTTTGTACCTTGCAATGTGGCCTCTGTTTTTCTGTTCATGAAGTCTTCTACAGATAGCAGTCTGTGACATATACCATGAGCTCACAGTGCATTCTTTCTTCTTAAAGATACTCCTGACAGTGGATTTAGGTATTCCTAAGGTTTTACCAATGTCTCTAATGGTTTTATTCTTGTTTTCAGCCTCATAATAGCTTCTTTAACTTTCACTGGCACAGCCCTTGTCCTCATGTTGAACAATGACAACTACAGACGTCAAAGGAATGAAGCAGGCCAAGGTATCTTTATAAAGCAATGAAACACACCTGAGGAATTACAAACATCTGTGATGCCAATTGTCACAAACATTATGGTGCCCTGAAATGGAGGGACTGTATATAAAAAGTGTTATCATTTCTACTTGGTGTGACTGAAATGTATGCAAATGCCCTTAAATAAAAGTCTGCAATGTGCACTTTAATCATGTCTGGATTGTTTGATTTGTAATTTTAAACTGTGCAGCAGAGGGGTAAATCAAGCAAAAAATGTTTCTTTGTCCCGGACATTATTGAGGGCTTTGTGTTCGCCTACAGGATAGATAGCACTGTAATCCAAGTGTTAATTAACACTGGTGATTTTGTTATTTGTGTACCCCACATTGTTTGTCTTTCATTTTCTGGGCTATATTGTGGCAGGTATTGTTCTCCACAAGACACACTATGTCAGTACTATAGTATGCTGGAAATTAATCTCTCCTGTATAGATCCAATACTACTAACTTGTACATATATAACTTATTCCAAATAAGATGCTTTGACACTTACAGAACTGCTAATGTGTAAATATTTCTGGCACAGGTCAAACTAAAACTTTCTGAACTCATTATTTAAAAACAGATTCCTCCATTCTGGTATGAGTTTGCTACGTGACAATCCTTGCTTCATCACATTCACCTAAACATTTGCATTCAGCACATGATTCTAAATGTCAGCAGAGCCCATATGGGCCTTCCATGTGTGCCAATTGTTAGCACTCAGCCAAATGTGTCTGAAAAGGCCTAAATCTCCTGGGTGCCTAACCGAGTGCAGTTCAGCCGGCAAAAGCACCAACTTCTGCCCTTGTGGGTTTGGAGTTGTCAGATCCTACACATTTCCCATTTTTTGTACAGAGCAGATCTAATGAATTTTTGCTGATGGATTTGATAGGTCTCAAATGCATGTGAAATAGTGGAACATTCCTTCTTTATTGGGTAGTGGAGAAGCAAGAATAATTTCTGGGAAACATTGATGTGAATTTCATCATTTGCTTTAAAAAATAATCATATAAATAGAGATTGACTGATTAAACAAGAAGCCCCCAATTGCAAGAAATGCAATAAGTTCATATACTATGGCAAGAACAGATGCCACGTTAGCATACATTATAACCTAGAGTGAGTCTTCTTCTACTTATAAAAATAAAATTGTGAAACACAACAAAAAGAAGAAACCATCCACTCATTTTCTGAATCTCCTTAATGTTGTTCTTGGTTGTGGGCCCCCAGACACTTATCCCAACAGCATTTTGTCTTATCTGCTATAGGAGCCATGTTTTATGATGAATCGGTCCATCACAAGGCATCCAGACATACACACAACCAGTTAAGAATTTGCCACTTAACATTGCTATCTTTGAAAGACCACAGTTCCCAGACAAAACCTCTACAGACACAGGCTAGAGTGTTAACTCCATATACTGGGCACAGTTCAAACTCAGGTACCCAAAGCTGTTAATACCTAAGGTCAATTAGTTAATTATTAATGTGGGGACACAAAATTGATTCTTTCAACCTATCTTGAAATCTGCACCCTGTGGTCGTTTTAGAGCAAGAGTTCCCAAACTTTTTTCGGCCGCCGAACCCTTTACCAAAAACTTTTAAAACCGTCGACCCCCTAGTCATTTACTTTACTTACTCAAATTAATACATTTGTACAGTACTCAATATTAAATATTTCACTATATATCAGATTTTAATCACTTGTAATTATGATTTAAAAAGATAAAATGGCTACGGAATATGGCATTATCTTGTGCAACATTTAATATCAAAACCTGCACTAATGAAAATTTAAGCAAAAAAATACGAGCAGAGTTTTTTGTTTTTTTCTTTTACATTTTTGACATTTATGAAATAAATATGTAAATTCAAAATAAGTACAAATAGTCCAAGCTGTACTGTCTGCATTTCTTTTTTGGTTCAGTCATATTATTATCTGAAGAAATACAAACTTTTATTAACAAACAATTTCGATAGCCCCTGTGATTAAAAAAAAAAAAAAAAAACAATAAAGTATGTACTTACTTGAAACAGAAGATTTTTGTTCTTACTCGAATAAATAAACTGTGTCCTCCAATTTTCTTTTTCGTAGTACTGCTCCTCAATAAATAATTATATTCAAAGTTCAAATCACAAATAAGTACATGTCACATCAAACGAACCAATTTATAGTGTTTTATGAAAGCATGACCGTACAAGACTGATAGATTCTGCTAATATAGAATATCCATCGTCTCGTCCCACCGCAAGCAAGAGCGGACATGCAACGGTTTTTCATGTCCGCACTTGCTTTGATACATTCGATAAGACAATGCACAGATACTGTATGTTTGTGTTACATGTATTTTCATGCATTCTTACGTGTGACTCTTTTAATGACACATTTTACCTTTTTGTTCGCAAGTTTGGTATGTAATGTGTTTTTATCAAAAAAGTGTTTTTTTGAATTATTTTATTTCTTAATTAGGTACCTATTGGAATCATAGATATTTTGAAGTAACAAACAAATAGCAGTAGTAAGGGGGTCTATTTTTGCTGTCGTTGACCCCCCAATTTTTTTATTGAAACTATCGACCCCTAGAAAGTTCAAATCGACCCCAGGGGGTCGATATCGACCACTTTGGGAACCCTTGTTTTAGAGCATAGCAACCAGGGAGTGTGTGCCGAAGATCAGAGTGATTTTCAAACTAGCAAAAGTCTTCTATTAAAACTAGAATCCCTGAAGCTTATGAAAAAATTCATAATCCTGGCCCACCTTAAATTCCTTTGCACCTCTCCACCAGCATCTTTTGTTTTGTAAATGTGTCGATCAGCACAAGTAGCAAGCAGCCTGCTGTCCCATCCCCCGCCTTGACGGAACTCAGCTCGTGCAAAAAGTTCTCCCAGCTCAAGCCAGGGCTCCTTATCTGCATATGAGGTGTCTGGAGTTGTATTGGTAAATAATATATTGTCATTTGGAATACATACATTTCATGTGTATTCCGTGTCTACAATGATCTGTGTAAATGCAGATCTGTAGACCCATCCCATCTCATCCCATCATAGACCTACAACTAAAACAATACTACGTTTAAATGATAGAGTCTGTTTCTTGATGTACTAATTTAATATAAGACCAATGACTATAACAGCTCTGAGTAGAGGACTATTTGCATTCTGTTTTCTGTCTTGTATTTATCCTGTTTTACGACACCCATTGCACGCCCAGCCTATCTGCAAGGTTTTTTGGGAGTTTTTTTAGAGTCAGGGCTGGGGTGCTGTGAATTAAACAGGGCCTGTTAAACCCATTGAAATATTCTTTGCATGATTTTGGGCTATACAAAAATAAATTGATGTAATTGTTAATAGATGATGTGAAAAGCAGATGCAGAAAATTTGGGAAACTTCTGCAACTTGATAACATTAAAATTATAACAAACAACATAATAAAGGAAGTGACACACTGGACATTTCAGATGATTGCACACACCTGCTACCCTAGAATACCTCATTGTCTGCTGTCACCCACGTTATACCGGGCCTTAGCGACACCACACAACAATAAAAGTGTATGATACCAATGGCCTGCTCAGATCTCACTCCTTTGCCACACTTCCTTCTCTTCCTTCTACCTCCTAGTTCTCATCACTTGCCATTCTCTTTCATTTTCCTTGGATACTACTTCCCTCTGGGTTTTTAAATTGTCTGGTGAAGGTTTTATGTTAATTAAAAGAATTTATTAGAGATTGAGAACTGGATAATAAGTCTGTAAAAGATCACCAAGGTCATCCTTTTCTTAAGCATATTACTGAATTTTCATTTACATTTTATTGTTGGTATGAAATACTATTTATATTGTGTTTTCATTTAGTTCATGATTTTGTAAACTCAAGGATTCTGTTTGTAGTTTATTTTTCATTTTGACTTATCTTAACAAAGCCTATTCTGATTATTACTATGTTTTTGCACATTGCATCAAGATGTGTCATGCCATTAAAGTCATGGGCTTTACCAATACAGATGTGATGACTTTCCAGTGTATTATCCCTCAGTGGATACTCTACATTTTGATTCTAATCAGTGGTAGTTAGTCTGTAGTTTCAAGCAGGCCCCAGAGCTAGGGTTGTTTTCTGGTTTCTGACATCTTTTTATCTTTTACTCCTGATTTACGTTTTGTTGTTTTTATATTGTGTTTGCCTGTTTGATGCTGATCTTCCAGTTTTGACCATTTGCTATCCCTAACTATGACTCTGTCTAAAAAGCATCTCTTGGTCTTATATGGTTCTCAGAATAATCTTTAGACACATTGCATATGTCTTAACAATATTATACTCAGTATTAACCCTAAATGGAAATTTAGTCTTAATCTTTTATGACCTAGGAAGTTTTAAAATTTTCCTTGAATATAAACTCCTGTCATTTTTATTCATGAGTAATTAATTTGTTTTGTTCACCCATTTGTCCAAAGTGTATTTACAAATGTTTAAATTAGCTCATATTTTACCCAATGCCATTAATATTTTACATCAGGCGTATTTACATTTTACATGTTTTTTCCATTCAGGAATTACCTGGAGGATGTGGTGCATGCAATGGTTTCAAAGGTCAGCACCATGCACTTTTTAACCATGTGAATTTGTGGATAATAACAAAAACAAATCCTCATTGTGTGCCTGTGGCTTACTAAAATTCTGCTCTGTTTTCTATCATTTTGATTTAATTCTTAGACTAAGATTTCTAGTAAGAGTATTCAGATAGACAAATGTTAAGATTTTTTGGTTAAGAACTTTGCCTGGTTTTTTGAATGTGTTTATTTTCAATTCACTGTTTTTTCAGTTAACTGCCCTCTCGAGATGACACAAAATTAGGATTGGACAAGCAATATTATTTTAATTTTGATTGATTGCAAACCTTACAGCTCTACAATAAGTATTGACCTATGATTTATTTAATAAACAAAAAGTCTCAAAAACAATGTTCAGCAAGCAGTGGTAAATAGGGAATCCATTCCCGGACATTTTTCATTCCCGCATTCCCAGGAATGAAACTGCTGTAATTCTTGGGAAACCGGGAACAGCCAGGCTCGCATATATAGCGTGTAAAAGTGTAAAAATCGATCAAGAAATAACAGAGTTATAGTTGAAAATAATTAAATGGCACAGTTTTTTGGCCCACGATGTAATGTTTTGCAGATTAATTTAGTCAACCAGCAGCAGTCGTCAGTCTCCCGGCTCCCACTAAGACTGAGTACAGTGGACTGGGAGGAGTCTGCACTCTGCAGCTCACGAATGCCGGGACAGGGCAGACTTC
This sequence comes from Polypterus bichir lapradei, assembly GCA_026402145.1. Classification (NCBI taxonomy): domain Eukaryota; kingdom Metazoa; phylum Chordata; class Cladistia; order Polypteriformes; family Polypteridae; genus Polypterus; species Polypterus bichir. The sequence goes on from JANRMT010062807.1 coordinate 52,478,347, forward strand.
ATTGATGTCTGTCAGACAACAGCTTTGAACAGCAACTTGAAATGCGTCAGTCTGTTGCATCCGCATTATCTGTGCCAAGAAACTTGCCATCACAGAATGATGACAAGAAACTGGATGCATCAGTAAAAGCTGAAATGGCGGTGCTTCAGAGCAACGGCAAGCATGGGCCTTGTTTAGAACAAGTGTATCAGTATCTGATCAGGTAGATCGCGTTGCACTCAAAAAAGTTTTGTTTTAAATGTTAGTCTATCATTGACTTGATTGACATACAGGGCAGCCAGTCTGAGATCTCTTTCCTTCTAAAACACTGGTCATCCCACATGCACCCATACAATCAGATTGTGATTCAGACTACAAATGCCATGAATGTAATTACACCGATCTACATGCTGTCAAATAAACGAACCACACGCCGTGGCTCTGCCTCTGGCGCTGACGTGCAGTGAGTCTGTACGCCTGATGAGCCTAGAATTAGGGCGAAACACGTGTCGCGTACTCTTTGCATTATTTGACTGTAAAACTATGCAACATTCTATGATCTGCTTCTCGCAACTGAAGAGGGTACCGTGGCGGATGTTTGCCGACACAAGCGTTACCTGGTAGGTAACCATCCATACAATCAGATTGTGATTCAGACTATGAATGCCATGAATGTAATTACCCCGATCTACATGCTGTCAAATAAACGAACCACACACCGTGGCGCAATGTAAAGGGCGAAACACGTGTTGCGTACTCTTTGCATTATTTGACAGTAAAACTATGCTATATA
>JANRMT010062807.1:52479218-52498967 GCA_026402145.1 Polypterus bichir lapradei
TATATATATATATATATATATATATATATATATATATATATATATAGCATTTTTAAAGTAGGTAGATCATTTCGACCTGGGCATTTTAAAAGTAGCTCGCAAGCCGAAAAAGTCTGGGCACCCCTGAACTAGATACATGTACTTATATGACAGCATGAACTGCTTGTAGATAAGGTTAGTCTTTTATTGGTGTCAACATATTGCAGTAGTTTTATTAAAAATAAGTGTCGGTCATTCTAAAACCGTTCACATGTGAGATGTCCGTGCACTGTGTCATCCCAGGGATTCCCAAATTCCCAGGAATGGATAAACCCGTCCGGGAATGGATTCCCTAGTGGTAAAGTCTTCTCTTCTACAACTACAGAAATGTTGAGAGTGTTATATGTCTTCCAGGTAATGTCTCCTCCTGGCTGGTGTTTAAGGTATTGTTTTATTTCTTTTTTGTTCAATTTGAGTCATTGAGGCACATTAATGCACTTTTTGTTATCATTCGCTTTGTTTTCTATGCCTGTGCTATTTTCCATGTGTTTGGTGGGTAGTCCCCCAAGAGGCGGGGTCACTTGCCAATCACCACTAGGAACTGCCCTGCGCCCTATATGTCCAGAGGGTCTTCCACAGTTCCTGGCCTTTCATTTCAAATGCACTAGAGAGTTGGTGAATGTTACAACCAAGGGCATCCCAGAACTTAAGGACATGTCCTACTCTGACAGACTCAGAATTAAAACTGCTTAGTCTGGAGCAGAGGAGACTGTCTGTGGACCTAATCCAGCTATTTAAAATCTTCACAGGTATTGATAAAGTAGATCCAGCAACATTCTTTCGGCTTAAGGGTGAACCACATACTCAAAGACATTAGTGAAATTTAAGGGGGTATCTGCATTTAAAACTGATACCAGGAACCATGACTTTACGCAAAGATTTGTTGGACTCTGGAACAAACTACTGAGACATGTAGTTGATGTAGAAACCTTGACAGCCTTTAAGAAGAATCTGAATGAGATTTCAAGACAATTTAGTTATTAGTTAAACAAATGGGCTTAATGAACTGAATTGTTTCTCATTGTCAAATTCCTAATATTGCTATTTTTTTGGTACACTGCATTAATCCCTCAGGGTAAATTGTCTTTTTTGCATAATCTTTGGAGGTCAGAGCGCAGTGTCAGCCGTTGTACAGCGACCAAGGATATTCTTATGTTACCTGTGCTTTTGTTATTTTGATTCATTGGATTTTTGACCATTTTGCTCTGTTTTTGACTTTACTTCTGGTTTGTGCATTGGGAGCTGTTCACTTGGGATTGCACTTGCTGGCAACTCCATTTTGCTTTGTATGCTGTACAGGTCTCATGTACTTACAGTATATACCATTCTTGTTATAATAAATCTTTTATTTTATAACAATTTGACATGGCCCTTTTTGGATCTAGCCAGGCTTTTGGATGAGATTTTCCCTCTAGTGGGCATTTTTGGGATTCACTTTTTTGGGACTCTCTGTCTTAACAGACAGCATGCCTTAGCAAATGTGGACCAATTATTGAAATAAAAGAATTAAACACACCAAAGCAGTGAACCTTATGTTGCAAGAATTCAGAAGGACTCACTCCTATTCACAGCTGCTTTACTCCCTGAGATGGAGGAGGTGGCACCCAAATTGCGACCACTGGATATTACAAGCAAAAAGTTGTACTGTTGTGCAAAAGGATGTCTAGCTCAGCAGTAGGACTTGCAGCTCGTTCAATGTTCAATCCCTGTTGTTGTTGTCTCCAGAAGGATGGAGATGGAGCCTGGGAGAGGGGGTGACTCTGTGAGTGAACTGTAAACTGTACATGCTGCTTGGCTGAAAGAGAAGCCAACTATTATGCAGAAGGGTCCTTTCACACAAGTCTAGCCTTGTCAGCGGCTGGATAAATTGAGTTTCTCTTTTGGCTCTGTTGCTGCCAGTACTGATGTTTAATCCAGCAAACAACGTTTGCATCCCAGCCATGCTGTCTCAGGGAGAGAATATAGCTGCTAGGGAATGGATCAATACATGTATTACTAAATAAAGACAGATTCCATGTTATGGCTTAAATTCTGGTGTCTTATTGGCATGTTTTTGTTCTAACAAGAAAATACTTATTATTAGATTCCTATTGGTCAGACAATAAGGGGTAGTTATAGAACAATGACTTTTATTTCTATAGCACATTTTCATACAAAGGATGCAGCTCAAAGTGCTTTACAAGATGTCAGATGCAAGCAAAGAAAAAACTAATTAAATTTGGTAAATAATAGTGAATAAATAACTTACAAAAATAAAAAATGCACTTTTACATGTAATGGATAAATAATGAATAAAGAAGTAAAGTCCTCATATATAGAATTTGTTTTTAAGTCTTCAAAATGGAGTTATAGCAGATGGGTGTTCTTGTTGATTGCACAAGGCCAGGTGGGTGAAGCAAGCCCTGTACTGTATAATTACAGTAGCTCCTTTTTGAGTTACTGATAGGCCTGTCAAGGCTTTTTTTTTTTTTTAAACCACATACTGATTTATTTTCTTGTTTCTATGTCACTCATTACACTTTTGATGGCTCCACATCACATTTCTATCTACTGATATATTTATTTTTACATTCCCAGTTTCCTGGCTGTAGTAGAGGATCAGAAAAACATTAAAGATCAGGACAAGAAGCAGAAGTCTATCCTGAACTTACTGAATTACTTAAAATGATGACAGGCACCTCAGAAGAGCACTCAAATGTCTTGATTGTAAAAATAAAGATTTCAATGAATACTATATCTTCTTATATAATACGCTACCATGGCTGTCTGTTTGTCTGTCCAGGATTTTAAAGCACCTATAGCTCGCAAACCATTTGACCTATTGACTTGAAATTTGGTATATATACTACGTGATGTCTGCTATCCACTTTTGGGATGATGGGTTTAATTCCTCTTTTTATTTTATTTTATTGTAGAATCAACTCTGTGGAGCAGCCAGCAAGGCAGCGCCATTCTCATCCCTACCACCTTCGCCGTCACTTCCCCTACCTCTTCATATCTTAAATCATTCTTGAGGCAGATTGAAGACTTAGGTGCCAGCTTAAGTGAAAAATTAAGAAAAATGTACTAAGTAATTGCAACACAAAAGCTAACTTAATCAGTTTTAACGCGAAAAGATGCCAACGAAAGAAGAGAACAAGTGGTTCTCTGGTTCTAGGGTAGAGAAAAGAAGAGCTGCTCAGGAAGCAGCAAGCACATCAACCTCTGAGCAAACGAATGCTAAAAGAACAGAGAAAGAGGATGAAAACTATAAGTCAAGTGTATTGACTGCACGTTATCATGCAGTACACCATTACTGGTTTATGTATAATTACTGTTTACAAAACACTCAATAACCAGTTAAAATAGCAGCTCACAATTTATAGCATGTAGATATGGTTAAAATGTTTAGTTTTTGTTCAAGCAAAGATTAAAGTAGGCAAACCAAATGATCTATGTGACTTTGATCTGGTTTATGATTTATTTTTTCCAGCTGTTTCCTGGCCACCTTTAAGGGTGGTTTTTAGGGGTTTCTGAAGCCAATAAATCTAGTGGTTATATTTACTTTTTGTTTCATTGTTTCTAACATTGTTAAAAATGATTCTCAGTCTCTTCCTGCTGGCAGACCAATAGGTGTTGCCATTGTGAAGACTGGTTGCTAAGACACAACACTCCATTACTGGGATGTGGTTCCCATTAGTTACATGTCATCATATCACTAGAACGACACTTTAAAAATTGGTGCTACATTTGCTGGTCTTCCAAGAATGACATGACAAAAAAGCCATTGTCTTGTTTCTTTTTCTGATAATAATCCTGTGATCATATTTGTTTCTCGATTTGAAATTAAATATTTCATGGCTGTGGTTACATATAGTCATAACCTACGACTTTGTTCTTTACGATTCTGGCTACATGTCCTGAGCTTTGTTTTATTAGCATCTCTCCAGGTACTGTCATGTTTCAAATTTTGTTCCTTTATTTTTTGTATGTTTTTCTTGAGCTCAAAAATAATCCTGTGATCATATTTTACTGGATGTTCAAATTGTTCTTTATACAGCCTCCAGTTAATCCAAAATGCTGCTGCAAGAATTATTACATGAACAAGAAAATACAAACACATAACTCCAGTTCTTAAATCCTTACACTGGCTCCCGGTTTAGTTTAGGGCAGATTTCAAAATCATCCTTTTAACATATAAAACCTTAAACCGCCAAGGTCCGGCTTACTTGTCCGAACTTATCATGACTTACAAACCTTACAAACTGGTCTGCTTATGATTCAAATGATTAATTAAATAACAGTGGTAGGTCGAGCTTTTAGTTACAGGGCCCCTAAACTGTGGAATGGTCTGTCTACTACTGTAAGAGATGCCCCATCGGTCTCAGCTTTTAAATCCCGGCAGAAGACTCATTACTTCAGTTTAGCATATCCTGACTAGAGCTGCTGATAAACTGTACAGACTGCATCTCTGTTGTTAGTCATTAGCACTAAAATATAAATAATATGATAGTTATAATTTGTTACTAACCTTCACCTATTTTGTTTCTCTTCTTGGTACTCAAATGTGGCACTTGGTGCGACGGCCCACCTGCCAAGTTGTTTTGCCTGCGTAAGGTAAATTCATCCCTGATGGAGGATCGCAGGAATCGTCGGGTAGATGGGTCCTTTCATTGGATTAGCTGGCCCAGCGCTGTCTCAGCGGTGGAATGGCCAATTTGGGGAGGAAGCTTGATGGCTGAGGTCTCCAGGATTTTAAACAAATCCAAATTATATTATATGATATCATCTACAGTTAAATTCTGTTCTGTACTTGTAATATTTTTATTTTTATACTGTATTGAGGATTACTTGTGTTCTGTTCTTTGTATTGTATTGTATTGACCCCCTTCTTTCTGACACCCACTGCATGCCCAACCTACCTGGAAAGGGGTCTCTCTTTGGACTGCCTTTCCCAAGGTTTCTTCCATTTTTTTTCCCTACAAAGGCTTTTTTGGGAGTTATTCCTTGTCTTCGTGGAGAGTCAAGGCTGGAGGGCTGTGAAGAAGCAGGGCCTGTTAAATCCCAATGTGGCACTTCTTGTGTGATTTTGGGCTATACAAAAATAAATTGTATTTTATTGTATTGTATATCTGACAATAGTTGTTTTGACAGTTGCTTGTTGTTATTAGGCAGGATGTCCGGGAGTCTGAGACACACTGAGCGTCATTACTCGGACAGTATAAAAGGTCAGCAATATACACTTCCTGGTTTGTCCACATTGTTATTTATTTATTTTTTTGCAGCATTTTGATCCCTGGTTACAAACTGTTTTCTGTCTTTTTGACTCAATCTTATGGCTAATACTTTCACTTCGATTCATGCATATTCTGTTTTTTGAATCATTTGCTGCACCCTGTGACTACAATTTTGGTTTTGTAAACTGAGCTTGTTTTCAAGACTATCAAGTCCTGATAGTTGAACCTAACTAGTTTATATTTTTTCTTTTTTCCTGATTCCATTTCCCTTCAAAACTGCTGCCTGCCTATGTGTGAATTTTGACTATATGTGCCATCTTCCATTCTCTATCAAAACCGCTGTTGCCAAGCAATACAGATATGATTATAATTAAGATTGTACAGATGTTGTGTTTGCTGCATTTCAGAAACAGTTCTCTTCCTGGAATTTTCACACACTACCACAATTCTTAAAATCTACAAGCATTGGAGCCAAATAAATAAATAAGTTAGTGGCACCTAGTTAATCATAGAGTTCAGAGGGGAGTTGCTGGCAAGGCCAAAGTTCAGCAAGACCACAAATACTAAAAACTTAACTTTTTACCGGACTGGTATGGAGAAGGGCATCTCTGAACAAACATTGCTTCAGACTTTGAAGTAGATTAGCAAAAGCAGCATAAAACCGTATGAATGGAACAATAAAGTTATAGAACATTTTAGAACATTAGAACAATCTAGACGAGAACAGGCCATTCAACCCAACAAAGCCTGCCAGTCCTATCCACTTAATTCTTCTAAAATAACATCAAGTCAAGCTTTTAAAGTCTCTGAATTCCTACTGTTTACTACACTTCTTAGTTGATGATTCCATGTGTCTATGGTTCTCCGTGTGAAGATTAACTCCTTAACGTTTGTGCAAAATTTACCCTTAACAATTTCCCAGCTTTGTTTCCAAGTTCTCGATGAACTCATTTTAAAATAACAGTCTCAACCCACTGTACTGATTCTCTTCATAATTTTAACTCTGTAATCATGTCTCCTCTCAATCTTTTGTTGCTTAGACTGAAAAGACACAGCTCTTTTAATCTTTCATCACAATTCATCCCCTGTAGCCCTGAAATGAGCCTAGTTTCTCTTCTCTGGACCTTTTCTAGTGCTGCTATGTCCTTTTTTGTAGCCTGAAGACCAAAATTGCATACAGTACTCCAGATGAGGCCTCACCATTGCATTGTAAAGCTTGAGCAGAACCTCCTTGGACTTGTACTCCACACATCGTGCTACATAACCTAACATCCTATCAGCCTTCATAACAGCTTCTGAACACTGTCTGGCAGTTAATAGTGACAAGTCCACTACAATACCAAAACTGGACTACAGAAGAATGAAACAATGTCTCTTAGTCTAACAAATGTTAATTTTTGCTAAAGCATGTACATGATAAGATCTGCAGCACGGGCTTGTGGCAGTAATGCAGTGGTGTGGGAAGTATTTTTTGGCATACATTTGTTGAGCCTCATTTGAATTCCACAATATTTAAGCATTATTATGGACCATATACATCTCTTTATGGCCTCAGTTTACCCTCTTTAAATTTGATACTAACAGCAAGATTATGTTCTACATCACAAAACATACATCATTTCAAGCTAGTCACATGAACACTACAGTGACTTCTGTTTACTCCAATGGTCTTCACAGTTCCCTGAGCTCAATCCATTCCATTCGGTATGATGTGGAAAGTGAGGTTCACATGACTGTGTGGTTGACAAATCTGCAATAATACTTCCAGCGCCTTATTGAATCCATGTCTTGAAAAATTATGGCTATTTTGTAGGCAAAATGGGGTCTTACCTAGTACTAGGTGTGCCTAATAAAGTGGCCACTGAGTGTACATTGCATGCCATTCCATAGTAGATAACATTCGGAAGTCATAGACTGGTAGTATACAGAACAAAGGCTGCATTGCTAATTAACTTGTGACTCGTCCAATTACTTTGTGTCAAATTATTTTGCAGATGAATGAGCAGCCCAGGAATGTTTTTTTAATCAAGATACAGATTTCTACAGGACATGTAATTAAGTCTGAGACTAATAATTGACCACACACTGCTATGACAAACAGTGTGTTGCTTCTCTTTAGATGTTACTTTGTGCAATTTTCTCATCTTAATCAGGCATACAACAGAATTGAGAAATGTGAATCTGTGTTAGTCTGGTTGGATTTCCATGCATGGGTGTTAATTCAAGTGTACATATATGGTATGCAAATTATATCTATTTTTAAAATGCTTGTTGTTTATATTAGTGAAATCAATTGGCTTAAAAACTTTAGAATTAGTTATATCCTTTCATTCACTCTTTCTATCTGATTTCTATGTTATACCGTCCTTGGAGACAGCATCAAGTGCCAAGCAAGAATTGATTGTGGACTGGAAACCACTCACTACCACTCACACACAAACCTAAACAATACAGAGTCACCAATTAGTCTAATGTGCAAGTCTTTGGGGTGTGGGTAGAATGTGGAGTACCAGAGGAAAACGCAGACAATGGGAGAATGTGTGCTAGGGTACACACTGAGAATCATACACTGTACCTCCATGACAGCCCAAATATGTGTAATATATAGGGTAATAATTAACAATTTAAGATATACACTCACCGGCCACTTTATTAGTTTTGTTCTGTTCAACTGCTTATTAACACAAATATCTAATCACCCAATCACATGGCAGCAACTCAATGCATTTAGGCATATACATATTTTCAAGACAACGTGCTGAAGTTCAAACCGAGTGTGATGTTTGTGCAGAAGTGGATGTGGGGGGTTATACGAGGAAAATGGAAGTATTGGTTGTTTGTATGGATGTTAATAAAGAAATAGGTAGTTAAGCATTACACGTGTGTGAACCACAATTTCTGATACAACATCGAGCTTCAGAATGAAGAAGAAAGGATGATTTAAATTACTTTGAAAGTGGCATAGTTGTTGAGTGCCAGATTGGCTGGTTTGAGTACTTCAGAAACTGCTGATCTACTGGGATTCTGTAGCACAAACATCTCTAGGGTTTACAGAGAATGATCCAAAAAAGGGAAAATATCCAGTGAGTGGCAGTTCTCTGAGTGGAAATGCCTTGTTGATGTCGGAGGAGAATGGCAACAAGGCAACAATAACTTAAATAACCACTTGTTACAACCAAGGTATGTAGAAGAGCATCTGTGAATGCATAACACATCAAACCTTGAAACAGATGGGCTACAGCAGCAGAAGACCACTGTGACGATGTGAGTTCAGCTCCACGCTCCCATCACTGTTTGGAAGCCCTTGAACCCAACACCATCGATAATATCACCGAGATGAGCTAGACAGTTGAGGCAACAACATAGCAAGGGGATGGTTCAAATGTGCAAAAGTGCTTTTATTAAAACAAGCAAGTGTCCATAAAGTGCAGTGATCCAAAGTTTTTCATTAAATAATCTAATAAAACACATGGAGGTTAAAAATACACACAAAAAAACAATCCTTTAAAATCCAGGTTAAAACGTTCATACAGGAAGCAGTTTTTTAAAACAAATGACAATGCCAAGCTCGGTGCTTCTTTCCTGTTAGCATTAGCGTCTCACCTGCTTCTCCCATACGGGCCCTTCAACAGGCGAGACGCTCTCTCTGCAGCTGCCCTTTTCTCCTACATCCATCCACACAAGACTGGAGACCTCCCGATCCCTGGCTTCGGTCTGGCACTCATCCCAGTCCCGAGACTTGGTTCACTTCCAATGGCCAGGACGCTCACGTTGGGGAATCCACCACCAAGCCTCCCGACTCCTGCTGCCTTTCCAGCCTTCCGTGGCCAGTCGCCTTTCCCTGGTCATTCCCGCTACCTGATCGCTCAGTGGGAGCGACTTCAACTACGACTCCTGGGCGTCGGCCTAACACCCAGGCTTCCTCGAGCGCTCATTCGCTCGCTCACCCACACGCTCCGTGTGTCTCTCTTTTGCACCGACTTGCTCCCTCGCTCCCTGTAACCTCCGTCCTTTTCGTTCTCTTTTTTTTCTCTCATCCCTCCCAACCGACTCGCGCTTCTTTTTATATTGCGAGGGGCCATAGCAGCCGCAGCACATTAGCCATGGGAACAATCACGGATTTGGGCAGTTCCTCACCTGTGCACTAGGCTTGCTATGGCCACCACGCCCCCTCACTAAGCCGCCGCGAGTGCGGTGATTATTTAAAAAAATGGCCTTTGCTGAGCGAGCTGTGGACCCATAACACCACAACCACACAGAGTGCCACTCCTGTCAGCTATGAACAGGTAACTGAGGCTACAGTTCACATGGGCTTGTCAAAATTGGACAATAGGAGTTTTGAAAAATGTTGCCTGTTCTGATGAGTCTTGATTTCTGCTGCGACATTCAGATGGTAGGGTCAGAATTTGGTATCAACAGCATGAAAGCATGGATCCATCATGATGCCTTGTATCAACAGTTCAGGCATGTGGTGGTGGTGTAATGGTGTGGGGGATATTTTCTTGGCACACTTTGGGTCCCTTATTACCGACTGAGTGTCATTTTAAATGCCACAGCCTACCTGAGTATTGTTGCTGATCATGTCCATCCCTTTATGACCACAGTTTACCCATCTTCTGATGGTTACTTCCAGTAGAATAACATGCCATTTCACCAAACTCAGATCATCACAGACTGGTTTTTGAACATGACTGCACAATGACTTCCAAGGTGATCTAGCCAGCAGCTGCTTGAACTTGAGCAGGTACCATAGTGCACGTTATGCTGACTTCGTTATAAAGGAGCTTCGCTCTCAGAGGATTTGTTAATTGTATGTGTACTACTGCATTTTAAAAGTCTAAAGACTCTTATTTGCTTGTTTAAGCAAAAAAACAAATTGGTTATTTTAGGAAAATAAATAAAAATGAATAACTTTTTAATTTAAGCATAGTGTGGTGCTGAGGTGTCACCTGTTGTACGGCTGTGTTCAGATCCTAAATTGGGATCCTGCAGTGGTCCGTCTTGTGGTAGATGCAGCAACACAATGTATCAGTGCATGCACCTAACCAAAATATACACAACTAATACACAATGAATGGCTTTTTTGTTTAAGCATATGCACCACCAACATGAGGTTCATTCATTAAGTGCTGGCTGCCATGTGGCACTGCTGTAGTTGGAAGCCTTTGACACAAGCATGTTACATGTAGTGGTTTGATGGTCCTATCAAAAGTTGTGTAACCTATCTGAATTTTTGTGGCTCACACATGGTCAGAGGTTATTTATTGAGGCTATTAGAAAAGTCTGAATAGCCCATCAGCTAAACGAACAATGCTCAGTTCTAAGCAAAGAAACAGCAACCAAGTTTGTCGGCTGAAAACAAAACACAACAGATGTTTTGAATGATGAATGATGCCACAAAAATTCTCATGTACAATCTCGACATTTCAAATTTCATGTAACTTACTTGTATTGCCTACAGATATGGATTATAATTCCAATATGACTCAGAGTCCTGTCACGTGCAAAAGTTCGCTGATGACACTGCTATTGTGGGCTGCATCAGGAGTGGGCAGGAGGAGGAGTACAGGAAGCTAATCAAAGACTTTGTTAAATGGTGCGACTCAAACCACTTACATCTTAACACCAGCAAAACCAAGGAACTGGTGGTGGATTTTAGGAGGCCCAGGCCCCTCATGGACCCTGTGATCATCAGAGGTGACTGTGGGCAGAGGGTGCAGACCTATAAATACCTGGGAGTGCAGCTGGATGACAAATTGGACTGGACTGCCAATACTGATGCTCTATGTAAGAAAGGTCAGAGCAGACTATACTTTCTGAGAAGGTTGGCATCGTTCAACATCTGCAGTAAGATGCTGCAGATGTTCTACCAGACGGTTGTGGCGAGTGCCCTCTTCTACGCGGTGGTGTGCTGGGGTGGCAGCATAAAGATGAAAGACGCCTCACGCCTGGACAAACTGGTGAGGAAGGCAGGCTCTATTGTAGGAGTAAAGTTGGACAGTTTAACATCTGTGGCAGAGCAACGGGCACTAAGCAAACTCCTGTCAATCATGAATAATCCACTGCATCCACTGAACAGTGTCATCTCCAGGCAGAGGAGTAGCTTCAGTGACAGACTTTTGTCACTATCCTGCTCCACTGACAGACTGAGGAGATCGTTCCTCCCCCACACTATGCGACTCTTCAATTCCACCCGGGGGAGTAAATGCTAACTTTTTTCATTTTTATTACTATTTAATTTAATATTGTTTCTTTGTATCAGTATACTGCTGCTGGATTATGTGAATTTCCCCTTGGGATTAATAAAGTATCTATCTATCTATCTATCTATCTATCTAATTTATTCTTTGAAAAACAGCTAAAGATGACAATCAGGAGAAGGTTCATCTCAGACTTGTGAATAGGTAACCTTAGGACTAGACATAGTCAGAGAAATGGTCTGAAATGAAAATGTATATCACAGGCTTTTCACCTTCAAGCTACAGATGTGGGATTTTGCATGGTCACTGCTACTAGTTTAATTAAAATATGACTTAAAGAGAATGTAATTAAAAATAGTATTGATTTATAGAAATTAATGTCATGTCATCTATTCATTCTGTTGAAGAATTCACTATTTTTTTTATAATGCTCTACACTGAGGGCTGGCTCAGAGTGATGTAAAAAGTTCACTGGTAAAAATACAATTACAGACTTTGCAAATTACAAAAAGGCCACAAATTAAAATATACTGTTGCAATTTGCACTATTTAAATGTGAGTTGGATGGCAAAAGGACACGAGAACGTGATTGGAAACAAAACATGTACAGCTTCCTCTAATAATAGTACCAATAAGAAGCAAACAAAGATATACACAAAAAAGCAAATGAAGTGTCTGAAGAATGTTCCAATGAGCAAAACAAATAATCCAAAATAAGACAGAGAAAGCAAAGAAACAAGGGTCAAGACACAAAATGTAAACAGACAGGTCCCAGAATAGCAGAATCAAGGAAAGTGACTAAACAATCGAGTGCTGAGCACATGCCAACAGCCTGCTTAAATTAGAAGGCAAATTTAGCTCAAACTCCAAATATTTGGCAAGCGATTTATATGGTGATGGACATAGCCCTAGGCAAGAAATGACACCCTGCACTTTTTTGGGTATTGCATGCTGAGAGTTGGAGATTCATTTGGTTGTGACTCCAAACAAACAAGTCATAATCACATGGAATTAGGCCTGGATGGCATGCCTAAGCTCCTGGAATGTTTTCAGAAGTTGGACAGCATTATGACGAAATTCAGTATTATCCAAAAACTGTAGAAGGGTGATAGCAATTTAGAATCCCCAAGGTTAGTCTGTCACTTCAGGAAAGTCGCCTCAGTTCAGTCTTCTTTAGTACAAGTAGCAATTAGATTGCTCATGCTGAACTCTCTGTTTTGGTGCAGGATAACTTACCAGAAAAGGCCAGATACATTACTTTGATCTACGTTATTACTGCTAATGGCCAATCACAAAATAAACATTTAAAGACTTTTCAACAACTTTATGAATTATTATGTCTATTACATACAGTGAAAAACACAGTAGGTGAACATATTCTGCCAGCCTTTGTTTAAAAGAGGGCTTGATTTCCAAGATGGTCGCTGTTTCCTTGCTTGTCTTGCTCTTTTGGCCACAATGAGATTCTCATTTTGTTGCCTTGTGTTCATGCCCTTAGTCAAACACCAGTGATGTAAAGATTACTCGCTTGCATCCTTTGAGGTCCCACAGATCTTAGAGGAAAGAAGTTTATCTGAAAATCTTGTCTTACTTTATCGACACCTTAATGCAATATAGGAATGATGTCATGCAGTGAACTTTTGGGTGCATTTAGATTCCATTTAATGTCTTACATATAAATGTGGGCTTATTAGGTTTTTTAACAGCAATTAAAACTTTGCAGTGCTCAACCGTGCTGCTGGCAAAAAGTCAAGTGAGTTTTTTTTTCTGCTAAAAGTAAAAGTGTGTCTGTTAGAAAAATATGACTAATTCTAATTGAAACTTACAGAATTGGGAGATGAGTGCACCACTTCAATCAGCTATGTTCTCTAAATTGATATGCAGGAATTTTCTTGTAAGGCTTTTGTATGAAATGTAAAAAAATGAGTGACATTAATTGGGGAGGAAGCTCTGCAAAATACTCGTGAAGGCAACCAACAAAAGTAGTAAGGGTGGGAGACATTCAAAGCCCTCATAGATAAGTCCAATTTCAATTAGACACAAACTATAAAATCATTTATTCTAACAGACCGTGTTTTATACTTTAATTTATTACAGTAAAAAAAAATATAATGACTATTAGGGAAAAGGATGCAACAATGCAAATAAAAGTGAAGGCAGTCGAACAAGAAGATAATGAAAGGAAGGCAAGTTTATATTAATGGATGCAAAAGAATATTCTCTCATATAACCTACTGTATGTGCAAACTGCTTTCAAATGGTGAAAATGGTCCCTCGTAAGTTGTTCTTGCTCTGGGCTTAAAAACCCCTTCCAGATCACTGCGCAGGTGAGTTTAGATGGGAGTATTGGCCATGGCAAGGGCTTATTGGCTGGGAAGTGTTGTGGAAAAAAACTTTTCTCTATTTTCAAATAAACAGAGACCAAATGTAAATGCAAAATGGTTCTTTATTTGCACTCATATATGCACAAATGTCTCAGTCCATGGAGTGAGTAACCAATAAAAAAATGAATTCTCTTTTATACTTTTCTATTACCATTACCTTATCTACTGTAATACATCACATCATCTGACTCTTAATATGCAGAATTCTATCATCTTAGACAATCGACTACAGCCATCAGTAACTTCACCTACATGTCGATTCTTTCATTATTCTAAACATTGCTTTGCTAATTGGGGTATCCTACAGGTTTTCCCATTGATCTTATCACTGCTTCACAAGAGGGGTGTTTGGGATTTCTCACTAGTTTGTCTTGCTTTTTTGAGGGGGTGTTTATTACTCATTGACTTTTTTTAGCTTTATTAATTACCTTGATGGTTCCTCTTAAGATGAGGCAACCCCCACCTGCTCAAGCTTTAAGCCATGTTTAGTTAACCCTTTAGTTACCTTCTGTCCTTTTCCTTATGCTTTTAATAATCCATTGTTACAATTTATTTTAAATATATACTTGTATTAAATTGTAAAAATGATCATGTATTGATTAAAAAATTGAATAAAATTCTACAGAAGAACAGGATAAAAAAAACAAGAAGAATAAGAGGAAAGGACAGAAGGTATAAGCATGAGGAGATTCTGGAGACAGAAGCTGTCATGACTTACTTGAATTTTGTTTTGGAACTCCTTGTTTTATCTAATCTTTGTTTTCTAGCAGGTGCCACCATTTTGAAAGTCTGGTGCCATGGCATGACTGCTTGTTGTCAAGAGATGAAGATCCAGATTGTTTCTAAGTCAGTTTTACAAGAAAGTTTTTTGTCCAAGTTCAACTTTAGTTTGTGATTCCTTAAGATCTCACTTTTTTTTTTTAACTTCTTACTAGTTTCTTCAGACTTGGACTTTTGGTTTATATATTAGGTTCTGACACACAATGATTTGTTCTTCTGGTTCTGACCCCGGCTATGTTTTGGTTAACATTTCCATTTCCTGGCCCTTTTCTGATGCCTTGGTGTCTGTCATTTTCAACCTGTGTCAGAACACCACTATTATTATTATTATTAATAGTAGTAAGCTATTATATATTATGCATCACTATTATTGTTGTTTATATATAACTTTTTTATTCCACTTTCTTCTCACCTTCTGTGATTCAGAGCAGTGCCATAGGAGAACAATTTTTGGTTCCCAAAAGAACCATCCATATGAAGGTTGCAGAAAGAATCTTTAATGATTTAGATTTCATAAAAGGTTCCATACATTAAATATGATATTGTGACAGTGATATTTTGGTTAAAGCGGCACTGTCGCAACTACCTAAGTGAAGCTTTATTTTCAAATTGTATTTAACTTAAGGAGTGACGTAAGAAAGAATTCTTGCTTTGAAATTTTGGTCCTACAAAATCAATGAGATTCTTTATTTAGGTAATTTCGATTTCATAGTATTACAAATAATCTCTGCCTAAATAAAACAATACAGTTGAATCTTTGACTTCCTTCAACATTCACCTTCTCTAACAGGTTTCAGAGATGAAACAAAACAATTTCTATGTAAATGTTAATGCAACATTAATGCATGTTTATACAAGATGTGAGTAAGTAATAATGAAAACCAATTGACATAATAAATAAACAATACAGACTCAAAATGAAAATAAGCATTGTACTTACCCCATAATTGATACACAAATGTTGAGAAATTACCAGAATGAATTATTATGAACCTACAAAAGCTGCTGTTTTTAGTCCTAATTGAAATAATGGAAAGTGTTTGGAATTGTGAATTGGACAGAGGTGCACTTGCACTGTGCCGTTGTATTCCTTTGGGTATGAATTAAGGGTTTGTCGTTAGTGTAATTATCTGACCTCTGACAAAGTACAACTATTTTTGGGGATCAAGCTAAGTCATCAATCCATCCATCGCCTTTTCTTGTAAGAAGCGACGACAAAGCTCCTCTGCAAGTTGAGCAAAGAACACTCTTCTTTTGTCAGTGCTTACTGTGCATGCTTTGTACAGTACATGCGCGTGGATCGCCACCAAGTCAAGCGTGTTATATCACACAGCAACTGGCCACCTGCGTGCTCCTGCCACACTTAATAAGCTTACGCCTTCTGGTACACAATGTCAACGCAGCACCGGGGGAAAAAAGAAAGAGATGAATATATGTGACATTTTGAAGAAATCATTTTATGACCTGAATAGTATCAATCAGAAAACAACGTCACACTAATGCAATATTATTTGAAAACGAACAACGTCAGATCAGCTGTAAATGTATGGCATTTCTAAAAGTTAGCTTTTTTTTCAGTTTTATTATCCCAGTCTCGTTCACGCTCTCCCTCACCCCTTCTGATTTGACTCTAACTAACAGCGCCAGTATAAATTCACACTCGATCTGACGCTGTTCATTTTCAAATAATATTGCATTAGTGTGACGCTGCTTTCTGTTTTAACGATTTGTTTACATAGATTGTTTAGACACAAAACACACATCAAGTTATTTCCCCTTACAATTCTGAGTAGCTCACTCCCAGCTATTCAATCAAGGCAGGAACTGGGAGAACTTCTTGGCCATTCTGAGGCGATGGGAGGATTGGTATAAGGCTGCTTGGGCTTATTGACACATTTAGAAGACAAAAGAGGCTGATGGAGAGGTGCGAAGGGATTTAAGGTGGGCTGGAATTCTGAGTTTTTTCGTTGGCTCTGGTAATTCTAGTGTTAATCTCTCTGCTCTTGGGTCAATTTTTTTAATAGAATAGAATTCAGAATGTGAGGAATGATAATCTCACTTCCTCAACTCGTTCCCTGAGTATAAGGGTGCTATAGGTATGCATACTTATACTTAGTCTAATTTTCTTCATTCTTTTCAGCAGTGACTGTACTCCAAATCATCTTACAAAGAATGTAGTCAGATATGTGGCTGATGCCATTGGACCATAAGGAGAAAACCTCCAGGGAAGAGGTGCAACATATGGCTAGGTGGTGTACAGGCAACAACTTAATCCTAAAAACCAAGGAGATAACTGTAGACTTCTGTAGAACCACTAACCACCCACCCCTATACATGTGAAATGAAAGAACACCTAATGAAAAAAGCTTAATAAAGGCTATTTAAAAAAAAAACAGTGAAAAGCTCAATTACCTGCCCAACTTTTAAGTGAAATATGACCATGCTAAAAGAATGCTAAGGTTATTTAAAAAAAAATGCTGGAGAAATCAAAACATTTACAATTTCAAAGCAGTCAAAGGTGTACTTAGTGCCTAAAACATCTTGGGACTCTCAGATGTAAAGTATTAAATTCATATTACCATAATGTTATACGTTGATGTAAACTTTTAGAAAGTAAAACCTTGAGCAAGTTCTAAATCTGGCAGAATTAAATCAGCTGGCCCCTCGGTCACAAACTACCCAGTCTCCAGTGAGCTATGAAAGTTATCCAGGTAACTGTTAATTATTGCATTAATATTGCATTATATTTCATTTCTGGGGTTTGTTATTTCTGCTTCCATTTCTCCCATCCATTATGGCACTGTTATCAGGAGTTGCTGTAGAACTGTGCCTTCTGAAACAGAAATTGGGAGTAATAGGCAGAGGCGGGTAGTCACAAGTTACATTTACTTGAGTAACATTTTTAAAAAATTGTACTTCTAAGAGTAGTTTTACTGCACCATACCTTTTACTTGAGTACATTTGTGAAGAAGAAACGTTACTCTTACTCTGCTACATTGGGCAACACTCGACTCGTTACTCTTTTCCATTTATACATCCATCCATTATCCAACCCACTATATTCTAACTACAGGGTCACGGGGGTCTGCTGGAGCAATCCCAGCCAACACAGGGTGCAAGGAAGGAAACAAACCCCAGGCAGGGCGCCAGCCCACCGCAGGGCACGCATACACCAAGCACACACTAGGGCCAATTTAGAATCGCCAATGTCTTTGGACCGTAGGAGGAAGAACCCAGAGGAAACCCACGCAGACACAGGGAGAACATGCAAACTCCACACAGGGAGGACCCGGGAAGCGAACCTGGGTCTCCTTACTGCAAGGCAGCAGCACTACCCACTGCGCCACCGTGCTGCCTCCATTTATACATTACACTATATTTTTGCCAGAGAGAAGTCGCCAGTAGATCTACTGCATGACTGTTTCACCAATCAGATGTAGCAACAATAATCACATGACTATGTTTCACCAATCAGACTTAGCAACAATAATAGCATGACTCTGTTTCACCAATCAGACGTAGCCATGCAGTCACATGACCACATACAAACTTTCTGTGTCTGCAGCCTGTGAGAGACTTTTTAGTCATGCGGGGCTCCTGTTCACTGCTAAACGATCACAACTTCACTGCAAGAACTTTGAGAGCCAACTCCTGCTGAAGCTTAACCATAACTTCACTGAATGAAGAACAAGCACGTTTTAACCAAACATGCACAGGCAGTCATGGTAAATGAGACTTCTTGTATGTGCACAAGCTGCCTTGTTTTAATGTTATTTTCTATCAGCTGTGCAATTTGGAGGGCAAGTGTGTGATGATGCCAGTCCCCTACAGACTCCCTCTTCCCTCATGGGAGTCTGCTGAACCCACATTGTCGATAGTTATGACTGAAATGAGCTGACATATGAGGATAATTCACTGATGAGGCCAGAGGATGGTGGAAAAAGTGCTCAAGTGCTTTTATTAAAAACCAGTCAAAAAAAAAGTAAAATCAACAAAAGTGTCAATGGTGAAGTGTTCCAAAAAACAGTATATATATAAATCCATAAAAATCACTGTAAAAAGGATGGATAAAAAAATAAATAAATAAATCAGTTAAAAATCCAAGGTTAAAATGCAGACTAACTCCTTCTGATCTCAACCCACCTCCTTCTCATTCTCCTGGCTCACCCATTGCTCGCGTAGCCGGCGAAGAGTCAGCAGCCACAAGCTCCTTTCGGCCGACTTCCATCTTGGCTGCCAGCAGGCATCACGGCCAGACTGTCTGAGGTCGGCTCTCCTACCTTTTTCCTTCGCGCTTTTTTTTGAAGCCGCAGACCCACTACACCACAAAGTGAATATGCAGTATTATACTGTCAGTGTACAGTATATCTTGTCACTGTAAATAGTTTGCACTGTTCAAACACACATGTTACCTACTGTAGGTATAGGCTTCAAAAGCTTTGTTGTTGAAAAGTGAGATTTGGAAGTTTGTGTTATTTGTGCATCTTTATTTTGTAAAGATGTTATTTATTTTTACTCATTTTTTTATTTTATTATTTGGAAATTGCAGAATTTGCACATTATTTTATATTTTTGTCTGTCTTATTACAACATTTCTAAAAAATTATCATTTATTATGTTCAAACAGTTACTCAGTAGTTGAGTAGTCTTTTCACCAAATACTTTTTTACTCTTATTTGAGTATTTTTTTGGATAACTACTTTTTACTTCTACTTGAGTAATATTATTTTGAAGTAACGCTACTCTTACTTGAGTACAATTTTTGGCTACTCTACCCACCTCTGGTCATAGGTTATTAGCACCATGATCACTCTTAAAAGGAGCCAGCTATGCTTAAAAAATGAGTCTTCAGCCTTGACTTCAATACTGAGACTGACTTTGTTGGGAACTATCAAAATATGCATGTGTTTCCAAAGTCTGTATGTCACCTAGTGGTCCCAAAATGGAAAGAGTTCAAAACTGTAAAATGCCTGATTTCAAACTTTCATGCATTGAGGGCTGGAATATTTTATGCAGTGATCTTGTCCCCTGGAGGGGATGGATTTTGAAAAATACTGTCCAATTTTACTTTAGCTTTACATAGCATCTGCATATATATATATATATATATATATATATATATATATATAT
>JANRMT010062807.1:52529285-52561270 GCA_026402145.1 Polypterus bichir lapradei
ACATTTATGGGGAAATTCCTGAAACTGAAATGTCTATTTTCTGCATTTTGTAGAGTATATGCATCGCTAAGATTTATTTATTTTCATGTAGCTGCCTGTTTGCCTGGAAATCATTTAAACTGTCATTCATATTAAGACCAAAGGTGCATTTCAGACAGCAATGCTTTACATATCTCCCTTCTCTTATGTTTCTTGGACAAAATGAACATGATGTTACCTGTCTTGCTACTCAAACTAAACATACTTGTTTAAGAAGGTTATGTCTGTTCTTCTAATGGATTCTTCATTAATATTTTAAACAGTAAGTTCATTTTACAATGGTAAGGTTTTGATTGACAAATGCCCAAAGACCTGTAGAGGAGAACATAAACTGTCCCAGATGTTGTCTATATTTTAATTACATACTAAAAAGATGCATTTGTTTGCTGGTACAGTCACACAGTGGGCCTCAGTATGGAGCATATTCTTTCCATTTCTTTGTGGATTTTAATCTCACACATCTACAATTTATTATTATCAATACTCTGTACAGGTAGGAAACCTTAACTATTGGCAACTACTGTCAAGATACATTAAAATAATTTACAAAAATGTAATATTTCTGGCATGTTACATGACTAAGAGTCACATGATAAACCTGATGTGGTGATTGAACTGATATCTTCATCAGTTAAAATCCAGTGCTTAGTCCACTATGCCTCACTGCCTGTCAATATGGAGGATGAGTTGATCCACAATGATAAAACAGTTGGATTTGCAGGTGTGGGAGCGTACTGTCTGATGTATTGGCAACCCATTGAGAGCTGGATATTGGCAGGATATGCTTTACCTCCTGGGAGCCTGAACTGGTCCAAGCAGATGCACTTACATCTTCTTGAAGTTGGCATTTCACAGAGCACTGCAAGTATGACAGTAACACATTCAGAAAAAAATTCTATAATTTTAGCATTCCATATGTGCTATTTACCGAGCATGCATACAATTCTTCATACAGCAAAAAAACAAGTCAGTGTTTGGATTTATACCAGCCATTGCCAGGACTTTTCATGGTGAGTTCATTTTGTTTTTGGGAAGGAGCACAATAACACTACAACCAGTTTCAACACCGCCGGACTTTATTTTGGACTCATTTTTCACCACATTTCAATCGCTGTGTTTATCTAATCCATGTTTGTATTTGTGTTACGTGTTTTTGTTTATTGTTTAGGGGCAAGGAGGGGTTCAATGTAAATATTTGTATAGTCGTGTCCTGTATAATAATTAGTCAATTGTGTCATTTGGGATAGTGGTGTTTTGCGTGCACATATCTATATTATTAAATATTTGTTTGTCTTTTCAATTTACAATATATCCGTGTTTGATTTTACATACTGTATCTGTTTACTGATTTCTGGTTATGTCTTTGTGTCGGGAAAAGTAAGACAATTTGTAAGGAGTATGGCTTGTTATTAGAGCAAGAACCTCAGGTGATCCAAGGAATCGTCTTGGTAGTGTAGTGGCCGGTCTGGGTAAGGGGACGGCCATTACAATTTGAACAAAATTAAATAATTATTTCAGTGCTGAGCGAAAGTCAGATTTTTTTATGATATTAATCTGTAATGCCTGTAGGCATAATAAACTGTAATAAACACATTTAACTTGTGAAGGCAATATGAAGTACCAGATTCTTCCATTAAATACTCTCTGCTAGTGTAGGACAATCTTCCCATGTCCCTGGTTTCAGTACACATTGGGATTGCTTTGAAACTCCAGTTTCTTTGCTGTGTACACTTCTGGCAGCTGAACACAGTCTATCTTAGGATCTCCTTTAACTGTCAGTAATGTATGGGATAATGATAGCTCTTATATATCATGTCTCATTCACATTTTGTGCAAAGAATTTACCATAGAATTAAATTATACTGGGTAACACAAAATGGTAGCTGGCAAATCATGAAGTACACAATGATATGACCTTCTAGTGTGATAATTGCCATACTATCTTACGAGCACTTGTTTTTATATGATCCACATTGTTGGTGACAACCTCTGGGGTATGAATGGAAGGAATTCTTGGTGTCTATCCATCACTCCCAGAACCAGTAGCAGGCCACTTGTTCACCAGAATTTCACTGGAGCAGTCGAAGCAGGATATTTCACCCCCATTACTTTGCATGTCAACTTGAAGGAACCTGTATAAACATATAGGCCTAACATTGAAATTCATTGTTTCAAAAATATGCCAAGTTTTGGTACTTTTTTTATTATTGTGACACAAATCGTATTATCATGATGCACCAAAAGGGGGCATTAACATTAGGGACCTATAAGTAACTATGCTCCAACCCCACTAACTTTAAGGTTAGTATCTGTGGTTGGGGTAGGCCAGTCTAATAATTTAAGACCACAATGATTTGCGTCACATTCATAGAAAAGTCCCCAAGTTTTCTCTCCAGAATGTATGGATAACAAAACTAACAAAATATGAACAATGCCTTCCCATTTGCCTCACGTGACAATGTCTGCTGTTGCTAAAACCAGGGCAGGGCTCCATATTGTACATGGGGATACATTTTTGAATGTCATCCTGTGTTATCATTCTATACCGCCTAATCCTGACTAAATACATTTCAAAAGGGACTGGCAAATAAAGTTAAAAAATAACCACTGTATGGTCAGTGGATACCATTAATAATAATTTTGCTCCATAATATTGTAAATTATAAACATGAACTTGCTATTACTGTACCTGAGTGGCAAGGGATTGGCAGGTTAAAAAGACTGACACTGAAAAGGAAGAGGGGGCCACAAAAGGCAAAATGCATGAACTTAAAATTAGTGCAAAAAATAAGAAATTAGTGTGTAAAATAAAAACAAATATACAGTACAGAAAAAATTAATGTCCCAAATTAAACATCATTGTGAAAGGTAGAAAAAAACGGTGCATATTAAAAATAAATGTAAAAAATTATTCAAAAATATATATGCATAAAATAAATATAAAAAGGGCACAAATTTGACGTGAAAAGGTGAATGCATAACATAAAAGGTGCATTAAATTAACATCAGAAATGAATGTGCTAAATTACCAAAATTGAATGCATGAAATAAACATCAAAAAATTGGCGAATGAAATTAACAATGAAAAGTAAGTAGCTTCAAAAAGTGGTCTGTGAAATTAACATCAAAAAGTGTGTGCATAAAATTAACACCAAAATGTCGGGGTGTAAAACTTTAAAAAATAGGTATATAAAATTTACATCAAAAAGTGAGTGTGCAAAAAAAGCAAAAAAATGGCCGCATTAAAGCAACCAAAATGCATTAACAGAAATGCACTTTTAAAACAGAAATGTCACCTTGAGAATGGAAATGACATTCACCTACTGAATGCGCCAAATCCTTGTTCACACTTGCATGCAGACTCTCAGATATCCGTGAACTGTCTTGTTGAAGACATGTGAACAACTACACAGTCAAGATTACCAAGAAAATCAAAACTGGCAATGTCTAAAAAATGGCAGTACATGTGAAAACATGTGCTCCTCTTCACAGCTGCTGTTGTCATATAGCTGTAAACTGAAGGTGAAAAGGCAACGACAGTGGACTGCTGCCATGGGAATAACTGCTGTCTCTTCACACAGTCCCAGCAGTAATTGATTTGTTGCTGTTGTTAATAGATCAATGTGCTGCATTTTATTGTTATCATGTATAATCCACAATTTGTTTGTGCAATTCATAAGGTAAATTATATTTTGGCTACCTTGCAGCTCTAGTTGACTGGGTACTAATCCAGTGCCCGGTTACTGTCTGTGTGGATTTTGGACATTCTCCTTTATCTGTGTGACTTTTCCTTCGTGCACGCTGATTTTTATTCTATAGTAGAGCATAAAAATAGAAGCATTCAGACCAGAACTGGACATTCAGCCCAACAAAGCTCACCAGTCCTATCCACCTAATTCCTCCAAAATAACGTCATGCCGAGTTTTGAAGGCTCCTAAAATTCTACTGTTTATTACACTACATGGTAATTTATTATACGTGTTTGTGATTTTCTGTGTGAAGAAAAACTTCTAAATGTTTGTGTTAAAATTATTCTTAACAAGTTTCCAATTGTGCCTCCGTGTTCTTGATGAACTCGTTTTAAAGTAATACTCTCAATCTCTTGTACTAATTCTGGTCATAGCTTTAAACATTTCAATCATGTCACCTCTTAATGTCCTTTTCCTCAAACTAAAAAGGTTCAACTCTTTTAATCTTTCCTCATAACTAATCCACTGCAGTCCGGTAATCAACCTAGTCACTCTCCTCTGAACTTTTTCAAGTTCTTCTTTGTCGTTTTTGTAGCCTGGAGGCCAAAATTATACACAATACTTCAGGTAAGGCCTCTTTAATGTGCTATAAAGCTTGGACTTGTACTCTACACATGGTGCTATATAACCTAACATTCTGTTAATACTGTTCAGGAAGTTGGCAGTGATGAGTTCTCATCATCGCCTAAGTCCTTCAAGTAAAGGTGTACTTTCAAGTTTCAGACCTTCCATTGTATATTCAGATCTAACATTTTTCATTTCTATGTGTATTACCATAGATCCCGGAATACAAGCCGACCCGGTATATTAGCCGATCCCCTTCTCTACCGACTAAATTACATGTATTTGCCGATGACCGGTATTTAAGCCGACCCCCTTCTCCAAGCAAAATTTTCTAAATTTCCTTAAAAGTGTCTCTTCGGGTATATTTATAATGTTTATCGGCGAGAATTTGAGACTGCCAGCATTTTTGATGGAAACTAGGAAGTGATTGCGGAGAAGTTTGGTAAATTGGAACCTTTGTGTTGAAACTATATACGCAAATACGGTACATCGGCGGGTGGATTTCCGGAGACTTGTTATAAATTTGATTAACTTAAATACGCAATACAGTGGACCCTTGACTTACGAACTTAATTCCTTCACAAAGGCTAACCCATAATGCGTTCCAAACCTCCCACTACAACACTTACTTAACCTTTTCATAATAAAAAACACCAATATTTTTTCTAATGTACTAACCAAAAAGTTATAAAAAGTTCCTAGCCTACTTCGATTAGGCTAGGAGCATGGCAGCGCGCAGCGGCTCAGGGCTCTCCTTTTCAGTGCACTTTTTTGTTGTTTTTGTACTTTTTTTTTGTCCTTGTTTGTGCACGATCGGTTCGGCGAACATCCGCTACACCATTCAGAACCTTATAGACATCGGTGTCCAGAGCCAGACATCTGTTTTGAGTGTTTTTCATCACACGCACAACATCCCAGACAACATAGCGAGACCAGCGGGCTCTCCGTGGTTTGTTGTCGGGTCTAGGAGACGACACAGACGGAGGAGGGAAAGAAAGCAGAAGCGGAGCTGCAGATACGGCGTTATGCTAAGGCTAAAAAACAACCATACAAGCCCTATACAGAACTTTTTTCTGCACTGAAGGAGCTGCTTTTAATCTCATTGTAGATGCGTATAGTAACAGTAAAAGGCATTCTATTCTAGAAACAATTTCATACTGTACTCACCATTTAATTTGACATCTTTGGGCTGCAGGAAGGGAGGAGGAGGAGATATTTCCACACAATGTCCATCTTCGTTTCGAAATTACATCCACAAACACATGTATCTGGGCTCCGACTGACGCTACTAACGCTCTTGGTTGTTTGTTTACAATCGCTCAAGCAGATACACGTGACCGCATCCGTTTCGTAACGCAAGATGTGGATTGTAAATCAAAATAAAAAAATTTATTTTAAACTTCCCGATAATTTATTATAAATTTTATTAATAAAATCAACAACTAAAACACTTTTTCGAATAAATTCTTTATTTAGTTTAAAGTACCGGCATGCAAAGTTACTTCTTCATCTGAAAGATGGCTCTGTGGTTTCGTCATTATTTACTTCCGTATTCATCGGCAAAACCGGCATTGCGCTGGAAATCTTGAATCTGAAATGATACTCGTTGTATAAACCGAACCCCAAACTCCAAGCCAAAAATCTAGGACGAAATTCTCGGCTTGTATTCCGGGATCTACGGTACTTTACATTTATTTTCATCAAGTCTCATCTGCAACAAATCTGGCCAAGACTGCATTCTAAGCTCATTTGTAATGATTCAATGGATTCTAGATTATCTGCCAATCTGCCTAGCTTGGTATCAT
The DNA here is from genome assembly GCA_026402145.1 of Polypterus bichir lapradei. NCBI lineage: Eukaryota > Metazoa > Chordata > Cladistia > Polypteriformes > Polypteridae > Polypterus > Polypterus bichir. The sequence goes on from JANRMT010062807.1 coordinate 52,535,443, forward strand.
CTGCAAACATTATTTATATTTATATCCAAATCATTTATATACAGAATATTAAAAATAGCAGCAATCCTTGCATTGACCGCTGTGGAACACCACGCTCAACATCAGCCACCTCTGATAAGGTTCATCACACCATAACTTTCTGCTTCCTGCATCTGAGCCAATTCTGCACCCTTTTACACACAACACCCTGAACTACCACTTCTTTTAGTTTGATGCTCATCTTTAATGTGGCACCTTATCAAATGCTTTCTGAAATTCAAGAAAAATAATAAAAGAAACACTCTCATCTTGAGAGTTCCAGCATATTTGTAAACCACAGCTTCCCAAGCTGACTGTTCACTGACACTTTTCTTCTTGCTTTGTGTTGCTCAATCTTTTCTTTAATAATTCCTTCCACCAATCTGCTGGTGATGCATGTGAATATAACTGGCCTATGGTTACTTGGATCTGTCCAATCAACTTTTTTATAAAATTGGTATAATATTTGCTATTTTCCAGCCCTTAGGAATTTCCCGAAAACGTACATGGTTGGTGAATTGGCCTAAAAGTGATTATTGTACCTGTGCTATGCACTCTACAGCAATATTCTCAATACATTCAGATGCTAAATTCTTTGGTAAAGTTTTAGTTTACTGACTGCAATCTATCCTTCTCCTAACCTAGTCCTAGTCAAAACCAGTTCCTTCTGCTCCTGCTTAGCCAGGAATAATTTCCTTCATCCATCTATCCATTATCCAACCCGCTATATCCTAACTACAGGTTCACGGAGGTGTGTATCTTTTTTTATTTTAATTAGAAGAAAATAACACACCATACAATCAAGTCAAACTTAACAAACCAAAATTCAACCCACACCCAAGAGAAAGAGAGGTTAGCCAACAACCAGAGTAAATCCTTAAAAGCAGCAAGGAAGGAAGAGTATCCTTTTCCCCAATATAGAAGCTTATTCTAAAATGTTATTGATTAGATCTTGACATATTTTTTAAAATGTGAGATGTGAGAATTAGATTTTTTCCAATTTCAAATAGTATACAACATCAGTTACCCACTGACTTAAAAGTGGTGGGGTGGGATTCTACCAGTTGAGCAAGATAAGTCTTTGTTCCAATAGTGTAGTAAAGGCAGTTTTTGTCCTTCTCCACTTTAAGCCCACTTGGAAGTCCACCAAACACAGCTGTTAGTGGATTAGAAGCAATAGTGACGCCAAGGCTGTTTGATTGGCATTCACAGATTTTTGTCAAAAACAATTTTAATTTGGTGCACACCCAAAATATGTGGCCCAGTGAGGCTGGAGCTAGACTGCAACGTTCACAGGTTGAATCATGCCCTGGATAGACTTTGGACAATTTTAATCGACATAAACATGCTTGATAAAAGATTTTAAGTCAAATGATTGAGTGCTTTGTGTATATGGAGATAGAGTGGATTCCGTGCATGGCTGCCTTTCACTCCTTTTGTGAAAAATTAAATGGAAGATCCTTTCCCCATTGTGCCCTGGGATCTTTGAAAGGAAGGGGCTTTAATTTTTTTTCTATAAATTGTTTTGATGCTGTCTCAATATATAAGACTGATTAATATTTTTTCTGGAATATAAATAGGTGGGAGGTGAGGAAAACTGGGCAAAGTAGTAAGAAAATTATGTTGATGAGAACTTAAATTTGAAGCTTAATTGTTTGTAGGATGCAAAGACATTATCTATGTACAAATCTCTAAGTGTTTTAATCCCAGACATTTTCAAAACATTAAATACTGTGTATGTTTGAGAAGGTGGAAAAAGGTTGTTGTCATGTAGAGGTGCAACGGATAAGAGCTTCTCCATCTTAAAGTGCTTCCTACATTTGTTCCATATTCTGAGTGAATGAAAGGCAATTGGATTATTAGTGTATTGATGATAATTTGTATTTACTGCAGCACAGAGTAGGAAATATAAAGGAGTACTGTAAGATTTTTATTCTATTGCAGACCAGGTTTGTGGATATTTATCAATTTGTGTTGCTGTCCAGGGGCCTCATGCATAACGCCATGTGTAGAATTCACACTCAAACTTGGTGTAAGAACAGAAGCAGAAAAAAATCCAGATGCATAAATCTCTGCGTATGCGAACTTCAACGTTCTTCCACTCCATAAATTCCGGTCAGTGTGAAAAGCAATGTTCGTGCGCGTGCCTGCCGCCCAACCCAGACTCCTCCCAGAATTATGCCTCTTTGAATATGCAAATTAATATAAATAGCCCCTTATGTTTTAAATGGCAAAACCACGGGGGAAAAAGAAAAATTTCTTTCTCTACCAAGTAGAGGCAAGGAAAAACACTATTTGTTGGTTTAAGCAGTGATATAAACAACAAAAGGAAGTTGATCGAGTGACAGAGTGGTGGAGAAACTAGAAAGTTCAAGTTCAGAAAGTCGCACAGTGCCTGAAATAAATAAGAAGTGGTCAGATATCAAGATCGCCGTGAAAAGGCGAGTCGTAGCCCACCGTCTGAGTGTCATATGGAAGCGTATTAGGGTACAGAGAAAAGAAAAAAAAACAGGGACACAGTGGGGAAAAAAGGTTGAAATTTCCACTTTAATCGCACAGTTTATTTTATCATTAAAGTAGGACATCATAAACTTCATCTTAAAAGTGTTTAATAGTTTTTCAAATCCCATCATAACTAAAGTAGCATGTTAAATGCTTCATATTCTATGTGTTCTGTGGTTGGCTGGCGCCCTGCCCAGGGATTTGTTTCCACTTTGTGCCCTGTGCTAGCTGGGATTAGCTCCAGCAGACCCCCATGACCCTGTGTTAGGATACAGCATGTTGGATAATGGATGGATGGATGGATTCTATGTGTTCTTATGTGTACTCTATATGTGTGAATCACTATGTGCTTCTTAAGTGGGCTTTCTCTTCTGCCAACAGGACACCGAATACATTATGTTTATGATATTACAGTTGTCTGAACAATTTAAGTACTAAGATGAATGCTTGATATAATTTTCATGATGATAGAAATTAAAGCATGTAGAAAACATTGAGGTACGTTGGCGCAGTGGTAGCAACAAGCTGTTCCCCATCAAGAGATTGTTCCTGCCTCCCACAAGATGCTTGCTGTGCCGTGCGCGACCTTTGATGAAATCATTTATTGCAGCAGAACTGTTTCTTTCAAATGTACTAACCCCCAATTCCTGTCCTTCGTTTTCTTTCTCCAAATAACCAATTGCTACACAATCAGCTCTTTAATAAATGTCAAACCATCTGTAAGCTTAGATCACCGATTCTTTAAAATATTTAAGAAACATTCAGGAAAGGCTCTGAAGCATTTGCGATATGGGTGAAGTTCAAATAGACTGTGCACATGGCTGAGGCAGTGTGTGCTAGAAGCAGTAACCTGTGTAATAAGGTGCTATATATACGCCCAACTCAACACAGACGGACAACGGAGGCACATTAAAATAAACCAAAAAAGAATTTATTTTTCTTCTTCAGCTGGGGGCCCACTCTTCCCCATATCCCTCAGCCACAACACAGTCCCACAAACTACAAGTCACAAGCACAAATAACTCTTCAAGTCCTCCACTCCTCTTTGGCAGCTTTGTTTCCCTCCTCCCGACACTGGTTCCTTATATAGCTCACCCGGAAGTGCTTCAGGTACTTGACTACCTGCTTCTGATCACACCTCCGGGTGTGGCTGAACTACAGCCCAGACGGGCCCAGGAACCCCTGCAGCGCCTCCTGGTGCCTACCCCGGATCCCAAAAGGGCTATGGAGAACTCCATCTCCCATTGAGCCCTGCGGGTGTCTGAGTCACCCAGGGTGGTTGCCAACAAGTGGTCCAGGGAGGTACTATGCAGCCTATGCCTGCTCCCCTGGAACATATACAGAAGGGACGTACCTGCGTCACACCTGATAATCCTCTTTCCGATCAGCTGTTGTACAGCTGTGATTCCAAATTCAGATACAGTGAGTTAATGTGGCTATGGTATTTGGAATAATTTGGCCATTTGGTGCACCATTGTATGGTTACAGGCTGATTACAATCAGATGCCTTGAACTAAAAAACGATATGCAGTTAACTTCAGTGTATTTGATAAAGCCGCGTGGAGGATGTGAATCTAAAAAATAAAGGGAAACCACACAGGAGCAGTAGCAATGCTTTGATGCTGGGTGCCACGTTTGCAAAATCGAATGGAGAAGCTGCATACGCAAAGGATTGACCTGGCGTGACAATTTGCATGGCTTTATGCCAAGTCTAGTGTTTATACATCACAATGTGAGCATGGAAACAGGCGTACGCAACATTTTTGTGCGTACGCACCATTTAAACATGAGGCCCCAGGTCTTTATGACCTGTATATTTGCCGCCCAGCAATAAAACTGAAAGTTAGGTAGTGCCATTTCCCCTTCTGCTTTAGGTTATTATAGAGTTGCCCTTTGGGTATGTGGATGTTTCAAATTCCAAATAAATGAGGTTATAATTGAATCTAATTTCTTAAAAAAATATTTGTTAATGTATATGAGGATGCTTTCAAATAGGAAATGAAGTTTGAGAAGGATGTTCATCTTGACAGTGTTAATTCTCCCAGCTAATGTAAGATGGAGAGTAGACTGTCTATTCACATCTTGTTTATTTTTTTCCATGCAGACTGCTAAATTTTGTTGAAAAAGATTTTTATATTTAATTTTGATATTTATCCCTAGATATTTAAACTGATCTGCTAAGATAAATGGGGTGGTATCCAGTCTAGTATTGTGTGCTGGAGAGTTCACTGGAAAAGGTACACTTTTATTTAAATTGATTTTGAGTACAGATATCTTTTGAAAATCTGCTAGTGCTTTTAGGACTGCTCGCACAGAAATTTGTGGGTCAGATATATATAGTACTATATCATCTGCATATAATGGTGTTTTCTGTTCAAGTCCTTCTCTGAAAATCTCCTTTATCTATGATGTATTTCAAAAGTAAACAACCAATGGCTCAATGGCGATTGCAAAGAGCAACGGTGATAAGGGACATCCTTGTTGAGTACCACGTTCTAGTTTGAAGTAGTCTGAAATAATGTTGCTAATACAAAATGAAGCTTCTGGTCTAGTATACAGTAGTTTGATCCAGGCACATATGTTTGGGCTGAACCCAAATTTGTTCAATGTGGTGAATAGGTAGTCCTATTCAACCATATCAAATGCTTTTTCTGCATCCAAAGATAATAAGATCCAGGGGTGTTAGATTTAATGGGTGAATATATTATACTAAACAAACGTCAAAGGGCTGCTTTCCCACTTTGAAGTGAGTTTATAGCATCTTGTAATTCTGAGAGTGTCAGATGTTTATCCAGTTCCACTGCAGTAAGAGAATCTAGCTGTGGTATCTGTAATGAATCAAATAACTCATTGGATTGTGTCCTATCTTCTTTAAACTGAGTAGAATACAAGGACTTATAGTACTCTCTAAATGTGTGGGTTATATTTTTGTGGTTAATGATTTTATCTCTGTCTGTGTTGGTAATTACTTTTATTGCATTGAGGACTGCCTCTTGAGGATTTGTTGGGCTTAGATCTTATTGGCCTTCTCTCCATATTCATAATAATGATGTTGTGATTTAAAGATGTTCCGTTTCTTTAGTTGTCAAAAAGTTAAATTCTGACTGCAAACCTGTCTTTTTCTTTAAAGTGGCTCACAGTACAGGCCAAAAGTTTGGACACACCTCCTCATTTAATGTGTTTTCTTTATTTTCATGACCATTTACAGCACTCCATCACTCTCCTTCTTGGTCAAATAGCCCTTACACAGCCTGGAGGTGTGTTTGGGGTCATTGTCCTGTTGAAAAATAAATGATCGTCCAACTAACCTGACTTCTGCACAACACAACTGCTGGTCCCAACCCCATTGATAAAGCAAGAAATTCCACTAAATAACCCTGATAAGGCACACCTGTGAAGTGAAAACCATTTCAGGTGTTTTGAAGCTCATCGAGAGAATGCCAAGAGTGTGCAAAGCAGTAATCAGAGCAAAGGGTGGCTATTTTGAAGAAACTAGAATATAAAACATGTTTTCAGTTATTTCACCTTTTTTTGTTAAGTACATAACTCCACATGTGTTCATTCATAGTTTTGATGCCTTCAGTCATGAAAATAAAGAAAACACATTGAATGAGGAGGTGTGTTTAAAGTTTTGGCCTGTACTGTATATGGAGACCTGTGGTGTTCTAGATCCATTCTGGTAATTCCATTGATTAACATAGATGCCTTCTTAGTTTCCAGTTTATTTTTGTGAGAAAGATATGAAATAATCCTTCCTGCAGAAAACTCTGAGGATGCATTTGTCTCAAGAAAACAATCAATTTTCTTGGATATGAATTCTGTACAGTTCTCATCAGCTAATGACAGGAGGTTAAGATGCTCCATGATTGAAGGGGTGTGATCAGAGATAACAATATCATTGAACTTAGTATTTAAAATCCTCCATGGGTCTGATAAATTATGATCCATTACAAACTGTGTAATTATTTTTGCAGTATTACATGTTCTCGCCACTGTAGCTGAAGACCTATCCAGGTCTTGATTTAAAACACAATTAAAGTTTCTGGCCATTATAATTTTATGAGTGTTCACATTAGGAATAGATGCAAATATATTTTGGATGAAATCTCTAACATCCATATTAGGTGTATAGATATTTATCAAAATCACTTTAGCATTAAATAAATTACCCATCACCATGAAATATTGCCCTTCAGGACAAGATATTATGTGTGACGCTACAAACGGAATAGTTCTGTTTATTAAAGTTCCCGCACCCGTATTTTTCTTTGTAAAACTGCATTGAAAAATTTGGCCAATACACTCTCTTTGCAACCAAAACTGGTCCTTACTTATTAAGTGAGTCTCCTTACTATCTTGGCATTTAGACCGGTTAGGTGAGGGAATACTTTCTTTCACTTTAATTCATTACTGATACTTTTGACATTCCAGCTCACAAAGTTCACTGTTTGGTCATAGATACATTGTTTCTTAACTTTTGTTGATATTTTGTAGTCTTACGTAAGTTAAGGTAGTGCATTGTGATGATAACTTTGACCTAGATTTCATATTATTGCCAGGTGGTATGGCTATGGAGCCTATTGTTATGATGACACTTACAGTTATTGAGGTAGAAAAGATACATAAGAAATAGCATTGCTCTCTTCAGTCCCATTTTGCCTCCTCGAGTAAGGCAGACCACACTTCATAAAGTCCCGGTCCTCTGATATGCTAAACCCCCTAGCAGCAGTGTAGAAAGGGTTCAAATTGAGATACCTCATGAAAGTACAGTCCAAATACAATACATATAGGGTATGATCTTAAACAGTCCCAATACAATAAACCTGGGGAATGATGTTAAACAGTTCCCATGAAGACTGAGATAACATATGATAGTACATTTCCAATGCAATAAACCAGGGTATGATGTGGGAAAAAAAAACTGTAAATTTCCTTCATTTGTTTGTAGCAGCCTCCCCATTGCTGTCACAGGATGATGTCTAGGACTTAAAAGGTATTTCATTAGCTAAATTGGACATTCCATTGGCAGGTATTATGAAAGAATGGTTCTGGTGTTGAGGTTCCAAGCCTGATTACATTACATTATACTCCACTCCCTCAACAGTACAGGTCATGAATTTAAACATCTCTCACCCCTTTCCTGTGCATAACGGGTTCAGGTAGAGTTGTTCACGTTCCACTATATAATTTATTATTAGAACCGATAGCTCAGGGTATTTGTACAACAAAGCTACTTACCCCTGCCTTTCTAAATAATACAAACCACAGAATCTCTCTCTGTGCTGATAACATTCTCCTGTATTTAATGGAGGTAGTGTTCCCCTAGTGGAGGTAGAAACCTATATGTAACTTAGCAATGTGGTGGACAAGCAAGAAGGAACAGATATTGATATGAAAGCTTGGATTAATAAGGCAAAAACAGTATTCATCCAGCTAAAGAACAATTGAAGCTTAAAAGACATCCGCAACTCTTCCAAGACACATATCTTTAATTCAAATGTTAAGTCAATATAGGGCAGACCACCATGAGAAACATCCAGATATTTATGAACCAGTGCCTGCAAAGGGTTATTTATATTCATTGGCCAAAGATCATCAGCATCGCTGATCTGTGGCAAAGAACACAGCAGTATCCCATGGAGAGGAAATCCTAAGGAGAAGATGAGGATGGCTCAGCCATATACTGTCACCCCAGTGTTTGATCTGATGAAATGCACTTTGGAAATCAGCATTTTTGGTGATCTGTGTGGGAGTTCTGGTCCTGAATCGCTCAGAATTCTTCATTCTTGGCTTGGCGTCACTTCCTCTTTCTTTTTAATCCATCTGCAACTTTTCTTAGCACTAAGGAACTGCAGTGTCTCACTACACAGGGCGGTCCAGATCTAATTATGCAGATCCAGATCGTCTGGATGACTTTGATTTATGCGGGGACGATTCCAGTTCGGCGCGAAGATGATTCTTCATGTCATCAGTTCACATACTTCTCGATGGTCCGGGATTTTTTGGGTGATTTTCTATGTAATAAACTTAATAAGTTATAGCGTAATGAAAATTGCATAATTAGATCTGGACCACCCTATACATTTACTCTACCCAGTAATAAATTTTCCTTCATAACTCACTCCCTTCCATGCAATGCCACCAACTGTTTTCTACTATGTCCCCTGTAAACCATGTTATGAACCACTTCCTTTAATCTCTCAGTGGTCTGGGAATCTCACGTTATCTTCTTTTTTGTGACACCATTCAAAAAATATGAGATATTCCCCTAGCAACCCTAACTATCACTTTACTCAGTTTAAATATGTGCCTTGATAGGTCTCATGTCCCTCCATTCAAACTTTACTTACTGTACTGGGCCATTGCACTGATTTTCTTTCCCATGTTTTCCCTCATTTTGTTTCTGGCATATTTATGTACATTAACTGGTCTTGTCCTCTTGTTCTGTAACTTTTCCTAGCCTATAATTTTTTTACTCATTTCTTTGATGTTGCCAATTACAGGTTCATCCCTTACCAATCTACTTATCAATATGTTTGGATATAGAAGAAGCAAAATTCTTCTTTGATTCAAAATGGAGGACCGAGAAACTGACTGACCTCCTTCTATAACTTAATTCATCTAGAGCTGTCTACATCGTGAATTTATGAAGCTTTCATTAAGTCCATTCAAAACTAGCATTTTGCTGGTCCCCTAGTAAAATTCTTTGACAGCGTAAATTTATGATATGGTGGCTCCCTTAGTTGGGCATAATGTTGATTTGAATATGTCACTGTTCCTGATGGTATGATGTAGAACTTGGGAAATGGACGGTAGTGGACCTATTGAGTTCTGTTTGGGTTTGTTATTCCTTACTGTATTACAGACATGTCTTACTGTTACATATTGATTATTTTCATTTACAGTAAAAATAAAACATTAGATCACAAAAAATATAAGTTCTTTTATTTATAGGGCATGGTTGAGCCAGAGCTTATCCTGGCATTTTCATGTATAAAGTAGGAAAGAACCCTGGACAGGGAGCCAGTTAATCAGATGGCACTCTCACAGGCATGCAGCCACACTCATAGGTCCAGCAGCCAATTAATACACACATCATGTGGAAATACTAGAATACCGTGAGAAACACCCAAACGTACACTCAAAGATGAAAGAGTAGACTCCTCACATAGAGTGACCAGGTCCATGTATTAAAGCCCGCCTCGTGGAACTGTGTAGCAGAAGTGCTACCCACTCAGTTTTTAGCTAGGTAAAATAATGAACTCAAATCTCTCTTTCTCTAAAAAAAAAAGCATTCATTTTTAAAATTCTTTGTATTCTTTATAATTTGGCATGCATTTTAGCCTAGTGGCTAAAGCTTTGCCCTTTAACCCCTACAGTTACTGGTTAAATCCATCTCTTTGAATCACTGTGTGACCCTGAGCAATTCACTTAACCTGCCTACGCTCTATGTGTTAAAGAAAGTAGATGATTTTACTATGCTTCTAATAAAGCACCAAGGGATGGTATACATGTTATGTAAAATAAAAGTTATTTGTTTAGTTTAGTTAAAAAAAAGTCTGTTCTAATATAAATCATTTTAAAATGTTAAAGCTCAAGAAACACTAAATAAACAATTAAAGGACAAGTGTCTCTGTGTTTGTCTGTGTATCAGTATGTCAGTCTAGTTGCTATGATTCTATTATATGCTATTTGATATGGGATTTATAAAAGTAATCCCTAATGTTTGTCATGCACCATCTGTTGGAATAAAAAAATGCAATACATTTTATAACTACATGCATTACAAAATAAATTCCAATAGATGGTGCACTGTAAATGTTAACGCTGAATATGTCCAAAAGAGAGTGACTGCCGTATGGACAGAAGTCAGCTTATCCGCCTAATTAAAAGGACAAGTGTCTGTGTGTGTGTGTCTGTGTACCTGTGTGTCTGTCTAGTGCCGTTTGGTATGGGACTCATTAAAACAGTGCTGTTTGTGATGTGCCATCTCTTGGAATGAAAAATGCTATAATTTTATTATTACAGACATTACAAAATATATTCCAATAGATGGTGTACGGCAAACATTAACATGTGTCCATTCAGTTACTAGGATTAGGATAAGAAATTTGATAATGGACAAGAAGGAGAAAGCTAATAAAAATTATAATAAAAATACCAAATAAGGGCCTAAAAATAAGAAAATTGGTCTTATTGGCCGATACTGCTGTCCAACATTTTACACAACAGTGTGTTAGCAACTTTCTTGCACCCACTCAGCTCACATGATCGAGGTTTATAGCTGTAATGCTAATGACTCATATTTGCATAGTGGGCAAAGGATGAGTAAAAATAACAATAAATCATGTAGGAAAACTAAAGCCCCAACATTACCAGGCTAGAATCTCTAAACCAGGATAAAGCGGTTGAGACAATTTCTGCATTTTCCCTGTAAAACACTTCAGCTATAAGAGTGGTCAGCTTGACAAACAATGGCAAAATAAAGCCCATAGATACCAGTAATCATCTGTCAAACAGTGCTGGATGACACTACCTGGTGAGGTAGGTGTCCACTCGGGAATGATTCAATAGAACTAGTTTTTATCTCAGCTGCCAAAAATGTGATGTTGCATGACCTATTTGTATTTGTAAAAAAATCAGTGAAAAGGAGGTTAAAAACAGGACATGTTTTTAAGATATACATGCTTATATTTGGCTGTGATCTAAAACAGTTCCCTTACAAAAAGGCATTAAGTAAATATAAGTAAATGATACAGTACCACAACATGATAAAGGGATGCAGGCCTCAAAAATGAACAGAATTTAACTGGTCTGCCTAGAAACGGGATTCACCCCAGGAAGTCTGGCCCAACTCAGAAGGCAGGCTTAACATTAGAATTACCAGAGCCAATGAAAAAACTCCGTCCCACCTTATATCCCTTTGCACCTCTCTGTCAGCCTCTTTTGTCTTCTAAATGTGTCGATAAGCCCAAGCAGCAAGCAGCCTTATACCATCCCCCCTATCGCCTCAGAATGGCCAAGAAGTTCTCCCAGTTCCTGCCTTGTTTGATTGTCTTGGAGTGAGCTACTCAGAATTGTAAGGGGAAATAACTTGATGTGCGTTTTGTGTCTAAACAATCTTTGTAAACAAATTGTTAAAACAGAAACGTTTTTCATGTTTTAGTAATAAATGACAAAATGTACACATGAACTATATAAAATATAAAGGCTGATGGCCAAATATCAAATAAACACTTCCATAAAAAGGGCAACTACAATACAACAGCTTCTGTGGTACAGCAGTTAGAGCTGTCGACTTATAATCCAAAGGTTGTGAGTTCGAAAAAGCTCCCCTGCAGATTTACTGTTTTGAGTAGTGAGCTGCTCTTATTGTTACTATTATACAGTAAAAACATACATTTCATTTGTGTCTGTAACAGGTGGTGTAAATTTATAGGACTTGTATAAATTTCTCAGTCACGATCACGATACAGTATAATGTCCAATGTCCGCCCCCCTACCCAACCCCCCCCCCCATGTCCCGCCCCAGATCTGACGTGGTTACTTTTTATCTAAAACTGGGAATGACTGTAGATGTGAGTGGTGTTTTGAGACAATGGAACTGGAAATTCTCTGATTTGGAGGGGTAAAAGCTGACACACAAACGCTGGTGAATCTGCCTTCTTCGTATCTCACCATCACTTAAATTTTTTTTTATTCAGTTTTATTGAGTGTTCCTGCTCACGCTGAATTAGTATGCACCTTATGGTCCATGATGTCAAATAAATTATTTTATGACCTGTATAGTACATTTCAGAAAACACTGTGGCACTGATGCAATATTATTCATACAAAGTATTAGTCATATTCATTTGCCTGCCTTCTTGCGTTTGTTGCAATGTACACACTTCTCTCTGTGCTGTGGTTACTATTACACTGAAGAGGCGCCTGACACTGACTGAGTTTGCTTTCCTGGGGAAGTGGCAGTCTTGGAACAGAAGCTTGTCGCATCCTCTTATGCTTTATCCATCGCTTTTACTTGTAAGAAGCGATGACGAAGCTTCTCTGCAAGTTGAGCAAAGAACACTCTTCTTTTCTCAGTGCTTTCCTTGCATGCCTTGTACAGTACATGCGTGTGGATCGCTGGCAAGTCAAGTGTGTTATATCACACAGCAACTGGCCACCTGCGTGCTACTGCCACACTGAATAAGCTCACGCCTTTTGGTACACGATGTCAACGCAGCACTGGGGGAAAAAAGAAAGAGACGAATATATGTGACATTTTGAAGAAATCATTTTATGACCTGACTAGTACCAATCAGAAAACAGCATCGCACTAATGCAATATTATTTGAAAACGAACAACATCAGATCAGCTGTAAATGTATGGCATTTCTAAAAGTTAGCTTTTTTTCAGTTTTATTATCTCAGTCTTGTTCACGCTCTCCCTCGCCCCTTCTGATCTGACTCTAACTAACAGCGTTAGTATAAATTCACACCCGATCTGACGCTGTTACATTAAAGTTACATTTTAAATTACAAGAGCAAAACATGAAATGATGACATAAATTGAGTCCTCACATTTAAAAACCTCAACATGAAACAAAATATATGTATAAACAGACTTTAGCACAACTTTAGCCTACATAAAATATTCTGGTTATTGATTCAATTGCTGTATTTTTCAATTTACAATTTTATCACATGTACTGACTAATGCTTATTTAATTCCTGTTCTCCAGGATAGGATCCTGGCTTGTCATTATTGTTACAATCCATCTTCTGATTCCAATGTTACTTTAAATTGCTGCAGTTATGTGCAGCTGCTACGGTACAAGTGAATGGAAAAAGTCAAAGTTGTGGTCAGAGGACAGCCTTCGAATACAAGAAAAAAAGAAACTTTGAGACTTAAGAAGCAGACAGACCTGAGTCATTTATTCTCCTGAGTGTTCTATCTTAAAGTTTGTTTATTTGTTTTAATCAAGTCCAACACTAGGATACAGAAATTGTGTTTTGCCAACTTTTATCGGTAGAAAAAGTTGACTCAAACAATCACATGATATCCACAACCAAACAATGTTTGCTGCAGTCATTGAATGGGTAACAAAATGGTGGAGAATATTGGAAAACACAACACAAACTGGCATTGATGGGATGTCATTTTCATAATGTTAAACAAATAAGAAAGACTAATAATTATCATTCAAAACTTTAAACAGATTCACTTCAGGAGATCCATATAACTGATTCCTGACAGAAATTTGACATGCAATGCTTTTGCGCTCCCTACTGTGCACATTTGTCTGGCATCCTGATTTCGCCCTGCTTGCCCTGATCCTATGCTCTCTTTGAGCATCAGCACACTACCTCTGGTCGCTTAGTGTGCTCCACTTTTATTAACTCAATGCTGCCACTGACTCAGCTTTTTCATTCAAAAGCGAGCCCTGCCCATACGCTGGTCCCTGCTCTGTTAAAATCTGAAGCTGAAACCATTGGAGGGCATGAAGAGTTTTATTGTTAACTATGAAACTTTTACAAATGATTCACATTAACAGTAGTATTGTGGGGCCTTCAGTTGTAAGGCAATGCTGTGCAGAGCAAGTCGGGGCCTCTTGGAAAAAATACTGGCACACAACCAGTACTTTACTGATGTAGCGAAATTTTATGAACAAAAAGTCAAGGTCATAATTGAGTGATCCTTGTAAAGAGGAAATTGCATAGGGAGAAATCAAGCATGGAGCAAAAACTTCACAGAAAAGCTCATCGCATTGGAAGGGAGCCTGTTTCTACAGAGACTTGGATGTGATGATGAAGCTGCCATTCAAAACACATGACACTTTGTGTCATGTGATCAGATTCTTGGAGGGTGTTAACAGTCAAATTTCAGATCTGTCTTCTTGGTATTAAAAAATAGGCTTAAAAAAGGAAATTGCCAAAAAAAAGCCATTAACTTATAAGCAAAACTGCTTAACTATGACACACCCGACATTTGTTTTTTATTACCGTGGGAAATGTAAAATGTTAAAAAGACATCACACCACGAGTTCTCATTATTTGATCTCACTTTGTGTGTGGGATCCATCCAAAGAGTTCAAGCCCACTGGTGAAATCTTGTGTGGGCAGTTGTCACCTGTAGTACACACTGATGGACCTGACTTGGCTGAATGTCCTTGCTTGCATCATAAATTTTGCAGAGTTGTCACTGCAATCACTGCTTGGGCCACAACTTCTATTTTTTTGGCTCCCAGTTCACTTGCGGCAATGTTCTTCTCTGAGAAAAAATGTAGTTGCTCTCTCCCTGACAGGCACACACAGGCAGAGAAAAACTGCATTTAGTATGAACTAATTTGATTTCGTAGTTATAAACTCCTAAAAAAATGTGTGGTTATGTTTGCCAGGACAAGTGATACATTGTATTGCTTTAATTGACTTCAGGTTTTGTTAAAATCTTGGCTAAACACTCCACCACATCCACCTCCCACTACAATCCAATTGTATTCTAGCAAGTTCTGGTTTCTTAATAGAAGTATTGCATAAAAAGAAAATAAAAGTTGACCAAACACCAACAAAAAAAAAAAAAGTAAAAGAAAAAAATACAACCACATCCCTCATTGATTTTATGGTTTATTAAACATGGCGCTTTCAGCTTGTTTTTGCCAAGACTGTCAGGTGTTTGGAGAGTAAAGTAGATTAGGAAGGAAAAGATTTATTACAGGGATCCTGGGGGAGTAATTTTAGCATCTGTAATGTGAAGTAATCACAGGCATTAAGCACAGGATTGACTGGACAATATCCCCTTTGTAAAGCAAATTAAAAATATTAGCAAAGCACTCTTCTGGCCAAATCCTTCAGCTAATGGAATGGAAGATAGTTTGCAACATTGTTTAGCACTTAAGCAGGAACAATTGTAGATGTGTGAGACATGTCAAAGAAATGGGGAACCAATCAGATCACAATGTTCTAATTCCAAAATTGTTGAAACTGGCACCTGTCATGGGTTATGTAGGAGTCAATGTTACTACCACAGAGCAAGTCTTGGATGACTTGCCTTCTGTGCTGAGTTTGCATGAATTCATTGACCCTAACCCTAACTTTAACCCTAACACTCAAATTTTAAAAACCTACAGTCTGGCAACTATAAATTTCATTCAGTTTCCACATTAGTTCCAAGCTAAAGTGAAATCACACACCCAGTTAAGTTCATGGCACTTACAGTCAGCTCCATAAGTATGTGGACAGTAATACAATTTTCATAATTTTTGCTCTGTATGCCACCACAATGGATTTGAAAGAAAGCAACCAAGATGTGATTGAAGTGTATATTTTCAGTTTTAATTCAAGGGGTTTAACAAAAATATTATATGACCTATTTAGAAAATATATTTTTATACAGGTGCCCTAATTTTCATGGCTTCAAAACTAACAAAATCCTAAATATAATGATCATTTTCAAATTTTATTGAAAATCCTTTACAGCCAATAGCTCCCTGAAGTCATGGCCTTCTCCAAGTGCTGGGTTTCCCCCCTAGTGATGCTTTCCCAGGCCTTTATTGCAGCTGTCTTGAGTTGCTGCTTGTTCACTGGACTTTCTGCCATCAGTTTTGTCTTCAGCAAGTGAAATGCATGTCTAGTTTGGATGAGGTCAGTTGATTGACTTGGCCCTTGAAGAATATTCCACTTCTTTGTGATGAAAAGCACTTGGTTTGCTTGCACAGTATGTTTTGGCTCATTGTCCATCATCCTATCAGTTTTGCAGCATATGGCTGAATCTGAGCAGACAGTATAGCCTTATACACTTCAGAATTCATCTTGCTACTTCTGTCAGCAGTCTTATCATCAATAAACACTGGTGAATGACTTCCATTCGCAGCCATGCATGATCATGACATAAAACTGTCCATCATGTTTCACAGATAATACTCTTCTCCTTACATTCTGGTATTTATTGATTTTGGTTTTCTTTATTCAAAAAAAAATTGTTTCAGTACTGGACAGGCTTTTACAAAATGTTTTCTGGCAAAGTCTAATCTGTCCTTCTTTTCCTTGAATTTTACCAGTGGATTGAATCTTGTGGTAAACCCTGTGTCTTTAATTTCATGAAGTCCTCTTTTTATTGCAGTTTGGCAATGACAAGTATACCTCCTGGAGAATGTTCTTGGTTTGACTAGATGTTATGAAGGGGTTCTTCTTCACTAAGGACATAGTTCTGCAATCATCCAGCACAGTTGTCTTCTGTAATTTTCTAGACGTTCTGGTGTTGCTCAGTTCACCAGTATGTTCCTTCTTTTTGAGAATGTACAAAATGGTTGATATGACCACTCCTTGTGTTTCTGCTATCTCTCTAAAGGATTTGTTATTGTTTTCTCAACCTAATGATGGACTGTTTTTACTTGAATAGACAGCTCTCTGGATTTCATATTGAGAGTTCACAGTGACAGCTTCTAAATGAAAATTCCACATTTGGTATCAATTCCAGACCTTTTTTCTGTTTAATAGTTAATTACATAATGAGGGAACTGCTCCAACCTGGCTATGGAACAGCTTGTCAGTCAAATGTCCATATACTTTTGAGTCCCTGTAAATGGGGGACTGTGCTGAAAAATGGCTGTCTTTCCTAAACGGCTTATACAATATTGAAAGTCTACAGTTCAATCAGATAATGTTTGCTTTATTTCAAATCCATTGTGGTGGCATAAAGAGCCAAAATTATGAAGACTGTATCACTGTCCAAATACCTATGGACCTGACTGTATACACAATGTAATTTAAGTGTCAAGTAAATTCATTTTAAGCAAAGAGTTGGTGGGGATGTGTGAATAGCTATAGTTGTTAGCATTTGACTGGATGTTTACTATTGTGTAGCTCTAAGAAAATGGCTAAATCTACAGCTGACATCTATTGAAATTCATCGTCTGCTAGTAAAGATGTATGTCCAGGAGTCTCCTTATAAAATTAAAGGAAGCAATGGAAGGACAGATATTACTAATTATGATTTGGACACCCAAGCATTTTTTACTCAAGAAAACATACTTCATGTGAACTACATGATAGGAAAGGCAGATGCATTCACATATTGCAGAGGAGTTGTAATATCTTGACTGCAGCAATGAAACCCTATGCATGGGCATAATATGCTAGTGTCAATGATGGTGCAAACACCTGGGCCAAGCTGAAATGCAAAAGTAGTACCTTTTTTATAAACATACCAGCCTTCAAATGAATAAAAGAGTGGAGTCCCTCAGTGGTCAGCTCTTGGACTATTCATTTTTCTGATTTATTGATTCCAGCATAGTTAGTTAAGTTGTGGAATTTGCAGATGATACTCAAAATTGAAGGGATGAAATACATTAAGAAGGAAAGAAAAAATACAGAGAGACTTGGACAACCTTCAGACCTGGGCAGACACTTGGAAAAAAATGTAGATTAATGTAAAAAAGTGTTATACATGGGAAAAGGAATGTAAATTATAGATAGGAGACAATACCCTACAAGATGCAACCTGCGCAAGTCCTCTGATTTAGGGGCTTATGGTGACACAACATTTTCATCATACAGTATAAGCTATGAACTATTAAAAAGGCAAATAAAATGTTAGATTATATTGTGAAAACTGTTAAATATATATCAAAGAACATTATGTTCAGATTATACAATGCACTAATGTGACCACATTTGGAGTATTGTATGCAGTTCTGGTCACCATGCTATAAGAAACACATAGCAGCACATGAAGCTGTGCAGAGCAGAGCAAAGCAACCAAGTGTATCCTAGGAGTTAAGGACACGTCACACTCTGACAGACTCAGACAATTAAATGTGTTTAGTCTCAAGTGAAGGAGACAGTGTGTGGACCTAATCTAGGTTTTCTAAATTCTCAAAGTCATCGATAAAGTGGATCCAGCAGAATTCTCTCAACTAAAGTGTGAATCATGTGATTGAGGACATTAGTGGATTTAAGGGAAAGTGCATTTAGGACTAGGATCTAGCACATCTTTACACAAAGAGCTGTGGGAATCCGGAATAAGCTACCTAAACATGTAGTTGAAGTAGAACCTTCAGATATCTTAGTTATTAACTAATCAACTAAGCCTGATGAACTGAATGGTCACCTCTTGTTTGTCAAATTTCTCATGTATGTTGTACAACTTACTTTCTGAAATATCCCTGTAGATTAAAGGCAGTTCTGAGGTGCTTGTATGTCATATGTCCCATATGGCCCATCAATTATGCACATGAAAAATATAAACAAAAAGAAACAAATCAAATAATAGATATGATGTATGTGTCTCACCACCATAAATGATGCTTCAAAATGCAAATTAAATGGCATTTTGAATTCCGTTTTATTCCTTTTAATACAGAAGCAGATTGATGCAAGATTCTGTGTCACCATTTAAGGCTGAACTATTAATAATTTTATACCTAAATAATCGGAAGAACATACTGGCAATAATTCAAAAACATATCTTAATATTATTATAACTTGAAAAACTTATTCTATTATGCATATATTTGGAACAAACAGAACTTTTAAAAAGAATAACTTAATAAAAGGAAATAAGAGGATTAGATTTCTTAGTAAAAACTGCAAATTATTATGCTTTTCTGGATGCTGTTCTTTAATACAGACAGTTGCACCATGAGCTTAGTTTTTTTCATCTGCATAAATTAACAGCACCCCAGGAAGCATAATTAATCATTGTTTGTTATTATCAAGGGTACTCCTGTTGTTTTGTATTTTACCATTATTAATCAACCATAACAATAATTTACATTATATATTATTTTAGAATCTAGATTTCATTGAGTCAGATGCACTCCCACAAAGACCACAAAATGTGAAGTTCATTTTATAGAACTTGCTGATCATGGTGTAATAAAATATGAAATTAAATACTTACCAAATACTTCTGACAACTTACAGCAACTATACAAAAAATGACAAGTTGACCAGAATCAACCCATATGCTTTATGCTTTTCTCGGAAAATAATAAAACTATTGCAGTACAAATTAATGTAATTATTTTACTCAGAAAGATGAACTGGTTTTCAAATATCAAAACTTTCTTTGTCAAATATATTTATAAATGTCTGAAATTTTACTTACTTAGTAGTGTTCACAGAAACAGCCAAAAATTTGATTTGTATAAGCCTAAATTTGTTTTGCTTGTGATTTCACTACTGTGAAATGTGAAACTTATTAAAAAGATACTTTATCTGGTGGTTTTTAAAAGTCTTTTTGAGATAGAAGTCAAGGTATGTTGCCCTTTAAAGCCTTTTTCACCTTTCCGTGTTTACCTGTTTTTTTTCTGTTTGTTTTGTTTTATATCTGCGTAACACAGATGATCCGCAGTGCACCAGTAGAATCAACTGTATTCTATGGCATTTTCACATTTCCATGGAGGAGCGCAATGTGTTTCTTAAACAGTGTGACATGCTGTATAATTTCCACACAAAGACACACCAAAATTCACCATCATTATTAATACAGCTATTGTGTTTTCTGCACATAAAAACTTACTATATGGAAAGGTCAACCCTTGCCATTGCCCATCAATCACCTGCTCCTGTTTCTTGTTTCCAGCACATCGGGCTGAGGATAAGTAAAGTTCAGGAATGTATCAAGAATAGATTCTGTTTAATGATTGTTTAATCTGTCGTCATAATTGTCAATGTGGACAACATAGCACAAAAACAATCACCACACGCCTCGTATCCAAACAAAATATCTACCTGTGACAGAAAATGACTCTGCTGATTTTTTTTCCACTGGTCTACTTTATACCAACACTTAATGATAGAAACTCCCTGATAGAAACTAATAACCTTGTGTTTTCCCTAAATCAATTTTGTGAATTTTGCTGACCAAGTAAAATGCTGAGAAGAATTAATTTTGTGCAAATCATGGGCTTGTCACTTTTGTTTAGTAATTTATACTGCCCTGTGACAGACGTGTACAGAGTACAGAGCAAATTCTTACTTGCATGTCTGACAAACATGCAACATGTTGACACTTTCTGGCACTGAAATAAACAAAAATGTATTAAGACATATAACCTTATATTATTAAATAAAAAACACAAATCAGCTTACTTGAGGTTCTCCTAACCCGTGATTCTATGCCATTATTTGATGTGTAACCCCTCCTGGGGTGGTTCTTACCATGCACTCAAGGATGCTAATGATTATAAACTGGATGAGAATAACAGATGAACAGAATTGATATTTCAAAATATTTTAGTAATAATAAAAATACAACACAATGGAAATGATAATACTTTTTTTGTTTAAAAGTTACCTTATAACATGCAAGTTAATAATCAGGCCGAATCCAAAAAAAAGTATAGCAGAATTGACTATTTCAAGTTCATGACAGCTTTATTGTTTTAATAACTAAACTTTATTATAATAATTAAAACATGTACCATATAAGTATGAAGCTCATACTTTCTACTGTGTGAACATAGGTTCTGTACAGTTTCACAAAGTAAGTATGCTGTATATTTGTATCTTTATTCATATCTAACTTAATTTCATCAATACCAGTTTTTAATAATGATTCTGGGAAATGGTTAGTATTATTCAATAACAAAAGGAATATCTATAGTAATAATATTGATAATCACATAATATAATAGTAATATTAATAATTATAATCTTCTTTTAGCAGTGTTAATGTTGTATGGTGCAGAGACTTGTATAATCCTTAGAGCAAACTCTTTAGAGATTAGGGGGAAGAGGAAGTTAGAGAACAATCCAATATTCAGCTTCCTGGATGGTTCTCAGAAAATCCCACAAAAGCGACACCAGCAGTAATCCCAGAGCCACAGCTGAGGGTGGGTTTCACTGACAAACTTCTGGAGGTCATTTGACCAATGTAGTCTGATTAGGCTCAACCCAAAGACGTTATGTGTAACTGCCATGTGAGATCACCACCCACAAGAAAAAGGGTTGGACATGCATGTGTGATCAGATGAACTAGACCACTGCAAAATAGACTGGTGCTTTTCATATTGAAAGCCAGATTTTTTTTCCTTGGCTTGTATTTATTTTCTGTTTTTGCTTTTTTTTTTTTACATTTGAGCCATTATTTCTCATGTTTGCATGTTACTTCTGAGTTTTAGTTATTTTTTTATCATATATTTTTCTTTAAATGGGCATCCATTCTGACTGTTCTGTGGGTGGAAGCCCAAGAGGTGGGACTATCCTGGCATCACTGTTCCACTACTGCTGCATTCTAGCCCTTGCTATTCAGGGCAGTCTGAAAGAATGACCTAGCAGTGGATCACTGTATTGGAGTTTACTGTATTATAATTAACTGATTTTTCTCATTCCTTGGATTTTTGAGCTACTGTTTATTGAATTCTGGTCTTGGATTGTGTTTGGGACTTGTTTACCTTGGGGTTTTTTTTGCTCTATTTTTGGTAAATAAATTCTCGATTTATTTCTCTATAAGAACACATTTCTCCCATGTAAAACATTTTTGTGAATTCTGAGATTTAATTGCATTTTTCTTTACCTTTAAAAATAAGATCTTCATTGTTAGGCCTGTTTAGGCAGTAGCCTGCAGTGAGTCATTTGGGAACTTGCCACCTTGGGATTATTTTGGTGGCCTCATACACTTTTGCCATGTCTGAAACTCCAACTCATAACAATGCAGAAATTTAAAAAATATATACTGCTGATAGACTCACTCATGCCTATACATGGTCTTAGAATTAAAAGCAAACTTCTATATTTGGAAAGTTCTCTTCCCTGTCTAGGAATTCTTTCAAAGGACAAACCCTGGTGGCCATACTAAATTACAATAATGGGCAGATATAAACATATATACCATATATACTTGCGTTTAAGTTCTCCCACGGATCAGTCGAGGCCTGATTTTATCGTATAATTTCCGGCATTTTATAATGTCGGTCGTACAAGTCGAATGCGGAAAATTCACGCTATTGGTCCAAGACATTATGATATGATAACACCCACCTGAGAGAGTAACCACTGAGCACACTGCCTTTTTTTTCTATGTATTGTGCCTATGTGACCACACAGTAATACCCAAACTTTTCCAAAGTGATGTTTACACTGTTTTGTGTTTTTTTGTATCTCACACCCTCATACGCCTTTATCATAAGAACATCCCTTACCTACAATGGAGAGTTTGATCAGAAGAAAATATGAAGCTGGATTTAAATTAAAAGTCGTTTAAGTGGTGAAAGAAATTGGTAACTGCGCTGCTGCAACAAAATTTAAAGTGTCTGAGAAACTGGTGCAAGATTGGAGGAAGCAAGAAAATGTAAACAAAAAAAAAATGAAGTGTACTTTTGAACAGGTGTATAAGTCGGGGTATGATTGGTTTTTCGGGTTTCAAGACCCAGCTTATACACAAATATATACGGTACTAGATAAGTTTAAACACGCAAGAAAACAAAGGAGAGTAAGTAGGTAAGTAACCCACAGTATAATTAAGTAAGGTCTCCTCAGCTCAGTTCTGTCAGTACTACTCTAAAATAGGAGTCATAGTGGACCCATCACTATCAACTGTTAAACAGTATTCACAAGCCATTAAGAACGGAATGTTAGGTTATATAGCATGATATGCAGAGTACAAGTACAAGGAGGTTATGCTTAAGCTGTTTAACGCACTGATTAGAACTCATCTAGAGTACTGTATGTAGCTTTGATCTCCTCTATACAAAAAAGACATAATAGCACTAGAAAAAGTCCACAGTAGTGTGACTAGACTGATTCCAGGACTGCAGGGGGATGAGTTATGAGGAAAGAATAAAAGATCTGAGCGTTTTCAGTTTAAGGAAAAGAAGATTGAGAATAGAAATGATTAGCCCAAACTCTTAAAAACAGCCCAGATCATAACTCTTTCTCCACTAAACCTTGCAGCAGGCACTATGCAGTCCAGAAGATAGCGTTCTCCTGGTATCCACCAAACCCAGATTCATCCATCAGACTGCCAGATAGTGACGTGATTTATTACTACAAAGAACATGTTTCAACTGCAACAGAGTCCAGAGTACTTGGCACTGTGCATCGTGATCTTGGGTTCGTGTGCAGCTGCTCAGCCATGGAAACTCATTTCATGAAGCTCCTGACTCACAGTTCTTGTGTTGATGTTGCTTCCACAGGCAGTTTGGAACTCTGCTGTGAGTAATTTCACAGAGGATAGACAATTTCAGTGTGTGTCAGCACTCTACAGCCCCGCTCTGGGTGTTTGTGTGGTCTACCATGTCGTGGCTGAGCTCTTGTTACTCCTAGACACTTCACAATAAAAGCACTTACACCTGAAATTTCACGCACTGACTTGTGGCAAAGTTGGGATCCTATGACACTGCCATGTTTGAAGTCACTGGGCTGTTTTAGTACAACCCACTCTACTGCCAATGTCTGTGACCATCTAAACTCAATAATCTGGAGGGGTGTCCACATATGTTTGATCAAACAGTGCATTCTGAAACTTATTTCGCAAATTTGGATCAAATGTCTATAAACCTGTAATGCAGAACATCTTGAAAAACTGTTAAAACCCTTTTAGAATTTTAAATTTTTGATCTATTTACATTAGTATTAGTGAAACAGTTGTAAATGGAGACACACCCTTTTCCCAGCTCTGTTATCACCAGGTTTTAGAGCAATAAAACTTTAAATTTTTAATGAAGATTTCTGCCAGTAATTCCCTCCAGTACTGTGCATATCAGGTAGGTGGTTTATTACCCATTTTTCTGCAAATATATTGGTTTAAGTGTAGCAATAGCTGATGAATTTTAAATTTTGGGTTTGATTTTTCCAATTTGTTTTGAGGTTTGTTGTTTGATTCTTCCATTTGGTTTGACTGGTTGTTACCCCATCTGTTCCTGACTCTTGCTTATCTCTTTCATCTCTTGGTTTGTTTGTCTTCTGTCTTTTAGCATGGACTGTTTCCACATTAGGTTTACCAACTGCACACCTCTTGCTTGTTATCGAAACTAAATATGAAATAAAAAATCAATAAAGTATTACAATATCTTTTGCCATTATATATAATTAATGGCTACAGTAAGACAAAATGGCAGGATTTTGTTTTGCAGTTTTTGTTATATGTCACACATGACCAATAAGAATCTGTGCATTGGTAGTAATTTTTGTGGTGGAATGAACAAGCAATGCATGCTATTGTACCTACATCAATAAATACATTTGTTCTATAAATATTGTAGAAAGAGTAGCAGTGCTTCAGAGATTCCTACAATATATGGAATTCTCTGGCCATGTTTAATTGAAGCATTTGGGTTTATTTTGGTTACTGTGATATTACTGTATAGTAAAGAGTTTCAAATGAAAAACGCAATTTGCAAGCATTGGCAGTACAAACTTGGATAATCCCTAAAAACTCCAGCTCACAGCAGCAACTAAAGGATGATTTAAACTGAATTGTTAATTCTACACATGTACGTACTGATGCAAATACAGAAAGCAGAAAACTGAGAAACCTCAATTAAATTGTATCAGTAAATTTAGCTGCAACAAAACTCTTTGAGGAAGAAAAAAAGATTAATGTCTTTAAAATAAAAAGTAAGAGGGTAATACGTTTTAAAGGATTTTCTGCTATGTTTAATTAACAAAGAATTTTCATTAATATATGAAAACTGACCAGTGTTCAAAATTATTTGCTTGGGTATGAAAGTTTAATAATTTCTTGTAGAAAGAGTAAATCAAAGGCTATTCGAATCTGTGCATAATGCATTCAAAAATATTTTAAATATGAAACATTCTAATTTAAATTATTGATATCTCCATGGTTTACCCAAAGCTAAATTTAGACAAGGTGCCAAACTGAGTTATATACCGTAACTAGGAGTCCATTGTCTTTATATGGAAACTGTCAGATAATCTAATTATATAATTTAAAAACAAAATAAGATAGATGAACTGAGTCAAAGATTTTTCTTATGAATTGTAACAGACTGACATATTTATTTACTGCAATGTATTGAAGAATTTAATCATAATCTTGACTTTTTTAAAACATACAAAAATCATAATATTGCTAAATACATATACAATATATATATATATATAGCTGTATAGCAGGGTTGGACAACTCCGATCCTGGAGAGCCACAGTGGCTGCAGGTTTTTGTTCCAACAAAGTTGCTTATTTAGAAGCCAATCCTCACCAATAACAGATCTAATTTAATTTCATGGCTTGTTAATGTTTTAATGTTACCATGTTAGTTCATTTTTAAATCATAGATTTTTTTCCTTTCTGATGTATCATTATCATTAATTATTATTATTATTATTATTATTATTATTATTATTATTATTATTATTATTAT
>JANRMT010062807.1:52561280-52580625 GCA_026402145.1 Polypterus bichir lapradei
ATTATTATTATTATTATTATTATTATTATTATTATTATTATTATTATCATTATCATGTATCACTCAAGTGATTTGAAGCCTAAAATGGATGATTAATTTTCAGTTGTTCACTTTCTCTTCAGTTTCTTTCTGAGTACTAAATAAACCAAATAGTGAATGATGAATACACACGGGTGGAAATGAAGACAAGCTAGATGTAAAACTACTGGTTCTGTTGTCATTTGCATCATATTACTAAGAAAGAGCAGTTAAAACAATACATAAATAAGGCTGCTTAAGACTACAATAAGCAATTATTATTACTGAAGCCACTGCTGCCCTCCAGGACAGATTTAAAGGGTCTGGGTCTTAAATAGCAAATAAACTTGATAAAGTTAATTAGTAGCAAAAACTAGTCCCTAATTAAGAAAATGGCTAGAATAAAAACCTGTAGCCACTGCAGTTTCCAGGACTGACATTGCTCAGCCCTGATTTATAGGGTCAGAGTCTTAAATAACAAATAAATTAAATGAAGTTCATTAGTAGCAAAAACTAGTCACTAATTAAGAAAATGATTAGAATGAAAACCTGTAGCCACTGTGGCATGAAGCAGTGCATTGTGATATTTTTGTGGTGCTGAGTTTCAGTAAATCATCATTTCATTGTTCTCCTTTGATCATAGGAGATAGCATGGGTGGCAGTTTTACAAGGAAATTCAAGACAATTGAGTAACCAGCTCTGACAGATGCTAATGACTGTTTAATACTGTCCTTCCTACAAGGCCAAAATATTTAATATTTCTCTCTTTTAGCTCTCCATTTTAATATTTGGGAAAGTGAAGCCATTGTAATATAAATGCATTTTATGCACACAGTTCTCTAATGATTTTCTTCCCCTGCACAATGTTTCTATAATATTATCACATATCAAAAATTTATCACTTCTGTTTGTATTCATTTCTTCTCAATAAGTTGAAAAATTGCACATTTTTTTAAACGTGTTTGCACTGCCAGGTATTCCAAACATTGTTGGCAGGAATCAACTATTTATTTAATGCATCAAGACCAAGGGCTAAATGACCCAAAATTTTGTAACATCTGCTTTTTGGTGAAATGTCAATGTTTAAGTATTCAGATAAATTATTACAGTACAAAAGGATTACATAGTAAAATGTTATAGTAGCTAAAAAAAAACATGATACGCTTCAGAAAAAGCCAGAGTCAAATAATATTTCTCTCGGGCTATGCTTGATACATGTTTTAACATATTGTACAGTAAATGTTAATTGAAATGTGGTTTATTTTTAGTTATTTTTATATTTCTGCTCTGGAATAAACTATTTTTCTGCCACTATCAAGTGTTTAATAATTTACTTGCTCGGAACTTTAAAAGTTTTCTTCCTTTTCATTTAATTGTTTTCATTGCAAAAAAAAGCCTGCTGAAGTAAAAAAGCAGCATCAGTAAAATCACTCACGTCTGAATGTGTGGCACTTCTGGGCTGAGAGATGCATACAGCTGTGAAACTCTTTACAGGTGGCTTTTGCCCTCAGGTTTGAGTGCTGACCTGTGTTTGGATAGCAATAACTGCATAATTAACCCCAAATCCCCCACTAATTCTCCCACTGAATTGGGATTTCCTCTCTTTAAATTTTGGATGCCACATTTCATAGCCTTCAAGATGGGGTCTGTAATATATGTCAAAGAAGTTTTTTCTTTTTTATTGTAAGAATAATACTTATTGCATCCTTCCTTCTTGGTGCTTTCAATAATTTGAAAATAAATGACAGCAGTGAATTGTTATCCTAGAATATGAATCGTTTTATTTGTGTGACATGCAAAATGGTATAGTAACAATGTCAGACTCTTATGATGTCATTTTTGGCTGAGTCAGTTAGGTCACATGTGTGTCTGGTTCAAGTTGAGGCTGAGATGATAACGTTCCTAGGAGACTCGACTAATTAGAATCGGGCATTGAGAAATTTGCCCAAATGTGACCTGAGTGTATTTTACTAGCTGGCTAGTAGACCAATTTCTGTTCTATTCCACGCTAATCTCAAACATGATGAGCCCAAATTGAACGTTAAACAAGTCACCCAGTGTACCTTTGCTAATATGACCTTGGACAATATAAGTGATCCCATGGTCATGCTATAAATTAGCCAGTTTATTGTAATTCAGTGTCAGATAACAAATGTGCATCAAGCCAGATCCTTGCCAATATTCCCATACCAAAACGAGAATCAGGCCAGATCTATTGTTCTAGCTGAGGATGGACTGTTAAGAACAAATACAATTTTAATTTCAGTACAACTATTACATTTGCTGATATACGAGTTATTATTGGCAACAAATGGGTATTGATCTAAATGACAAAAATGTAACTGATTTTTATAATGTTATGAGCCTTTGAGTGGTTTCAGGTAATTGGAAAATTTGAATAGCTACTGCGCTCCAAATCAAGTTAAAGACAGCATTGAAATGAAGAAATACGAAACCACTGAAAAGCGTGTCTGCACTTACTTGCGTAAATAAATTGTCATATGGTGTTTGCACTAATGATTTATTTTTACAGTATATACAGTATATAAAAGTTAAGCTGCAGGCTTACTGGATGAGTATTGTGCGGTATAAGAGCATGTGGAAGGCTCAGCCCATGATGGGAGACACGGCTACTAACCTTTCTTCCACTTCCAGTTACAGAGTGGGTGAGGAGCCCTACAAAGATGAGTAACATTTCTTCCAATTTGCTACTGAAGTCCTGCCCCTTTCAGTCACGCTGCTATAAAAGAAATAACACAACTGGAAATTGGCGTTCATTCCATGGACCACTGCTGTCGCAGCCAGACTGCCCGCAGAAGCACTTCTACCACAATCATTAATGACCAGTGAACGTTCTGTGTTCAGCTCAGCATTGTCAATATTAAATGGGGATATCAGGTTCGAACCCCACACTTAACCCTGTCCTGTCTCTTTTGTTCTCAAAGTATACATAACATTGCATTAAAAAGTATAAAAATAAAATAGAGTGGTAATAATAATACTTCATTGTTGATCATTTACAGTCACTCTTTTTTGACATTGTCATCTGTAAGGATTTATTTAAACATTACAATTGGCTTATTCTAAGAAAATGGCACATAGACTGACTGAGTTGGTGGGTAAGTTTCAAACGGCAAGTAACTGGGAGAATTCACGTCAGGAAACCTGTGTTTAAAAAGTCTATTTTTGTATCCACTATGGATTAGAATAATTTGAACTACTACCTTCATATACTCACCTTTTCACTTTAACGTTTGAAGTCATGAGCTGAACTTCTTTCTTGCTTTCAACTGTATGTGTGTTGTTGCCAGAATGCATACGGTAACCTTAAATGTGTATCTTTTGTGAAAAACGTCAGTGGTCCATGACTTAGGCCTTTCCCAACCACATGTTTGTACTGGACATGGGCATTCATCTGGAAACATTTGCTAATGGGTCATCCGACATTTCATTTGATTCATTTTTATAAATGCAGGGAATTTGCAATGCATGGAATAAACATTAAAGTAATATAGTTAGTCTATGGGGATTCTACAAATATTGGCCTTATGTGGTCATAGAATAACTAAGCGATTAGGAAATTCAACAGTTCCGCTTTTGAATGGCTTGTTATCATCATTAAATGTTGTTATGCAGTCAGGCAATTTTCCTCCTGAGGCTAATGTTATATTATAACTACATAAAAAACAAATACTACAAAATCAGTCCATCCATTTTACAATTTTGCTTTGTGTATGACAGTGTTGTAACATTCCAGGCTCATGGTGGCAAAGAACCCTGGGTGGGATGTCAGTCCATCACAGGGAACAGCTGCACAACTACACTCACTCATATTTGAAGTAGAGGTGGATGAAGTCAAAAATGCTAATTAACCCACCTTTCTGGTGGTTGGAAAACATATGAAGGAGAATATAAGGATTCAATGTATAAAGTGACAGTGCTGGGAAGCAAACTCTGGTCCCCAGAGTTCTGAGGCAGCAGTGTTTAATCCGGTGCCACCTGATATTAAAATATACAACAATTGTTTAGTATTACTGGTTCATCTAATCTTGTAATTGTTTAAGGAGACATTTCCTATAAGTGGACCATTTTAGATATGAGAAAAGGCTCCTGTATTTTTATACATGTTTAATGCAGCAGTATATCAACACTTAGCACAGATCGTCATTTTGTATAAGTTCTTTAATCTTTTGACCCTGGTTAATAATTGTTTAGCATGACCTAGTCAGTGGTGAGACTTCTTTAATAGGGGCACTATAAACCATAGTGCATATAAGAGATTGCTTTTTCTCCCAAATGCCAGATATTTAGAGGAAAGGCTAAATTAAAATACAAAGACATGAGATAATTTTCCATGTCTGCCTTTTCCTCCTTTTCTGCTTAAGTAGGATTAGAGTAAAAACAACAGACTTTTACAGCCATGTCACACTAAACAACAGAAGTGTTTTGATTGCATGGTCAGCATCAGCAGGGAACCAGAACTAGGGAAATTAAGAGGGATCTGAAAAGTGCTTTCCTGTAATAACTCAACCAGTTGTGTGTCGTCCTCAGAATGTAATGTCAACATCTCCACATGCACTATCATTAGCTTTTGTATCCACTGACGAGACTCAACGTTTTACTTGGGAAAAAGAATTCATAGGCATTCATACAATACCTCCAAATGCTTACCAGTTGTTTCTTTAAACTAAGCTAGTTTAATTTACTTGGACCTCGACATGCCAGTTTCTCCTTTGCGGCTGATGCCACAGAGATAGGCTTTGGCTCCTCAACCACTGTGGATTTTGTCATGTTTTATAGATTTTTCCAGGTTATACCATTTCTTAATTCTTATTCACAAACGTGTGCTTCTCCAGAACCCACATGATAAAACATATGTCTTTGTTTATTATTCACACATAAAGTTTCACAAATATATAATGTCTTTGACTTTTGGCTACAGAATTTAAATTGTGGATGAAAATGTAGTATTGGATATATGCATACAAGGTCAGCCATTTTGACCAGATTCACTATCTATTAGGGAGTTGTTATGTTATAGCCAGGGATTTACCACTTGATTAAGTTTCTTTTGCTTTTATTCAATCATTTTGTGTTTCTTTATTTGCTGTTTAGTAAAGTTACTGATTACATTTTTGTTTTCTCTTTCGATGTTTTGAGGAATATTGTTTCATTAATTTTGTTATGATTCGGTGCACTAATTTTTTATTATTGTTATTATTAATAAACATGTGTTGCATCTGTCTGAGTTTTTTCTGTTTTTTTTTCATTCGCTAGTATTACAATGCAGTGTGTCAGTTATCTGAGTTTACAGATCTACTGTATAATAAAACACTAAGGTCTATGTGTCCAGTCTCTCAGACCAATTTAATTGGTAAGTTTGGCTTTGGTGATGTGACGAAAGACAAAGAGAGTGTGAGATACACAAGGAGGAGTAAAGGAGTATGCTGAGGGAGTCGTCTTTAAAGATGAAACATATAAAACTAGACTCCAGCCAAGAAAGGAGCCTCAAAAATAATGACCAAGTCAGAGAAGGAAGCACCACCTGAACATGCTTGAGAAAGGGAGCACTGATGGAGATACGTTCAGACACACACAAATACAGAGGAAAGGCTCTCAAAGTACACAGAAGAAAAGAGATAACAATAATTTAAAAATATTTCCAATACCTGTCTTTGACTGGAACCACGGCTAGTACTCAAATAAAAAAAAAACAACCTTAGTAATTTCTTGATTAATGATTTGGACTAGTTGAAAAATAGGATTACTTGTCTTACGTTCCCTCTCCCCAGTCATCCCTTTAAACCTTGCTAGCCCTTCCTGCAAGGCTTAACACACTGATTTTGTTATATTTTTAATTTTTATCTAAAAATCTACCTTCTATCTGGGCAAACCCAATGTGATGGTGGTCTGAGACCTGGATAAACTGAGAAGGTTAACGTAAGGAAGGACATCCAGCTGTAAAACCTTAGCCAAAACCCTTATTGATAAAATCAATCCAATCTAAGTTAGATCTATTACAAGTATGTTTTAGCATATGTGTCTCAAAGCTATATCCCTATTTTTCAGAAGGTGGAACCCCAAGAGGTGGATCCACCTTGATATTACTGTTGAGGAACCACTCTTAGCCTCTATATTCTGAGTAAAAACTAAGGTCCTGTACAGTTGCAATGAGTGTTATCATATTTGGGCCTATTTATTCTAAGTATTGTCGGAATTTTCTTCAGTAGTTTTTGAGATTTTGCTCAGATTTACTGGACTGTTCTTGGATTACAAATATGGTTTGTTTGCTTTGGTTTGCCTTTTTTGGAATATTAAATACGTTTTTGAATGATAAAGGAACCTTATTTAGTTTTAGTCCTAAAGACCAGTGGTTATTGTTACCCTCTCCCCCAAAAGACAATTTTTAGTATTATGAAACTGTTGAACTTTAAAACCATAAGCCCCACTTTAGGCCTGAATTTGAGGCCAGGTTACTCAGGGTGAAGCCTGCTTCTGAAGCCTAGACCTAGAGAAGGCCTTGACTGTTTTTACTTTATTTTAGGCCTCTTCATCCTTTTTCTGCAATGTTGGTGCTGCAGAATACAACAGTAGCAAGCCAAATGATGCTAGGATATATTTGAAATACTACACATCTTAATTCAATTTAAATAATTCTTATTTAGTGTGTTTCCACTTATGATCCCAATGATAATTACTAGTGTATTATGAATATGCATTGTGGGCATCCCTGAGCTTATGTTATGATTGATATTCTTTATTAGTTTTTTTTTTTACAAGTTCTTCAGAGACACAGTTGTTTATAAGCAATTATAGTTTTTTGTGTCAGAGAATTAATCTCTGACTTTTCTTTCTATGATGTTGTTTTCAAATAGTTTTTTTGCATCTTTTTTTTTTTTGACGCCATCTTGATTTTTGTGCCAAGCATTGCTGAGACACACTCCTGGTTGCCAGTAACATGGTCTCAGAAGGTAGTAGAGCCTGATGTAATTGATGCTATGAGTTGAAAGGTCACAATTCCTTACGAGTTTGCAGATTCTCAATTTTTTTTTTCTTTTACATGGCTAGTTAGGGGCAATTAAAACAAGTTAGTGATAGGACCTTTGACAACGTTAAGCTGATTCTGTTAGTTCTAATGGTATAACATCTTAGCCTGTTCTTTTGATAATGATAGTAACTGCACCTTTTGGTGTCTTCATCTCCTGATCCCACTTCTGCTAGTCCTTAGGTAATTACTATGAGGTCTTAACAAATGTAGAATGAAAAAGGATATGCACTTAAATACAAACCAGAAAAAAATCTTGCTAGACATGCCCATCTCTCTCTTTCTCTCTCTCTCTATATATATATATATATATATATATATATATATATGCACACACACACTAGGGGGCTTTGCCCCCTGCACACTTGCTCGCCAACCTCTCTTGTGGTTCTACCGCTCACGTATGAGGATGTGGATATGCAATTTAAACAGATTTTGAATTGTTACATTTGCATCAACGCGACATATAACTGTCCGTGATTGAATTTCGTTTCTTTCTCTCTACTAATAAAATGACTTTTTCTAATTTTTGGCTCTGTGATTTGTTTTTTGTCTTTGCAAAAGCTATTCTAATGGGAAACTGTTAACATTTTAATATTCTTTGTGATATTGTAAGTTGTTGTTTTCATTTTCCGCACGATCACCAACAACTGTTTCAGCATATCCTATTGATACGCTTTTAACCATTTTGCTGTGTTACTGATCAACATTTTTGGCATTAATTCGTTTGACTTCCTCATTTCTAGGTGCTAGGATTGCCTGTGTATTAATTTTTTCTGTTGATAAACCTACGTGATGAAATTCTTCAATAAGATTTGGACATAATATGTCTTCTTTAATTGGGAACTTAAAGTGAGGAAAATGTTAAAATTTATAAGAGCTGTAAGTGTGTCTGACAAAAGCATTCACAAGACTGAGAGGTGAGAGTGCCGTGGTCTTGTTTGAAAATGGCTGATAGGAGGGTGTGACTTGAAGGAATTTCATGGCAATATTTTTATCTCACAGGACTTAAAAAAATCTTTTCTAAAAAGTCTTGTCTCCTAAAAAGTCTTGTTGCGTTTTTATTATATCAAAATTTTTTTATATAATATAATATCTATATATAAGAGAAAGAAGAGAAAGAAAATGTAAAAAGCTTAGTAATGGCAGATCAACAGAATACGCCACAAAGAAGAAGAGCTAGTGTGGTCTTGCTGCCTCAGAAGCACATCATATACAGTATGGCAGGTCCACTTAAAATTAGTTAAGTCTGCTCACTTAAAAAAGATCTGCGTATTGATGTTGAGCATAACAAGACAACATGCCCTTGTATTCCATCATTTTCCACACTTACTTAAAAAAATACAAAACAAAAAAATTCATGTTGGATTTAAATTTATTTTTTCAGATTTTCAGGTCAAAGAAAAATATTTGCACATGTCTCCTTAGTAACACAAGTACAAATCCTATGACTTACATATGCAAAATTTTTGTAAAGCAGTCAGTTTCAAAATAAATACACTTTACTGACTACTAAAAAAAGCAAAATAAATAAATACTCAGGTATTAATTTTTAAAAAGAAAAATTACATTGCCACTCACTGCATAGTGTAACGAGTTCCAAGTTTAGGGAAATTTATGAAAAATAAAAGGCTGCTATTATGCAAACCACATTCTCCCACATTATTTCAGTTTTGATTTGTCAAGAGCAAGCATTCAACTGAGAAATGCTGGTAAATAAAACACATATAGTCAAGCTGAAAAATGGCTACTTTGATGAAGAGTGAAAGAGACTGATCATTACGGGGCCTGGATGGAGTCCAAGTCATTTTCTTGTAGCCTGTAGATCCCATGGGGAGGTTGTGTTAGGGCCTTGGCTCTAACCTCCTAGAGTCGTGCAGGTGGGTTTTACTTCAAGCCTTGTTGTCATGGGCAACAGAATAAAACCATATTGTTTTATCATTGTTATTTTTTTTTGTGTCCATGCAGTGGAAAATGTTTTTGGATCTATAAGCCGCCCCCATTCATGATTTATGTCATAGTTGAACGTAGTTTAATATCAAATACAAGCATGTCTTGTTTTGGTGTGGTGCAAATCCTGCTCTGACTGTGAAGGAAATGTGGCCCAAGGTTCAAGAGAGGTTGGCAGCTGTGGGAATTGAAAACCTACAGCCTATTTGACAGGGGAAAGTATTTTATAATCTCCAGGGCACAGCTTGTTCAAATTGAGCACTGGTTTTACTTTACTCCCAGGATAAGTATTTGGCTACAACTCTGATAGCTATTCCAGATGTTCACCTCACAATCTTTGTGTCTTTTTTTTTTTTTATTCTGGTCCACTGTGACTTTTAGAATACCACAATTAACAGCCATAAATCATGTTCTGAATACTTCCCCTTCAGTCATTGGGGAATATTTTGAAATAGTCCAATAATTCACCACGAAATGGAAGCTTATAGAGAAAAAAGCTATTAAGATTTAGATAAATCCTATAGTGACTTAACCAATAGGGAAAAAACCTTCTTTAGTAAGTACTTTCCTGTATAAGCTGGTATAATCTCATTTCCAAAAGCATTAAAGCCACATGAAAAAGAAAAAATAGTAAAAATGATAATTATTAATGATTATAACTTGAATGAAGAATGAAAAATTATGTTATTGTGCATATATGATAAAATATAAGCAATATTAAAACATAAGTAGGGTATTCTGTTCAATGGAGTTTTTAGGTTAGGTAATGTCTTTAAATGAATTACCCAAATATCTCACCTTGTGGTTGAGTTCTACTTCTAAAAAGCTAAATTATTATATATGTACTATGTAATAAAATTCTACTCTGTGTGTGTGTGAGCGTGTGAGTGTGTAGTTCCTTCAAGAAATCTGATTGGTCAGATAGGCTTTGGTCTGAATGGTCAATTTGGCTATGATGACACAATAGAGTTTGAAGTTCAGTTTCTGATATTTTTCTTTTTTTATTTTAACGGGATGCTAATTACTAACGAGATGTTATCTGAGTCATCTTCAAAGATGGGAGGAATTTGCAAGAATATTAATTATGTTTTCGTAGAATGTAATAAGGGTCTGGTTTAACATTGGTGGTAGTCAAAAAGCATACAGGAGGCAAGCAAGGTGCCTCAAAATTAGAGTCTGAGAAGCAGGCTTTATGGCTGATAGAGAAAGTGTTGGGCAAGAGCAGTTGACACACATAAGGATAACAAGGAAAATCATACGGGGAGTGCACAGGGCAAGAGATATCAAATATAGAATATTTTTTAATTTATTTAACTACGTATCTTCAATAGATAAACATAGGTAGTGAATATATATATACATATATATATGGAAGCAAAGGTCTGTGATACGGTTTGCATATTTGCAGCTGGAGATCCACAAAGGGAGATAATGAATCACGTATCATAAAGTAGTTTTTATTCCTGAGAATTCAGCCCCTTCCAGGAGCCTTCATCAGAGGATAATGCTTAAACATACAAGAATCAAAGGCAATATATAGCAAAATTAGGTGGGGGGGGTGTCAGGTTTGTGTGCAGGGTGGGTAATGAGGTGGGGGTTGGGAGGAGTAGGGCTGGGCAGGTTAATGTGTTTATATCATAACACAGTAATTAATGCCCACAATTGCCGCAGTTTTTGTTATTATTATTATTATTATTTTGAAAGCCTCAGTCTTGCTAGCGATTGATAGAGATCAGTGATCTTCTTGTTACAGTGCTTTTGATACGCTTTTGCTAGAAGGAAAATTAGCTTTGTTGATTTGACCTCGATTCCCTGCCCGTGCATGAGTAGCGAAAAGCAAACAGCTTCTAAAATGGCATGTGGAGAGATATCAAAGTGAATGCTCAAAGTAAAATAATCCGTGGGTGACTTTTTTCGCATTATCGCTGAATCAGAGTCTGATTTGTCGGACTCCGATTTCGATGCAAGTGATCTGGAGATGTAGATGGAAAATGAAAGTGGTGCTGAACAAGTTGGTTTAGCTGATGCACCTATGGCAACATTCGCCTTGGAGGACAAACACTTACGATTACAGGAGGTACAAACTATACTGCATCTCACTGCAACTGCCACTCCCGTGCACCCGTCTCACAAAGACAGCCAGGCAGCCAGCCCACCGTGCATTCCTGCTGGCCGCTGAGCCATCCATTGTGCAGCCGCTGCTGCTGCATACTGCAAACAGGCACTGACAGCAGGCACAACAGGCAGCAACAGACGTTTATTTTGATTTACAACGTATGTGTGAAACCATTGAGAATATCAATCACTGAGTTTTTTGGAAGAAGTATTAGCCCTCAAACAGTTGCTACTGAACATAGACTGTTTATGCTGCTCCCTGATAAAAGAAAATGTTGCTGCTGATAAAAAAGAAAACAGATTTAGAAATGTTAACTTGCTGTTGCTTGGAAAGTGCCTGTTATAATGTTATGATCGTGGCTCTGGACTCTGAGGGTAACACATTTTTCTATAACAAACTAGATAAAATGTTAATGCCCAGGCAGTGGCAAATAGCTTTGGTTTTATATTTGATTTGATTGAGATTTACAAGAAATATTTTAACTGCTACTAAGTAAAGGGAATACTGCTGTTAAAAAGTACCTTATTTGTTTAAAGTGTCTGCAAACCAAATACACGCAATATACTACTTTTGACTTCATTATTAAATTTTGAGCATAACAATGTGATTGTCTGTGATTAATCGGGATTAATCGCAGACAATCATGTGATTAATCGCGATTAAAAATTTAAATCGTTGCCCACCACTTATATATATATATATATATATGTTAAAACTGGGAAACTTAATGCATTATTTTTTGCAATTAATGTGACCTGTTTAATGTGTTAAAAAATAATCTCACATTCAGGGCTGTAATTTTTTTTTTGTACATTATGAAACAGTAATACAAAAATGTTACTTATGAACCTAAAGAATTACATATACATCCAGTACCACATATATATATACACTGTATATATACCACCATCAAAAATTTGAAGAAACAGCATTTTATTTAAAGGTTTCAAATAGCATGTTTCAAAACAGCTTTCCACATGTCAGAATGTGGTACTGGCATTCATTTCCTTGACACATACCGACATAGAGGCAGGGGAGTGGGAGAAAGGGGGGTTTATGGTAGTCCTGGAGAATTACTAAAGAAAAGTAGAGAAGGTAAAAATTTTGCTCTCTTTTTTTGCATGTTGTGTTTCTGTAAGAAGACCAAATCAAAGTCATATCACATACATGCAAAATATGTTTTCTTTGAGTGGCAAAATACTTCTCTAGTACCTCTGTGTTTAAATTGCCAGTCTGCCAGGTAGCCTACAGTGCTTACTGCCCTAATATAATGACAAAATTCTACGAAACAAAAGTATAATGATTATCTCTACCCATTATTCTAGTTTGCATTATCTTCACTAACTTATGCAAAAAATGCAGCATAACTACCCAAGTAATGCACGGTGTCAGTTTTTAAGTGAGATAGTCGCTACAGAGATCTTTTTTAGCATACCAGGAACAGAGGTGAAGGTAGAGCAGTGTTCTCCAACACCTTTTTCTGAGGTGGAACACTGTACAACCCAAAAATATCCCAACGCACACCACAATTCTACCAATCACAAAAACATTAAATCTCTTAGACTGACTGTCCACAGTGTGGGAGTTTCAGAGACACTGGCAAAAAAAGGCAGCTTGGAGGTTGCTGTTATCAAACACATCACTTAGTGAAGACTTTGGACACATTTTCCCAGCTGTTTCGTCACTTCGCTCGCTCATACAGGTGTAATTAAAAAGTTGCTGATGCTGATGAACAACTGAGGATGGCATTTGTGGAGTTTTAATGCAAGTGTTAATGTATGTTCATTTAAGAGATGTCTATTTCAGTTAAATCAGTCTTTAGCAGTGCATTCAAAGACTACAGTTGTTTCAATCATTACATTTTTCTTCGACACATCTATGTCTAATATGCCATACCAATCTGAGAATTAATATATTGGCCTTGTTTTCTTATTGCCTTCTTTTCAACTTTTCTCTTAGGAAGGCATTCAAGTTCAGGTTGTACTTGCTGAAGGAGTATTTTGTTAAAAGTTCAGGTTTCAGGTCATTGTTTAAGTTTAAACTATATCATTAAATTATTAAAAATTCATTTGTGTTAATTCTTCATTCATTTTGTGATTCAGTGTATATTTACTTCATGATTTATGTGATTATTTTATGATTGCATGTTTTAATGTTAGACGTGATTAATCACAATTAATTATTAAATTTTTTTATCGATTCCCAGCCCTAATATACATATCTTCAGGTATGCCAATATATACAATGGATATGTGTGTGTGTGTGTGTATATAAATATAGCTCAAAAAAAATTAAAGGAACACTTTTTAATCCGAGTATAGCATCAAGTCATTCAAACTTCTGGGCTATTGATCTGGTGAGTTAAGTAGCAGAGGGGGTTGTTAATCAGTTTCAACTGCTTTGGTGTTAATGCAATTAACAGGTGCACTAAAGGGGCAACAATGAGAAGACCCCCAAAACAGGAATGGTTTAACAGGTGGAGGCCATGGACATTTTCCCTCCTCATCTTTTCTGACTGTTTTTTCACTAGTTTTGCATTTGGCTACAGTCAGTGTCACTACTGGTAGCATGAGGCGATACCTGGACCCTACAGAGGTTGCACCAGTGGTCCATCTTCTCCAGGATGGCACATCAATACGTGCCATTGCCAGAAGGCTTGCTGTGTCTCTCAGCACAGTCTCAAGGGCATGCAGGAGATTCCAGGAGACAGGCAGTTACTCTAGGAGAGCTGGACAGGACCATGGAAGGTTCTTAACCCATTAGCATGACCGGTATCTGCTCCTTTGGGCAAGGAGGAACAGGATCAGCACTGCCAGAGCCCTACAAAATTACCTCCAGTAGGCCACTGGTGTGAATGTCTATGACCAAACAATCAGAAACAGAATTCATGAGGGTGGCCTGAGGGCCTGACATCCTTTAGTGGGCCCTGTGCTCACTGCCTGGCCCCATGGAGATCGATTGGCATTTGCCAAAGAATACTAGAATTGGCAGGTTCACCACTGGCATCCTTTGCTTTTCACAGATGATAGCAGGTTCACCATGAGCACATGTGACAGACATGAAAGGGTCTGGAGGATCCGTGGAAAACGTTATGCTGCCTGTAACATCGTTCAGCATGACCTGTTTGGTGGTGGGTCAGTGATGGTCTGGGGAGTCATGTCCATGGAGGGAGGCACAGACCTCTACAGGCTAGACAATGGCTCCTTGGCTGCCATTAGGTATCGGGATGAAATCCTTGGACCCATTATCAGACCCTATGCTGGTGCAGTGGGTCACAACAATGCGGCCTCATGTACAAGAGTATGCAGGCAGTTCCTAGAGGATGAAGGAATTGATACCATTTACTGACCCCCATGCCTCACCTGACCTAATTCCAATAGAACACCTCTGGGACATTATGGTTCGCCGCCAGGTTGCACATCAGACTGTTCAAGAGCTCAGTGATGCCCTGGTCCAGATCTGAGAGGAGATCGCCCAGGACACCATCCGTTGTCTCATTAGAAGCATGCTCCAACATTGTCAGACATGCATACAAGCACATGGGGGCCATATAAATTTGCTATTCTGGCGCCACAGTGAGTGGCAGCCATTCCAGCAGCTTCCTGTATGACTTTATCTTTTTACCTTTTTTTTTCTATTTTTCTCTATTTCACTGATCACTTCTACCACTTTCTTTTATGTGGAAACTCCCTGGACACTTTTTACTATTTTTACTACTTGACATGGATTTTTACACGCCAAGACTCGCCTATTCAAATAGTCAACTTAAAGCATTGAGAAGAAACGCCCACGCTGGTGTGGTTCCCTATTTACCTGACGAGGTAAGAAGATGATATCGGGGCAGCTGAGCCGGCGCAAAGATAAAAGATAAGATAAAAGCCAAGCAGCTTGAGAGAAAATGGCGTTATAAACCATCGGTGCCTTCTGTGATCATGGGAAATGTGAACTCACTACTAAATAAGATCGACGAACTGGCTGTGCTGGTGAAAAATATCAGAACCTACAAAGAATGGAGCTTGCTGTGTTTTAGTGAAACGTGACTAACAATTACCATCCCAGATGCTAACGTGGAGCTACCCGGGTTTAGCACAGTTAGAGTTGACAGAGACGCAAATACCTGTGGGACGTGGAAAGGAGGAGGACTCGCTCTCTATGTGAATACAAGGTGGTGCATCTCTGGACATATAAATGTTAAAATCTCCAATTGCTGCAGGGACATCGAACTGTTGGTCGTAAGTCTGCATCCCTATTACAGTACTTGACCAGAGAGTTTGGACACGTGATTGTTGTCATTGTTTACACCCCCCCTCAAGCGAACGTGGAGATAGCGACTGACATCATCAATTCCACAGTTGCTAAGTTACAAACGCAGCACCATGAGGCGCTTGTGCTAATCTCTGGAGACTTTAACCATGTAAAGCTGGATAAAACATTACCTGCCTTCTTCCAGTATGTGGACTGTAACACCCGGGGAAATAGGACTATTGACCTACTGTATGCAAACGTTAAAGACGCATACAGCGCCACCCCGCTGCCTGCGCTTGGGAAAGCAGATCATAACCTGGTTCTGCTTCAGTCTTACTACAAACCAAGAGTGAAGGCGCTGCCTACAACCACACGATCATTCAGGAAGTGGTCCCCTGAGGCAGAGCAGGCTCTGAGAGACTGCTTTGGAACTAGAGACTGGGATATACTGCTGGGATCACATAGTGAGAACATTGAAGAGGCTGTTGACTGCACAACTGATTACACCAACTTCTGTATGGACATTATAGTTCCAGTAAGAACAGTACGCTGCTATGCTAACAACAAGCCATGGATTACAAGTGACATCAAGGGCCTTTTGAACCAGAAGAAAAGGGCTTTTAAAGGCGGTGATCAGCATGAGCTCAAACGTGTGCAGAAGAAACTCCGAGTCCAGCTCAGGGCGGCGAAAGAGCAGTACAGGAGAAAGCTGGAGCAGAAGTTGCAGAATAACAGCATGAAGGAAGTGTGGGATGGGATGAAGATCATCACTGGCTGCAGCTCGAAGCGGGGTGCCACCATCGAGAGAGACGTGGAGAGAGCAAACCAAATGAACAACTTCTTTAACAGGTTTGACCACTCTAACCCACTCTCACCTAGAAGTAATTCATCCTCCAACCATCCTTCTGCTGATACCAGCATAGGTGAGACATCCCTACCCACAATTATAGCAGCACAGGTGAGCAGAGAGCTGAGGAGACTTCGTGCCAGCAAAGCAGCTGGTCCAGATGGTGTATCGCCATGACTGCTGAAGGCTTGTGCGTTGGAACTGGGGAGTCCTCTACAGCGCATCTTCAACCTGAGCCTGGAACAGGGGAGAGTCTTGTGGCTTTGGAAAACATCTTGTATCACCCCAGTCCCAAAGGTATCACGTCCTAGTGAGCTAAATGACTTCCGGCATGTTGCTCTGACGTCACATTTGATGAAGACCATGGAGCGGCTGCTGCTTCACCACCTGAGGCGACAGGTCCGCCACGTCTTCGACCCTCTGCAGTTCGCATACCAGGAGAAGGTGGAAGAGGAGGATGCCATCATCTATATGCTACACCGATCCCTCTCCTACTTGGACAGAGGCAGTGGTGCTGTACGAATTATGTTTTTGGACTTCTCTAGCGCCTTCAACACCATCCAACCTCTGCTCCTTAGGGACAAGCTGACTGAGATGGGAGTAGACTCACACCTGGTGGCATGGATCGTGGACTATCTTACAGACAG
Source organism: Polypterus bichir lapradei (assembly GCA_026402145.1). Taxonomy (NCBI): domain Eukaryota; kingdom Metazoa; phylum Chordata; class Cladistia; order Polypteriformes; family Polypteridae; genus Polypterus; species Polypterus bichir. The sequence continues at coordinate 52,578,149 of JANRMT010062807.1, forward strand.
ACCTCAGTATGTGTGTCTTGGGAACTGCAGGTCTGACATTGTGGTCAGCAACACAGGAGCGCCGCAGGGGACTGTACTTTCTCCGGTCCTGTTCAGCCTATATACATCAGACTTCCAATACGACTCGGAGTCCTGCCACATGCAAAAGTTCGCTGATGACACTGCTATCGTGGGCTGCATCAGGAGTGGGCAGGAGGAGGAGTACAGGAAGCTAATCAAAGACTTTGTTAAATGGTGTGACTCAAACCACTTACAGCTGAACACCAGCAAGACCAAGGAACTGGTGGTGGATTTTAGGAGGTCCTGGCCCCTCATGGACCCCGTGATCATCAGAGGAGACTGTGTGCAGAGGGTACAGACCTATAAATACCTGGGAGTGCAGCTGGATGACAAATTGGACTGGACTGCCAGTACTGATGCTCTGTGTAAGAAAGGTCAGAGTCGACTATACTTTCTTAGAAGGTTGGCGTCCTTCAACATCTGCAATAAGATGCAGCAGATGTTCTACCAGATGGTTGTGACAAGTGCCCTCTTCTATGCGGTGGTGTGCTGGGGAGGCAGCATTAAGAAGAATGATGTCTCACGCTTGGACAAACTTGTTAAGAAGGCAGGCTCTATTGTAGGAATAAAGTTGGACAGTTTAACATCTGTAGCAGAGTGACGGGCATTAAGCAAACTCCTGTCAATCATGAAGAATCCACTGCATCCACTGAACAGTGTCATCTCCAGGCAGAGGAGTAGCTTCAGTGACAGACTTTTGTCACTGTCTTGCTCCACTGACAGACTGAGGAGATCGTTCCTCCCCAACACTATAAGACTCTTCACTTCCACCTGGGGGAGTAAATGCTAACATTATTCAAAGTTATTGTCTGTTTTTACATGTATTTTTGTTACTCTTTAATATTGTTTTTTGTATCAGTATACTGCTGCTAAATTATGTGAATTTCCCCTTGGGATTAATAAAGTATCTATCTATCTATCTATGGATCTACAAACTTCTGAGTATGATTTGGAGTTGCTGAAATGAAATTTTGACAAAATGGACTAGCCTGCCGCATCATTTTTTCACTTTGATTTTCGGGGTGTCTTTGAATTCAGCCCTCTGTAGGTTGATAATTTTCAAGTGGCATCCTTTCATTCCTAACACATTACCCAGTCCATATCAGTATAGATATGAATGACATTTTTCCCATTGAGATCTGATATGTTTTCAAAGTGTTCCTTTAATTTTTCAAATACTATGGCTATGGATTATGGCTACTTTTAGACTAATTTAACATGTAGAGCAAAAAATTTTAAATACTGATATAATAAATCAGAAAACAAAGTGGCTATGAAAATACACACAAGGCTTTCCTCGATCAATTATTTAAAATAGAGACTTCAACCTTTGTAGGAAAATCTTCATATACAAAGAAACTGGTACAATTTTTAATAGTGTGCCACTAGCACACTGAGTCATCTATGTGGTCATTCCAAGGACAGAATTACAGCCTACAAAATGGGATGAGCTGGATGATGGTGATGTGGTTTTCCAGTCTCTGTTATTTCTACAACTGGCACCACTGTGTTTAGACACCTGTTCTCAGTGTAGACTACTACACAAGGCGGTGCTAATTTCACAGGCTGCAGAGAGGTTTACTTGTAAGATCACTTGTTGTGCTTCACTCATCTTGTCATGTGTGCTGTTCAAATGTCTTCTCAAATTATCCTGGGCATCACAGACCCAAATCAGATCATGAACTGTTGCAAAGGCCTAAAAAACAAAAAAATGTTATTCCATTGAAAGTGAGAATAAAACTGATGAAGTCTAGGTATTATTATTTAAATAATAATTTAAATTATTATTTAATAAACAGCAATTCTTTATTAGGGTTTTTATGACTAATATTATTAAACTAATTACAGTCTTCATGTACTTCTATGTTCTTTGAATACAGATTGGAGGCATTTTTGGAGCCAGGGAATACTTAAAAAAGTAATTAATTGTAGTTAGGTATTCATATTATGAAAATTCATTTTATAAAGGGTATTTCAAGAAGGGATTAGAATATACTTAAAGAATAGGAAGCCTGTTGACTTCACCTCTTAGTGCCATCCCCACTTAGTTAGGGTACAATCATTAAGATATCTGCTCACCCTGAATGTCACTGCTTCAAGTTGCAGTTACTTAGGTTTGTAAGAACTTTTTTTACACTATATAAAGCGAAGAGAGAACTTACATTTAGTTGTGATACTTAACTACACCAAATAGCAGATACTTTAAACATTCTACTTGAGTAGTTTTGTCATGGGCAACCTTTACTTTTACTGTACTTAAAGTCATTTTCCAAAAAGGTAACTCTACTTTTACTCATATATGGCTGTTGCGTATTTTATACAACACTGGTTGTCACTGAAAGGATCCGTAATATTGGAGGGACAAATCTGTCCAACCATCATTGCAACTGTCTACCGTCCTCCTAAGTCTAACAACA